>OY757542.1:24082398-24122898 GCA_963584105.1 Alviniconcha strummeri
TTTTTTTATTTCATAAACATGCTCACGATGTATTTACTGGTTGTTAGTGGATTTTGGCTCAACGCGCGCGCGCGCACGCGCACACACATACACATACACACACACACATATTAAAAAAAATCGAATAAATGAATTTACATCATAAAACTAGGTAGGACCCTCTTATTCCAGGATCCTAATTATGGTCCCACAAAAGTGAGCCGGCTCCCACTTGTTTGAACGATTTACCGGCTACAGCTGAGAGAGCAGTTTTCTGTGTCGTTGGTTAGACGACAAAGTTCACCACTACCTGCTGTTGCTACCGCGTACAGCGATCGAGAGGACACACGTGCTGACTCGGAAGATTCCAGTCACAGTATTTAATGCGCATGCCCACCCAGAGCTGCTGTCTGCTAACGGCCGACTAGTTAGCTGAGTAAAGGTGATATTGACCACTCGCCGTTATCGCAACATTTTCCCTACAGCATTACGTCAACAAGGTGACGAGTTTCTGAAAACATTTCGACATTAAAAAAGATAAAAGAAGTAAACAAAACAAAATTTAAAAATAAGAGAAGAAGAACAAGAACAAGAATCAATAAATAAAATAAAAGAGAAGAAGAAGAAGAAGAAGAAGAAGAAGAATTAATAAATAAAATAAAAAAGAGGAAAAAATATAACAGAAGAAGAAAGAAACAAATTGATGGGGCGAGGTGGGGTGCTGTGTTTATTCCAGCAAAACCACTCCGGCAGTCTACATCGTGATCGAGTTTCTGAAGAATACTGGTGTCCTTGCAAAGCCGGGTATGTTTTATCATTGATATCGAAAGGCTGAGTTCGGTGAGAACACGCAAATAAAAACACTCACGCCTATCACTGGCTGGAACTGCCACAAGTATCATTTTTGTTGCGACAAAAGTATGCTTGTCGCGACAAAACTTTTGTTGTGAAACATAATTTTGTCGCGACAAATGTTTTGAGACCAAGAGTTTTGTTGCGACAAGCGTACTTAGTCGCGACAAAAGACGTCTTTGTCGCGACAAAAATTATGTTTGTTGCGACAAATATTTGTCGCGACAAAACGTTTGTCGCGACAAAAATTATACTTGTGGCAGCTCCCGCCAATGATAACACCCACCCTCTGGAACAGGCTGTCAAACACAATTTAAAATGCAGAAGACATTGTCTTTTAGGCAGTAGCTGATATTTTATTTGTTTTGTTAGTCACCCACCGGACTCCTCATGCCCATTACCGGATTTAATTTCCCAGAGTCCCTTCTGCATTCCTCTGCTCCCAGTTCCATCGCCACCCAGTTCCATCTCTTCCCAGTTCTCTCTCTCCTCCCTTTCTCCATCATCTTCGACAAGTGCAGTGGGCATGTGGCTGTCTACGTGGATAACTGCGTTGTACAAGTGGACATTGAACACAACTTACCCGGCGATGAGAAGGCTGTGGCCCCGGTCGCTGACACGAAATGAGCACTGGTGGAGTTGAAGATGGCCGCGTGTCCACGACAGGACCCGGATGAGGACCCCTTCACGCGCGTGAACGTCACGCACCGCGCGTCACGGACACAGTGACTTCCGCAGTCCAAGACGGAGCGTGACGTGGTCTCAAACAGCACGTTGCTCGTGAAGACCAAGCTGTCCAGTCCCGTGTTGGAAAACCGCGACATACGAGTCATGGCCTCCGTCACAGGGGCAAAGAGGATACAGCTGACAGAGACTGCAGTCAGGTACAGAAAGGTCGCCATGGCTGTTATATTTACTGCACGTAATTTAAAGTATGAACAGTGGTCGAAGCTTGGCAAAGCCGCCCACTCGTTCTTGCGAACTGCGTCGATATGTGAATGAAGTCGTCAATTTATTGCTCTCTGTTTTTATACCAAACACACCCACAACCGGCAGCGCTACTTAGGAGACATGCGCACAGGCATTAATTTGTATGCTGATGACAGTGAGCCTATAGCTGTCGCTCAAATAGATCTCGTGGTAAATGTTGCGCGTGCAGCAATTATGACGTAAGGCTCGACTGAGAGCTAATGATCTCTCTGTTAAGGCGAAAGCATAGCCATAATCTAGCTCTCGGCTGACCCGCCTGATGCCTGTCTAAGTTATGTACTGGCTTCGGTCGCTAGGTCAGAGGCCGTTTCTTTCTTTTTTCTTTTTAATTTAAGCTGTATCGTCTGTTGGAATACTCTTCCTTCCAAAGTCGTGTCATCAATTACACTTTCATCCTTCCCTTGAGACCATATCTAAAACACACACACAAAAAAACACTGCTCCAGCTGTAGGACTGACGTGTGTGTGTGTGTGTGTGTGTGTGTGTGTGTGTGTGTGTGTGTGTGTGTGTGTGTGTGTGTGTGTGTTGTGTGTGTGTGTGTGTGTGTGTGAGAGAGAGAGAGAGAGAGAGCGTGCGTGCGCGCGCGCGCGCATGTGTGTGTGTGTGTGTGTGTGTGTGTGTGTGTGTGTGTGTGTGTGTGTGATTTTAAGCTCAAAAGGTATTCTTACTTTCATGTGATGTTTGATCATTTAATTGAACACACTGACTGGGTCCGTTAAATGGTCAGTGAGAGCAAGCGAGCGAGCGAGCAAGAGAGAGAGAGAGAGAGAGAGAGAGAGAGAGAGAGAGAGAGAGAGAGAGAGACAGAGACAGAGAGAGAGAGAGAGAGAGAGAGAGAGAGAGAGAGACAAACAGAGAGACAGACACAGAGAGAGAGATAATACTTTATTACACAAAGATAAAGATTTAAGCACAAATCAGCCTTTTTACAAATCTGTCCTTGATATGATGACAAACACAGCAACACTGAATACGTCAAACAATAATACAAATAACTGCGGCAACCTAAAATACATCTTAAGAACAAAACGAAAATAAGTTACTGTCTAAAACTTCGCAACATACAAACTCAGCAAAGTCAGACATATGCAAACCTGAATTTTCACGAGCGAGCGAGCGACCGACCGAGACAGAGAGAGAGAGAGAGGGGGGGGGGGGGGGGGGACAGAGACTGAGGGAGACAGAAAATTACAAAATTATTTTAAGCGGATAAAGGAAAGCGACAGTAGAGTAAATATATATATATATCTAGCGAGACAAAATCACCTCTAGCGAAACTGGAAGTTAAACGGCGGCTCAAACACTCATGCATGGATATAGAACGCATTAAAATGATGACCAAAAGGAAAGTGAGAGTACAATAATAACACATGAAAATACAAATATTGATTTTTTTTGTGTGTGTGTGAAATACAAATGTAAAACTTGTCACGCAAGGGGGGAGGCGGGGGGGGGGGGGGGGGGGGGGGGGTCAACACATTTTATGTTAATGTGTCTGGCGAATAGAAGAAAAAAGTATCAAGGTGGCTTAGTGAGTGCCTGAAATGCTTTACCTTTGAATGTTTTTAATTCCATGGGGTATGTGAGATAATGAGGTAAACTATTCCACGCTAAAGGGCCTGAACAGGAGAAACTCGTTTAAAAGATATCAGTCCTTGTTCTGGGCAAAAGTTGTTTATTCCCATAAACCTGAAGACGTTCAGAAGGAATCATTAGATGTTTCAGGTACTGTGGGGCTTTGTCGTGAGCAACCTTTTGCATTAGAACGCATTTGTTGAGGAATAGTTGTTTTTGTGTAGAGGGAGCAGTTTGAGAGCACGGCACGTTTATTTGTAGTCCATATTAGATATTGGCATTAAGAATTTTACGGCTCGTTTGTGGAAAGAGTACAGTTGCTTCACGTGCACACAGGCACATATATCCCATGCATTTGAAATATAGTTTATGTGTGACATAATGTGTGCAAGTAAAGGCCAACTTTGCTTTATGGCTAACAGTTTTACCTAGTTTTGAAAGAAGAAAAATGTTTCTAGAAACAGTTCTGAAAATATTGTTAATATGCGTTTGCCATTTTAGCTGCTCGTCTACACCTACTCCAAGCAGGCGATGTTTTGTAACCTGCTGTATTGGCGTGGTCTGGAAGATTAAATTTAAGGGGAGCTGTTGTGTCTTGTTGCCATCAAAATGTGTTTTGTTTTGGTTGGATTCAGTGTTATTCGATTTCTACAACACCATCCAGAGATATCATTTAGACTTTGTTGAAAATCCCTACCTATATTATCTATGTTGTCGTTACCAGTATTAAGGGTGCCATCATCCGCATTTTTTTAAATATTGCACTGATGGACGAGTAAGGCACATAGGCAGGTCATTAATAAATATGCAAAACAAAACAGGGCCTAGGATCGATCCTTGAGGCACTCCGCTTGTGATAGACGTTTCTTGGGAGTATGTGCTATTTACAAGTACGCATTGTAGACGATGCTATAAGTAAGATCGTAAGAAAGTTATACTCGCCATGCTTAAGTTGTACGAGTATAGTTTCTTAAGTAAAATATCATGAACCAGGTGAAATGCCTTGCGAATGTCGAGAAATACAAAACCTGATATTTGACGATTGTTGAGAGCTGAGAGCCAAGTATCAGTTAAACGGGTAACCGCTATTTAACAACAATGTTCACATCGGAAGCCAGACGGGAAGGAATGGAAAGGATGGTGTGTTTCTAAAAAAAAGTCCGTTAAATGTGTATGTGTCTTTATAGTGGTTTCGTGAGAACCGACAGGATCGAGATAGGGCGATAGACATTCAGATCAGTGGATATAGTTTCTTTGTTTTAGGGAGTGGAATTATTTTAGCTGTCTTGAATGCAGTTGGAAAACCATTCTTTTTATATGCATAGGTTGTAAACATATGTTTCAGCTACATAAGGAAGGGCAATGTTTTTACGTTTAACTTCATAGCCTGTTGAGTTGCTGTTATCCATCTTTGAGATATGTATTCCCACTTATAGGAGTAACTGATAATATAGGAGGAATTGAAAATGTGCCATTTTGAAAGCACATTTTCAAGTAATGTGCCATTTTGAGAGGTTCGATCACTGCAGAAGTTTAGTAACTTACCAGGACAACTATACCGAGACCCCTCGGTTTGGTCGTCTGGTAAGAACTTGGAGACTACAGATACAAAATGGGCGTTAAAGAGTCTGGTGTGAGTTCTGACGGAAGATTATTATTTACAAGGCTGTGGCCTTTAGTGAGTGTGTTGATCACTCTCTGCATGGATGATTTATCTGCTTTATTGCCTGCAAGGTTATTAAAATATTTCTTCTTGGCCTCCCTCGCGAGGTAATTGACACGGTTGCGTTGTTGCTTATATTCCACACATTTCTTTTGCTTCCTAAATTTGTCTCTCTGTAACATGGCTTGCTTTATATCAGTCTTCAGCCATGGTGAAAGGGTTTGTTGTTTCTTGTGTGTGTGTTGGCGGAGGGGGGTGGGGGTGAGGGGGCATACTTACTGATAACCTCAAGAGATAAGTCAATCCGGCGTAACTGCCAAATTGGGGTCACTAAAATTGTACACATTTCCAAAGGGGGTTACGTACAAGTCCATCAAAAAAAGCTCTTTCATCAAACCGTTTAAAACATCGGTAAACAACCGAAGAGTGGACATCCAGAACAAGCTTTACAGTTTTGACAGACAAGGTACATCACACAGGAAAGTGGTCGCTTATTCCTGTGGCAGGCACAAGAAGAAACAAAGAGAGAGGCAGGGAGAGAGGGAAGGGAAAGAGACAGAGGCAGACATATAGACAGAGAGAGACAGGAAACAGGCAAAGACAAAGAGAGAGGGGGGGGGGCAGACAGACAGACAGACAAAGAGAGAGAGGGGCAGGCAGGCAGACAGACATACAAAGAGAGAGAGAGAGAGAGAGAGAGAGAGAGAGAGAGAGAGAGAGAGAGAGAGAGAGAGAGAGAGAGAACGAACGAACGAACGAACGAATTTTTTATTAACGAGGGTAAAGGAATAAGTACAATACTTTTTTTCATCCAGCCCTCGGGGAAAACAAAATCAACAAAAACAATCGAAAACAAAATAATTATCAACTCAAAAACTCATATTAACTATTGAGAGAGAGAGAGAGAGAGAGAGAGAGAGAGAGAGAGAGAGAGAGAGAGAGAGAGAGAGAGAGACAGAGACAGAGACAGAGAGACAGAGAGACAGAGACAGAGACAGAGAGACAGAGACAGACAGACAGACAGACAGTAAAATGAAAAGCATGCATGTATGCATAATATATATTTCTAACACATAATTATTCACACACACAAAAAAAATATAAATGTTCAAATCATGTTTTAAAAATAAATATTTTTTTTTAAAAATAAGTGCACATATCCTTAATCAATGTTTGTTGTGATTTTTTCCATTAAGTACTGTTTAAATGTTTTTTTAAATGCTTTGTGATCTGATAAAATTTTTTTATTGATAATGGTAAATTGTTCCATAGTTTTCCCCCGGAATACATCAAGCTGCATTTAAATAAATCTAATCTAGGACGGGGTACTATAAGTTTGTGTGAATGTCTGTTCTGATTTGAAACAAAGTTTAATTTGAGATTTGATGGTGCATAACCAAATACTATTTTATGCATAATAATGCCTTTATTAAATTCTAATTTTAGTTTTAGCGGAAGGACATCTAAAAGTTTATAGTCGTGAGCTGTCAAAGATGTGGATTTTAGAAGGGTTAATTTAAGGGCTCGCTTGTGAATATTAACAAGAGGTTTTAATGTGTTTGCACTAGCAGAGTCCCAGAGTGTTGAAGCATAGTCAATGATTGGTTGGATATGTGCATGAAAAAATAGTTTTCGAGCATGAGCATTTAGAAAATGTTTAATTTTTGCAAGTTGATATAGCTTTTGAGAAACACGTTTGGTTAGTTCATTTACATGATTTGTCCAAGACAAATTATTATCAATAGTTACTCCTAAAACCTTATGTGTTGCTACTTCGACAATTTTCTCATTTCCAATATAAAGTGGCATGCGAGAAGATATGTTCTGGCGTTTTTGTCTTGTTGTTATGGTCATGTATTTGGTTTTGTACGAGTTTAGCGACATATGATTTAGTTCAGTCCATTGAAGAAGGTTATTTATACTTTCCTGTAAACTAAGCAAAAGATTATTTAGGTTTGAGTGACTAGAGTGGATAGTGGTGTCATCAGCAAATAGTTCACATAAAGCTTTTATGAATAAGGGCAAGTCGTTTATATAGAGAGAAAAGAGAAGCGGGCCTAACACCGAACCTTGTGGAATACCGTATTTTACGGGAAGAAAATCGGATTTAATTGTGTTTATACAAACAAGCTGTTCTCGATTTGACAAAAATGAAGAAATTAAGTGCAGGGTGTCATTGGATAATCCATAAAGAGTTAATTTCCTCAAAAGTAGATCATGATCAATGACATCAAATGCCTTTGCAAAATCCACAAAAAGTACTCCCGTAAATTCATTTTTGTTTATGTTCTTATAAAAAGTATCTACTAATTTTGTAAGTGCGGTATGGCATCAGTGGTGTTCCCTAAATCCAGATTGGTTGGGGTGTATAAGTTCATTTGTTTTAAGATAGGATAAAAGGTGTTTGTTCATATGTTTTTCTAGAGGTTTTGAAAGAACAGACAGAATTGAGATAGGTCTATAGTTTGAAGGGTCTTTGTTATCTCCTGATTTGTAAATGGGTATAACCTTAGCTTGTTTGAATGCTTTTGGAAAATAGTTTTTGTCTATGCAAAGATTGTATATGTAGGTAACAGTCTCAGTTATGACGTGTGCAGACATTTTAATAATTTTGCCGTCTAGGTCATCCAGACTTCGGGTTCCTGTCTGTTTCAGTTGTAATAGAGCATTGTACACTTCATATATTGCAATTGGTGGAATCGTTAAAGCAGAATTTTATATTTTTGATTCGCAAAAGCGTTTTAAAAAGCTTAAATCATTTAGTTTTGATTGATCGTTGGTAATGATTGTGTCAGATACATTTGCAAAATGACTGTTTAGCTTATCGGGGGGTAATTCTTTGACTGTGACTTGAGGTTTTGATGCATCTTTGTTTGTTAGAGTTTTAATGGCCTTCCAAATAGAGCGAGAATCATTTTTTGAGGCGACTAAATTTTGAAAGTATGTTTTTTTGGAAGCACGTATTAAAGATGTCACTTTGTTCCTCTGCTTTTTGAATTCTTCGTGTTTCCTTGCTTTCAGTAGCCTATCTCTTTGATGCATGGCCTCTTCTATCTCCTTTGACAACCATGGAGGTTTCCTTGTGTACCTAACACGCTTGGTCATAAAAGGAGCATGCTTATTATAAACAGAACTAAATGTTTTAAACCAAAACTCAAGAGCTTCATCGGGGTCTGTATACTGGTATACTTGTGAGAGCTGAGAGTGAACCAAGTCAAGCAAAAAAGCATCTTTGTCAAAATGAGTAAAGCATCGGTACCGTATTTCTTTATGTGCAGCTTTAGGAATTTTTACACCTTTTTTAAACCATGTAATGCAAACAGGAAAATGGTCACTACAACCACACACTGGGGAACATACTTCGGCAATATTCTGTTTGGTAGTAACATAAATATGATCTATCAGAGTTTCAGAATTCGTAGTAATTCGAGTTGGGTTATCTATTAGTTGATGTAAGTTAAAGTTTTCATACAGATGATTCCATTTGATATGTGGCTTTAAAAGATTAATGTTAAAGTCTCCTAGCAATATTATTTCTTTTGCTTCTAGACAAACGGCATCCATCATTAAAGTGAATCTATCAAACCAGTCAGTACGTTCGGAAGGGTTCCTGTAAGTGAATCCCACGAGAATTGGTTTACTTCGCTTTAGACATACTTCTATCCAGATAGATTCCGTATTGTGTTGTTCTAGATGCGAGGCACGCTTCAGGTTAACTGAGTGGGAAAAGTATAACAACAGACCTGTGTCTTTATGGGTTTTGGGGTCTAGGCGCATAACGTTGTAACCAGGCATTGATACGTCAGAATCAGATACATGATTTGATAATCGGGATTCTGCAAAACAAAATACATGAAAGTTTCTTCCAGAATTGAACAGAATTGAGGAGATATCAGTAAGTTTGTTAATGGCATGGTCAACAGAGAGAGAGAGAGAGAGAGAGAGAGAGAGAGAGAGAGAGAGAGAGAGAGAGAGAGAGAGAGAGAGAGAGCCCAGAACTCAGAACTTTATTACACAAGGATGAAGGATTAAGATTTTGGGCAGTTGCCTATTCTTACAATCTGTCCCTGCTAATCCACATGCCAACAGGCTACACATAAAACAACAGTAACAACATTGACTACTACAGTAATGAAGAAGAAGATTGTAACTTTAAAATGAGAGCCAAAACACGACGACAGAGAAAATATTGATGATGATGATGAGAAATATGGTTCATGTACACGATGAACACTGAAGTATTCAAATGATAATATCACATGGAGATACACACACAAAAACAGTGCTTAGACAAACATTGTGATTATAAATAATGGAAGCAAGAACAGTCAGTGTAGGCCTAAATCAGACACACAATAAATGAGACGAGATAGCAACAATGCAAACCGTTCAAATAACAAATAGCGTGTGGAAAACAACAGAAAGAGTGGGGGAGGGGGGGGGGAGGGAAGGGGCACAAAAGTATTAATACTACCAATAATGGAAAGGAGATCTTTCGATGCTAATCAGACACATATATGATGAACAATGAACCATTGAAACAAAAGTATTAATACTACCAATAATGGAAAGGAGATCTTTCGATGCTAATCAGACACATATATGATGAACAATGAACCATTGAAACAAAAACAAAGCATTTACAAGCATCCACATTTTTCCTTTTACAAATAATGAAAACAAGCACGGCAAATATACCGGCATAGGAGAGAGAGAGAGAGAGAGAGAGAGAGAGAGAGAGAGAGAGAGAGAGAGAGAGAGAGAGATCGTTTATAAAGTAAGAGAGATCGTTTATAAGGTGAGAACGGTAAATGATGCCGCTATGGTTTTGTCGGTGAATGTCCGGATAAAAATAAAAATTATATCGAGAAGAAAACGCCGGAGTGAAAAAGAGAGCCCCAAAGACAAAATGTCCTTTTCGCGCCTCACAATAAACTTTTTTTTTCTTCTAACAATGATGTCTGGTGTAACTACCGAACAACAACAGAATAGGAGTCAGTGCTGTGTTATCTGCTTTTGCGTTGTCAGCTCGTAGGTTACTCGACTAGACACTGTATTACCAACAAAAAACAACAGATAAGAAAATATTTGCTATAGTCCACGATTTTTTGCACCAAACCGACCGCTTGTAAATCTGTAAAAGTCTGCCAAAATTTGTTTATGATACAAGTGAAGAAGTACACGTTTAAATCCTCTCCCTCTCTCTGTCTCTCTCAGATCAATAATTATGACAATATCACTAGACCATTCGGTTAGTTATTTGCTTTTTCAACCCCTGCCCCCTCCGCCCGTTTTGTTGTTGTTGTTTTTGTTTTGTTTGTTTGTTTTTTGTTGTCATTTTGGTCTTTTGTTTGCTTTGTTGCCTCTGACGTTTTGACAACAATTTGCCTTCTTGCCATCGTGAATGTCTGTATATCATTTTATATATAGGTAACACTCAAATAAGCACACTGCTTTTGTGTTTCCTGTACTTATTTGTTGAGCTTATGATTATGATGAATGAATAAAGTTTTGTTTAAGCCAACAAAAAACAACAATAAAAAAAATTAAAAATTAAGGCAACAACAACAAAATAAACGAGAAAACAACAACAACAACAAAAACGCAGAACAATCTGAAGAGAATTATATTGCAGAGACCTTCAAAATTGAAACGTCATTGGGTAAGTATCATGTGAGTGTAGAATGCACGTGTAAATCGAAAACAATTTCAGCCCTCTCCACCGACGTTAGCTTTAGAAAGCAGAGGATACGCGCTGACCGGAAGATTCAAGGGGTTCTGTCTCGCAACACGGGGGGAAGGGGTGCGGGGGTGAGGTTGGGGGGGGGGTGAGGGGGGCGTGTTGTGGAGATGGCGATTAGTTATAAGATTCAAAATAAATAAATAAAACACGCATTTCAAATGTGTTTTTCAGGCAGTGTGGACATAATTATAGCAAAGCAACTGACTGCTGTTCCTGTCCCCTACCAGATGCGTGACGTCATCCAAGTGCCCATATCTCCCTTTGTTTCTGCTAAATCTCTAATGTCAACAACACATAATTATTTCAGAATGGATCTAGGGATACCTATTGTGAAACGGGCGCATGCAGAGAGTCACTATGTGTACAACTGTGCAGATGGATTGCTGAAAGGTCGGGACATCGTAACAGACGCCTGTGCTGAATGGTGGGTGGATTAGGCGTGGATGGATCGTAAAGGGACGCAAAGCTGGCGTCCATCTTATACGCACATTTTCTGGTACAGGGTGAAATCCGAAACCCCAGTGCGCCAGTTGCTAGCAGGGACATCCAGTTTTGTTATATTCAGTAGGTAGCAGTTGAAGATATCAAAGTGATCATACTGCACGGTACGACACTCGACGCTGTTGCGGCATTTTTCCAGGCAATGCTCCAAATTCTTGGTGATTCTCACTGGCAAATGGTGGCCAGGGATTACACTGCCAGGGTATTCCAGGAAGGTTCTCTGTAGGTCACTTTGCGCGCACGCTGAGGAAGAAACAACATCGGTGTGTAAATGACATTACTGCTGTTCTTGCACAGGGTATGACGGACAAATATGATCCCTTGGCATCAGACAAATTAGGCACAATGGAAACTGCTGGTCGATTTTATCTAGAAGGCAACTAATTCTTCATATAAGAGTAAAACTGTTTAAAAAATGTTTTGTTTGTTCAAAACAGCAATAGCTACATCTCTCTCTGTCTCTCTCTCTCTGTCTCTCTGTCTGTCTGTCTGTCTGTCTGTCTCTCTGATTGTCTCGATCTGTCTCTGTATATATGTCTGTCTCTGACAATTTAGTGTCACTGTTGATAGTGTACTATTAGTAATCAGTTTGACAGACTTCTATGTAGCTTAGCAACAAAGAATTGTAAGAATACGCTATTGCCTAAAATCTATCCTTCGGTAGTAAAGTTCTCTCTTTCTCTCAAACGCACACAAATACCAACTCATGCACGCACACACGCATATACCAATGACACACGCACGTGCGCGCAAATCAAGCACAATACTCAAGCAAACGCACTCATGCATGCCCCCTCCATCACCCCTAATAACGCACAACTACACATGTAAATTCACACACACACACACACACACACACACACACACACACACACACACACACACACACACACACACACGACCACACACACACACACACACACACACACACACACACACACACACACACACACACACACACACACACACACACACACACACACTCACACACACACACACACACACACGGGCACGCACGCATGCACGCAGGAACGCACGCACTCGCGCACACACTCACACGCACGCACGCACGCACTTACACACCAACACGCATACACAGACGCTCGCGCGCGCGCGCGCGCGCACACACACACACACATGTATGGAGGTACGCCCGCATGCATGCACGCACAGACCGCAGAATCATAATTATCTGACGTGAACACCAACAAGCACACACCAGCAACACACGCACAGACCGCAGAATCATATCGGACGTGAACACCAACAAGCACACACCAGTAACACACGCGTATTGAAGCACAGAGAAGCAGTAGCCAGGAGAACACAGGCATCGTCCTTCGAAACACTCGGAGTATGCCGCTGGGTACTCACCGTCAGCACTGCAAGTCCGGTTCGGCCAGGCCCCTAGATAACAGAGTAGTGACAGCCCCCGAGATAACAGAGTAGTAACAGCCCTCTAGATAACAGAATAGTAACAGCTCCCTAGATAACACAGTTGTAACAGCCCCCTATATAACAGAGAAGATACAGTCCCCTAGAGGTTTCTGTGAACACTAAGCACCATGTTTACTTTAATTCCCCTAGAGAGGGACCTCGGTTCGAATCTGCTTCGGCTCTCCTTTCACTTCTAAAGTTGTGGTCTGTGGCTACAGTCTTGTGACTTTGTCCTTCACAATTATGAAACATTAAAATGGCTCTCATCGCTGCCCACCTTAATGCAGGAGTCATTCTGGTGGTGACTGTGTAGCGATAGGTATATAATCTCCCTCTCCCCCCACCTCCATACACCCCCCTTCTCTCCGTCCCTAATAAGCCTTATGGTTTCCATGGACATTAACCACCATATTTACTTACTTCCCCTAGATAACAAAGTAGATACAGACCCCTATATATAACAGAGAAGTTACGTCCCCTAGATAAGAAAGTAGTTACAGACCCCTAGACAACAGAGTAGTCATGGAGCGATCATTTCTCTCATTCTGGGTGTGGGCAGAATGTCGTGACTAATTAGCTGTAGGTCATCTGCAAGGCCACAGTCTTGGAAGACTTAGTCACTTTAACACACATTCAAAATATAAACCCCGCCTGCTTTAAAGGAGGAAAGCATTGACTTCTACATGGAGTTACACAAAGCTTAAGTTGACTTTCATTGCGCCTTAACGCCAAACGCCAGCAGAACAGAAAGAGAACATTGTTTGGATTTGATCTTTGCAATGGTCTGTCTTCTATTATTTCACATCTTGAACACTGACAAATTCCTACCCATTATTTTGGCCTTTTGATACAAATGTCCCTTACTTACACTTGACCTTGGTGTGACTGTGACCGATTTTCAAAACTTAGGTCCGTGATTAACCTGTGTCATTATCAGTGATACACAAGACATTTAATCAAAGTGTGCAACGGTGGCATAATTTTTTTTTTAATGCTTCAAGCTGTATGCACCATGTTGAAATTCATGGCCTTCGTGTGGCGTTGACCTTGACGGTGGAAGTTAGAACAGTAATTTTTGGAACGTCGGTTAGTTCATTATCCAATAATTAAAATGAATATATGCACTAGTTAATCAAATATACCCCACAATATACTTTTTGCTATTTCTCCGACGGCCATCTTGACTTGTTCTAATTTTATAAACAAGTTCACGGTCTATCCTCCCTATCTCTATTATATTCCAGTTCCCTCCCTTCCCAGTTCTTTCTCTCTCCTCCCGTCACAGGGGCAAAGAGGAGACAGCTGACAGAGACTGCAGTCAGGTACAGCAAGGTCGCCATGGCTGTGTTACATTTACTGCACGTAATTTCAAATGTGAAGAGCTGGTCGAGACTTGCCAATCTCGCCCACCAGTTCTTACCAACTACTTCGATATGGGAGTGAAGGCTTTAATTTTTAATCTGTGTTTTTATACCAAACACAATCACAGCCGGCAGCGCCCCTCACGAGACATGCGCACAGGCATTGATTTGTATGCAGATGAGGTTGAGCCTATAGATGGCGCTCAAGTAGCGCTCGTGGTAGATCGTGCGCGTGCAGCAATTAATTATGAAGTGAGATTCCTCTGAGACATATTGTTCTTTTTGTTAAGCCGAAAGCATAGCCATAGCCTGTCATTGGCGTGAGCTGCCACAAGTATTATTTTTATCGCGACAGGTTTTTTGTCGCGATAAAAGTATACTTCTCGCGACACTTTTGTCGGGATAGACATTGTTTTGTCGCGACAAGCTTACTTTGTATTTTTTCTCGCGACAAAAGTATGCTATCACTGGCGGGAGCTGCCAAAAGTATAAAGCACACTTTTGTCGCGACAGAGCACGTATTTGTCGCGACAAAAGTATGCTTGTCGTTTTGTCGCGACAAAATTATGTTTGTTGTGGCAAATATTTGTTGCGACAAAATTTTGTTTGTTGCGACAAATATTTGTCGCGACAAACGTTTTGCGGCGACAAACAGCACAAAAGTTTTGTCACATGACAAAACTTTTGCCGCGACAAAAATGGTGCTTGTGGCAGCTCCCGCCAATGATAATAACATGGCTCTGCTGCCACGAATTCTGCCTTTCTAATTTCTGTCTTGGTTTCCGTCGATTGGTCGGAGGTCTTTTTCTTAATGATGCTGCACCGTCTGTCTGAAACACTCCTCCTTCCAAAATCGGGTCATCTAATAGACTCATGCTTCAGACATGTCTCGAACAATAATAACAACAACAATATTAATTCAGATGTAGTATTGAAGTGTGCGCTTTTTGTTGTTGTTGTTGTAGTGGTTTTTGTGTGGTTTTTCCCTTTTTTTTCTTCTTCTGTGTGTGTGTGTGTGTGTGTGTGTGTGTGTGTGTGTGTGTGCGTGTGCGTGTGCGTGCGTGCGTGCCTTGTGTGTGTGTGTGTGTGTGTGTGTGTGTGTGTGTGTGTGTGTGTGTGTGTGTGTGTGATTTTAAGCTGTAAAATGTATTCTTAGTGCAAGTACTTTGATGTGATGCTTGATTATTTAACACACTGACTGAGACTGTTAGAAGGTCAGTGAGAGAGAGAGAGAGAGAGAGAGAGAGAGAGAGAGAGAGAGAGAGAGAGAGAGAGAGAGAGAGATTAACTGATTGATTGAACTTTAATTACGCAAGGATGAAAGTTTAGGCATGATTGCCTGTCTGGCAACCTGTCCTTTAAACAATTGCAAACATTTAAACACACACACACACACACACACACACACACACACACACACACACACACACACACACACACACACACACACACACACACACACTGGTTTGTAATGTGCATATACATGCATGTGTAGTTTGCCAATGTTATTCAGATTTGATTGAAATGGACATGGAGGACATATCAATACCAGCCGACAGTCACTATGAATAATACATAGCAATAATAAATCAAATCAGAATAACACTGGTAAACCACACGTGCATGTTTATGCACATTACAAACCAAGAAACTGATTTGTTTACAATAATCTGTTTCTGAACCATTTGTGGAGCTCTGTTTTGAAGCTGGTAAGTGAACTGCGTGACTTATTTTGAGTTGGGATAGCATTCCAAAATGATGTGAAATCAGACAGACAGAGTTTATCAGGTGAGATCGGTATCAGATGCCGCTAAAGTTTTATGGGTGATTTGTCCAGATATATATTTTTTTTTTTTAAAGCAACGCCGGAATGAAAACGAGAGTCCCAGAGACAAAATGTCCTTTTCTCCATCACACTCAACTTTATTTTTCAAATCATGATACAAGTCAGATCTGGTGTAACTACAGAAAACCAACAACATGACAGGAGTCAGTGATGTGTTAGCTGATTTAGCGTCATCAGCTCGGAGCTTACCTGACTTGACACTGTATTACCAACAACAACAAAATAAAAATTAACAACAACAACAACAACAACAAAACGGAGAACGGAGAAAGATATTATGTAGCAGAAACCTTCAAAATTGAAAAGACACTGGGGTAAGGTATCGTGTGAGTGTAAAATGCAAAAAACGAAAACAAACAAAAAACTCAGCCCTCTCCACCGACACTAGCTTCAGAAAGCTGAGCAAATGCGCTGACCGGAAGATTGGAAGGCCTGTATGCCAGTCTCCCTCAACAGGCTTATCTCGACACGATCGACTCACTCACTTGGCTATCCCCTCGCTGTAATGTCTCCGCTTGTATTTACTCGCATGCCAGGTGAACTGTTGTTGTAGGCGATTCAAAGCTTAGCTGTTCTTGTGTCTCTCTCCAGAAGTATGAAGTCACTTAAGGGCCCATACTTCTCTTTGCTTTTCATAAACAGACTGATCTACACAGTTTAACTCAGTCACATCAGTATGATGGGCATTTTGGGGTGCAGGATGCAGCGGGGTCTGGTGGTGGTGGGAGTGGGGGGGGGGGGGGGTATGGATGGGGCGATTAGTCATAACATTCAAGGATTAAATAAAACAAACATTTCAGATAATTTTTATGTTTCTCAGGCGTTGCAGTGTGGACATCTGGCAACTGACTGCTGTTCCCGTGTCTCTCGCAAGAAGTGTGACGCCACCCAAGTGCTCATACCTCCCTTTGTTTCTGCTGAATCTCTGATGTCAGCCGCACAAATTATTTCAGGATGAAGCTACGGACGCTTATTGCGAAACGGGCGCTTGGAAAGAGTCACTATGTGTACAACTGTGCAGATGGATTGCTAAAAGGTCAGGACATCGTAACAGACGCCGGTGCTCAACGTCGGGTGGGTTAGGCGTGGATGGAGTGTAAAGGGACCGAAAACTGACGTCCATCTCATGCGCACATATCTCTGTGTCCTATGTGTACAATAGTGCAGATGGACTGCTGAAAGGTCAGGGCATAGTATAGTAGCAGACACCGGTGGTGAAAGGTGGCTGGTTTAGGCGTTGATGGAGTGTAAAGGAAGGCAAAGCTGATGTCAATCTCATGCGCACATTTTCTGGTACAGGCTGTATTTCGAAAACCCAGTGTACCAGTTGCTAGCAGGGACATCCAGTTTTGCTTTCGTCTTTGTGAAGCACATGAAGGCGCTGTGATAATACTCCACGGTACGACACTCGACGTTGTTACGGCACAGTTCCAGACATTCCTCCAGACTCAGAGATGGTATGGTCTGTGTGTTGTAGCCTGTGAGGATGCCGCCACGGTATTCAAGGAAGGTTCTTTGTAAGACACTTTGCGCGCATTCTGAGGAAAAAATAGCATCAGTGTGTTAATGACATCATTGCTGTTCTTGCATTGGGTATGGTGAACACTCGGTCCTATGGCACGATACAAATTAGACACGATGGCAACAGCTTGTCGATTTTATTTAGAAGTCCTATAATTCTTCATACAGAGTTTAAATTTGTTTTTGTTTTTGTTGTTGTTCTTGAAATAACAATAATTACCCCCCTCTTTCTCTTTCTATCTCTGTCTGTCTGTCTCTCCCCACCCCTCTCTCTCTCTTTCACACACACACACACACACACACACACACACACACACACACACACACACACACACACACACACACACACACACACACACAAAACAAAAACAAGAACGCGCGCTCACGCATTTTTGGATCACTTCCCGCATGCATGCACCCACAGACCGCAGAATCATATCGGACGTGAACACCAACAAGCACACACCAGCAACACACACACACACACACAGACCGCAGAATCATATCTGACGTGAACACGAACATGCACACACCAGCAGCACACACACAGACAGCAGAATCATATCTGACGTGAACACCAACAAGCACACACCAGTAACACACGCACAGACCGCAGAATCATATCGGACGTGAATACCAACAAGCACACACCAGCAACACACGCACAGACCGCAGAATCATACCGGACGTGAACACCAACAAGCACACACCAGTAACACACGCACAGACCGCAGAATCATATCGGACGTGAATACCAACAAGCACACACCAGCAACACACGCACAGACCGCAGAATCATACCGGACGTGAACACCAACAAGCACACACCAGCAACACACGCACAGACCGCAGAATCATATCTGACGTGAACACCAACAAGCACACACCAGCAGCACACGTGAATTGAAGCACAGAGAAATAGTAGCCAGGAGAGCACAGGCACCGTCCTTCGAAACACTCGGAGTATGCCGCTGGGCACTCACTGTCAGCACTGCAAGTCTGGTTCAGCCAGCCACCTAGATAACAGAGTAGTTACAGTAACAGCCCTCTAGATAACACAGTAGTGACAACTCCCTAGACAACAGAGTAGTTACAGTGACAGCCCTCTAGATAACAGAGTTGTGACAGACCCCTAGGTAACAGAGTAGTTACAGTCTCCTGGACAACAGAGTAGTAGCAGCCCCCTAAATAACTTAGTAATAGCCACGTATATAATAGAGTATTAACATCCCGCTATGTAACAGAGTAATAACAGCCCCTCTGATAACAGAGTAGTTACAGCCAGCTATATGACAGTGTAATAACAGCCCCTTAGATAACAGAGTTGTTACAGCTCCCTGGATAACAGAGTAGTTACAGCCCCCTGTATAGCAGAGTAGTTACCACCCCTAGTGGACAGAGAAGTTACAACCCACTAGATAACACAATAGTTACAGTCTCTTAGATAACAGAGTAGTTACAGACCCTTACATAAGAGGAGTAGTTACAGAACACGCAGCAGTCGTTACTCTCATTCTGGGTGTGGGCACAGCGTCGTGACTAATTTGGCTGCGTGTCATGTGCGAGGCCTCAGTCTTCGAAGACTTAGTCACTTTAACACACATTCAGACTCTAAACCCCGCCTGCTTTAAAGGAGGAAAGCATTGACTTCTGCATGGAGTTACACTGCTTGCTGTAAAGGAGCTTACGTTTACTGAATTAATTACTTAATTTACTTAATAAGTGAATCTGAACTCTATACGGAAGTATCATCGAGAGAATACATTATGTGGCCTTGACCTTCAGAATGGGGTGTGTTATTTTACATCTTGAACTCTGACAAATTCTTACCCATTATTTTGGCCTATAAAGTCAATGTCTGGACACATTTTAATAGAAATGTCCGTTACTTGTACTTGACCTGGCGTGACCTTGATCGATGTTCAAAACTTAATGAACCCAGTGTTATTATCAGTCAAACACGAGACAAGTAATCAAACTGCAAGGCTGGCGTCAAAAAGTGATTGAAACAGTATATGCACATAGATGTTGAATTTTATGGCCATAGTGTGACCTTGACCTTCATAGTGGAAGTTTGAAAATTAATTTTGGAACGTCGGCTGGTTAAAAGTAATGCATGATCCAAATGTAAGATGAATACATGCAATAGTTAATCAAACATACACTAGAACATCGCATTTGCTATTCCTACTGCGGCCATTTTGATTTGTCCTGTTTCTAGGAACATGCTCACGGTGTATCCTCCCTTTCTCTATCGTCTCCTAGTTCCCTCCCTCCTCCTTTTCTCCATCATCTTCGACAAGTGCAGTGAGCATGTGGCTGCCTACGTGGATAACTGCCCTGTACAAGTGGACACTGAACACAACTTACCCGGCCATGAGAAGGTTATGGCCCCGGTCGCCGACACGAAATGAGCACTGGAGGAGGTGAAGATGGCCGCGTGTCCACGACAGGACCCGGATGAGGACCCCTTCACGCGGGTGAACGTCACGCACCGCGCGTCACGGACACACTGACGTCCGCAGTCCAAGACGGAGCGTGACGTGGTCTCAAACAGCACGTTGCTCGTGAAGACCAAGCTGTCCAGCCCCGTGTTGGAAAACCGCGACAAACGAGTCGTGGCTTCCGTCACAGGGGCAAAGAGGAGACAGCTGACAGAGACTGCAGTCAGGTACAGCAAGGTCGCCATGGCTGTGGTACAGTTACTGCACGAACTTCCAAATGTGAAGAGCTGGGCGAGGACTTTTTGGAAACTCGCTCACCCGTTCTTGCCAACTGCTTCAGTGTGGAAATGAAATCGTTCATTTACTGCTCTCTGTTTTTATACCAAACACACTCACAGCCGGCAGCGCTACTTAGGAGACACGCGCACAGACATCCATTTGTATGCTGATGACGGTGGGTTCACAGTTGCATTCAAACAATGCGCGTGGTGCATGCTGCGCGTGCAGCAATTACGAAGTGAGTCTCGACCAGGAGATAATGTTCTCTCTGTTAAGCGGAAAGCATAGCTATAACTTATCTCTGCTGCTACGCATTAGGCCTTTCTAAGTTATGTATTGGCTTTGGTCGTTAGGTCAGAGGTCTTTTTTATTTTTTATTATACTGCACTGTCTGTCTGGAGTACCCTTCCTTCCCATGTCGGTTCATGTAACACACTTTCAGCCTTCAGATCATTTCTTCAGACAACAACAACAACAAACTGTTCCAGCTGTAGTACTGACGCGCGCGCGCGCACGCGCGTTTGTGTGTGTGTGTGTTTGCTGGCGTGCGTGCGCGCGCGCCTGAGTGTGTGTGTGTGTGTGTGTGTGTGTGTGTGTGTGTGTGTGTGTGTGTGTGTGTGTGTGTGTGTGTGTGTGTGTGTGTGTGGTTTTAAGCTGAACAATGTATTCTTAAAGGATTTCCGTTTGGGATGATTTTCGACACGATTTCCGTTAAAGTTCGCTGAGAACAATGATGTAGGTGACATTGTGATCTGAGGATTATAAATGCACAAAAACAAGCATTTTTCTGTCTACCGAAAGCGTCGCCATGACGCTGAAAATCATGTGTACATATGCGCACTACGTCACTCTGAGGATTCGCTTCAAAATGGCTAGTAGCCACAGGGTAACCGATTTGGAAAAAAAAATCCAGTTCGAATCTCCAAGGATGAAGCTCCGACGCCATTGTCAGTAGTTGGGCCTTTGTTTACTTCTTGCTTGTTATTTCATCTTTCTCGAGCCTTGTTAGGTGTGTGGCGTTTCAGTCTTTTTCGTTCTGTTTACTCTAGCTTTCACAACAGGCTAGACCTCAACAGGGAACCTGCCTTTTATTGGGTGTTTTATTTTATTTTCCCATTTTATCCTTGTTTGTTTCATCATGTGTAAAAATGAAAAAGTTTTGTGCGTTCTAGTTCAATAGACTAGCGATTTCGTGGCCTCCCTGGGTTAGAGTTTGGGGTTGGCCTAGTTACCGGTTCTTGTCATTCACTATTTTTTCTCTTGGCTCGCCCTTTTGTTTCTTGAGTTATATCGTTCCTTTACGATGCACGAGTGAGGGAGGGGGGTGGGGGGTAGTCTCGATGTTTAACGAGTCCTCTCATTCTTTCTTTGTGTGGGGTAGTTCGTGAGCGTCTGTTGCCTTGTAGTGTTGTTGTCACTGCTAAGTGGTTTGTATCGTGTACACGGATTACGTGTATCCAGCCTTTGTCCCGTTGCTCGCTGACATTACTTGCCTCCTCTTTCGTTTCAGAAAGTGTTATTGTTGTTTTCTCTCTCTTTTCCCCTTCTTTTTTTAACATTTCCCCCCCTTTTTTCTTTGGTTTATTGGCCATTTCGTACCCGCTTGTTAGCTTGCCTGATTAGGGCAGCCATTTTGTATTTCTCTTGTCGTCTGCATTTGTTTACATCCCGATGCTTTGTCATCGGTAGTCCCGATCTGCGTTTTGCTTTATCAGTCTGCAGCCTTTGTTTTTCTAGAAGGAAGCCGGGTTAATGAGGGGTTCAAGTCAAGTCAAGTGGTTTATTTCAGAAACCCCAGTGGGGGTACATGAAAGAACATCAATGAAAGAACATCTGGTATGACACGGCAGTAAACATAAAATAAAAGTGCTTACAACAAAAATAAACAAACGGCAACAAAAACGAAAACAAAATCGTACGCATTTCCAAAACAAGAAACAACGAGAAAGCAGAGAAAGATCACTAACCAAAACAAAAGATGGAGTGAAAAATGAAAACAGATGGGTACAGCAAACACACACACTCACTCACATACACTGACACACGCTTGCACATCCACCCGCCCACCTTCCCACCCGCACACACAAGATTTGGGGAAAAGGAGTGGGAAAGGGGGATTTGACAGGCATACATTGGTTTAGGGTTAGTTATGGTTAGTTTGGCTTTCCTTCCGTTTGTCGTTGGCACAGTTATTTTTGCTCTGTGCTCTTATGACTGCAGTCGTCCACTCCTTTGTTGCAGAAATTTATAGTCTATTAGACTGTTGAGATTTGATGGTGTTTATTGTGTGTATTTTTTTTCCACCTTATGCTTGCAGGTAGGCAACCGTTTGGGATTCTGAGGTGATTTCTGCTAGTCTGTTTCTTTCATTTGGTGTCAGCTGTTTGCTTGCCTGATTAGGGCAGCCATTTTTCGTTTGCCACCAGCATTTGTGGTTTGGTCTTTCTTTCTTTGCCACAGGCATTTGTGGTCTGTTCTTTCTTTCTTTGCCACAGGCATTTGTATACAGTCTCTTTCTTTCACGCCCTTTTCTGCCGTAGGCATTCGTGTTAGACTTTTTGCCTTTGCATTGTTAGCGCTTGTATCAGGGTATCTCTCAATTTTTGGTATCATGATGTATGGCGCTTGCTGCTCGTCAGCTTCATCCTTGGAGATTCGAACTGGATTTTTTTCCAGGTCGGTTACCCTACGGACAGACCTACAAATTCCGCTTTGAAGCAAACCCCATTTGGTATTCCGCCATGTATAAAGTTTACGAAATCGCACTCAGCAAAGTGCTCGCTACACAAATGGGCTTGACTCTGGCGCAGCATCAAAGTCAACTCGTTTGAATTGTACAAATTTGACCCATTTTCGCCTCACAGCGGGTCGATTCCGCGGGAACTCGTGCAGTTATGCTTTGGGTTGCTTGTGAGTTGTTACAGTTTTCTGCAACACAGTAGGCCGGCATGTTTAGAGCTTTTTGTCGACCACTCGCATACACATTCAATGAACAGTCTAAGATGGCAACCGCACTGACTCCCCAGACTGACGTCACTTCCGAGAAAGTCACGTGACTGATGGAGAAAGCAGTCTCGGCCAGCCTACAGAAAATAAAATCGATTAAAAACCAACATAAAAAAATAAAATAAAAAAATCTCCATTTTTTATTTCAGTAAATCTCAAACTAGTGAATCATTTCGATGGTCATTTTGCATACTTAAAAACCTTGGACTTTTCCTTTAAGGAACGTGTTTACTTTCATATGTTTGAGAATTTAATTGAACACACTGACTGAGACTGTTGACTTTTGGATGGTCAGAGAGAGAGAGAGAGAGAGAGAGAGAGAGAGAGAGAGAGAGAGAGAGAGAGAGAGAGAGAGAGAGAGAGAGAGAGAGACAGACAGACAGACAGACAGACAGACAGACAGACAGAGACAGAGAGAGACAGAGAGACAGAGACAGACAGACAGACACAGATAAACAGAGAGAGACAGACACAGAGAGCAGAGAAAAAGAGACAGAAAGAGCGAGAGAGGGAGAGATTGATAGACAGACAGACACAGAACGAGAGAGGGAGAAAGACACAGACAGACAGACAGACAGACAGACAGACAGACAGACAGACAGACAGGCATAATTTATAAGATGAGATCGGTAGCTGATGCCGCTACGGTTTTATCGGTGATTTGTCCGGGTGAAAAGAAAAACAACAATAAAACCAAACAAAATACAAGAACAAGAAAACGACGCCTGAATAAAAATAAATAAAAAGAGAATCCCAAAGACTAAATATCCTTTATGCCCCTCAAAATCAACTTTATTTTTTAAAAACTTGCTACAAGTCAGATATGGTGTAAGTACCGAACAACGGCAACAGCATAGGAATCAGTGATGTGTTAGCTGTTTTTGCGTTGTGAACTCGTAGGTTACTTGACACTATACCAACAACAACAACAACAACAACAACAACTACAACAAAAAGAAGAACAAATTAAAAAAATAAAACAAACAAAACAACAACAACAAAACGGAGGACAATCTAAAGATATTATACAGCAGAGACCTTCAAACCTGAACAGGTATTGGGGTATAGGTATCATGTGAATGCAGGTGTAAATCGAAAAATATCTCAGCCGTCCCTACCGACATTAGCAGTAGAAAGCTGAGGTTACGCGTTGACCGGAAGATTGGAGGGCCTGTGTGCCAGCCTCCCTCGACAGGCTTTTCGCATTACGGTTACGGTTCACGGTTCAGTCACTCTCTTGCTGTTGTGTCTCAGCTTGTATTTACTCGTATGCCAGTGGAACTGTTGTTGTAGGCGATTCAAGCTTAGCTCTTCTTGTGTCTGTCGCCAGAAGCGTGAAATCACCAAACACGGCCTTTTGTTTCTGCTAAATCTCTAATGTCAGCAGCGCAGAATTATTTCAGGATGGAGCTAGGGACACTTATTGTGAAACGGGCGTATGGAAAGAGTCACTATGTGTACAACTGTGCAGATGGATTGCTAAAAGGTCAGGGCATCGTAACAGACGCCGGTGCTCAACGTCGGGTGGGTTAGGCGTGGATGGAGTGTAAAGGGAGGCAAAGCTGACGTCCATCTCATGCGCACATCTCTCTGAGTCCCATGTGTACAATAGTGCAGATGGATTGCTGAAAGGTCAGGGCATAGTATAGTAGCAGACACCGGTGGTGAACGGTGGCTGGTTTAAGCGTTGAGTGGATCGTAAAGGGCGGAAAAGTTCACGTCCATCTCATGCGCACATTTTCTGGTACAGGCTGACGGCCGAATTCCAAGTGTGCCAGTCGCTAGCAGAGACATCCAATTTTGTTTTCGTCTGTGGGTAGCACTTTGAGGCGGTGTGATCATATTCCACGGTACGACACTCGACGTTGTTACGGCACTGTTCCAGACATTCCTCCAGACTCTGAGATGCTATGATCTGTGTGTTGTAGCCTGCGATGAAGCTGCCAGGGTATTCAAGGAAGGTTCTTTGTAGGTCACTTTGCGCGCAGGCTGAGGACAAAAATAGCATCAGTGTGTTAACGACATCATTGCTGTTCTTGCATTGGGTATGGTGAACACTCGGTCCTATGGCACGATACAAATTAGACACGATGGCAACAGCTTGTCGACTTTATTTAGAAGTCAAATAATTCTTCATACAGAGTTTAAATTTGTTTGTTGATATAACAATAGTTACCTCTCTGTCTGTCTGTCTGCCTGTCTGTCTGTCTCTCTCTCTCTCTCTCTCTCTCTCTCTCTCTCTCTCTGTCACACACACACACACACACACACACACACACACACACACACACACACACACACACACATTTCTGGATGTACGCCCGCATGCATGCACCCACAAACCGCAGAATCATACCTTTCGTGAACAGCAACAAGCACACACCAGCAACACACGCACAGACCGCAGAATCATATCGGACGTAAACACCAACAAGCACACACCAGCACCACACGCACAGACCGCAGAATCATATCGGACGTGAACACCAACAAGCACACACCAGCAACACACGCACAGACCGCAGAATCATATCGGACGTGAACACCAACAAGCACACACCAGCAACACACGCACAGACCGCAGAATCATATCTGACGTCAACACCAAGAAGCACACACCAGCAACACACGCACAGACCGCAGAATCATATCTGACGTCAACACCAACAAGCACACACCAGCAACACACGCACAGACCGCAGAATCATCTCTGACGTGATCACCAACAAGCACACACCAGCAACACACGTGAATTGAAGCACAGAGAAATAGTAGCCAGGAGAGCACAGGCACCGTCCTTCGAAACACTCGGAGTATGCCGCTGGGCACTCACTGTCAGCACTGCAAGTCTGGTTCAGCCAGCCACCTAGATAACAGAGTGGTTACAGTAACAGCCCTCTAGATCACAGAGTAGTAACAGCCTCCTAGATAACAGAGTAGTGACAGCCCCCTAGATAACAGAGTAGTTACAGTGACAGCCCTCTAGATAACAGAGTAGTGACAGACCCCTAGGTAACAGAGTAGTTACAGTCTCCTGGATAACAGAGTAGTAGCAGCCCCCTAGATAACATAGTAATAGCCACGAATATAATAGACTATTAACAACCCGCTATGTAACAGAGTAATAACAGCCCCTCTGATAACAGAGTAGTTACAGCAAGTTATATAACAGTGTAATAACAGCCCCTTAGATAACAGAGTAGTTACAGCTCCCTGGATAACAGAGTAGTTGCAGCCCCCTGTATAGCAGAGTAGTTACCACCCCTAGAGGACAGAGAAGTTACAACCCACTAGATAACACAATAGTTACAGTCTCTTAGATAACAGAGTGGTTACAGACCTGTAGATATCACAGTAGTTACAGCCTCTTAAGATAACAGAGTAGTTACAGAACATGCAGCAGTCATTCCGCTCATTCTGGCTGTGGGCACAGTGTCGTGACTAATTTGGCTGCAGGTCATCTGCAAGGCCACAGTCTTCGAAGACTCAGACACTTTAACACACATTCAAACTCTAAACCCCGCCTGCTTCAAAGTAGGAAAGCATTGACTTCTACATGGACTTCCTCTGCTTGCTGTAAACGAGCTTAAGTTGATTAATTACTTAATTTACTTAATAAGCGAATCTGAACTCCATACGGAAGTACAAGCAGGAGAATACATTCTGTGGCCTTGACCTTTAGAATGGGGTATGTTATATTATTTTACATCTTGAACTCTGACAAATTCTTACCCATTATTTTGGCCTTCAGAAAGTCAAAGTCTGGACACATTTTAATAGAAATGTCCGTTACTTGTACTTGACCTTGGCGTGACCTTCACTGATTTTCAAAACTTAATGAACCCAGTGTTATTATCAGTCAAACACGAGACATGCAATCAAATTGTGCAACGTTGGCATCAAAATGTGATTGAAACAGTATATGCACACAGATGCTGAATTTTATGGCCTTCGTGTGACCTTGACCTTCATGGTGGAAGATTTGAAGATTAATTTTGGAACGTCGGCTGGTTAAACGTAATGCATTGTCCAAATGTAAGATGAATACATGCAACAGTTAATCAAACATACACTAGAACATCGCATTTGCTATTCCTCCGGCGGCCATTTTGATTTGTCCTGTTTCTAGGAACATGCTCACGGTGTATCCTCCCTTTTTCTATCGTCTCCCAGTTCCCTCCCTCCTCCTTTTTTCCCATCATCTTCGCCAAGTGCAGTGAGCATGTTGCTGTCTACCTGAATAACTGCGCTGTACAAGTGGACATTGAACACAACTTACCCGGCGATGAGAAAGTTGTGGCCCCGGTCGCCGACACGAAATGAGCACTGGAGGAGGTGAAGATGGCCGCGTGTCCACGACAGGACCCGGATGAGGACCCCTTCACGCGGGTGAACGTCACGCACCGCGCGTCACGGACACACTGATGTCCGCAGTCCAAGACGGAGCGTGACGTTGTCTCAAACAGCACGTTGCTCGTGAAGACCAAGCTGTCCAGCCCCGTGTTGGAAAACCGCGACATACGAGTCATGGCCTCCGTCACAGGGGCAAAGAGGAGACAGCTGACAGAGACTGCAGTCAGGTACAGCAAGGTCGCCATGGCTGTGTTACATTTACTGCACTAAATTTCAAACATTAAGATCTTGGCGAGGCTTTGGACACTCGTTCACCCTTTCTTGCCACCTCTTCAGTGTGGAAGTGAAATCTTTGATTTATTACTCTCTGTTTTTATACGAAACACACTCACAGCCGGCAGCGCTACTTAGGAGACACGCGAAAAGACATTCATTTGTATGCTGATGACGGTGGGTTCATAGAAGCGTTCAAACAGAGCGCGTGGTGCATACTGCGCGTGCTGTAATTACGAAATGAGAATCGACCAGGAGATAATGTTCTCTCTGTTAAGCAGAAAGCATAGCCATATCTTAGCTCTGCTGCTACGCATTAGGCCTTTCTAAGTTATGTATTGGCTTTGGTCGCTAAGTCAGTGTTTTTTTGTTTATTTTTTGTTTTTAATACTGCACCGTCTGTCTGGAATACTCTTCCTTCCCATGTCGGTTCATCTAACACACTTTCAGCCTTCAGATCATCTCTCAGACAACAACAACAGTGTGTGTGTGTGTGTGTGTGTGTGTGTGTGTGTGTGTGTGTGTGTGTGTGTGTGTGTGTGTGGTTTTAAGCTGAACAATGTATTCTTAAGGATTGTCTTTACTTCCATATGTTTGAGAATTTAATTGAACACACTGAGACTGTTGACTGTTGGATGGTCAGACAGACAGAGACAGACAGACAGAGACAGAGAGGGATCATTTATAAGATGAGATCGGCAGCTGATACCGCTACGGTTTTATCAGTGATTTGTCCGGGTGAAAAGAAAACAACAACAATGAAACCAAAAAAAAAAAGAAAAAGAAGAAGAACAAGAAAACAACGCCGGAATTAAATCTAAAAAAGAGAGTCCCAAAGACAAAATATCCCTATGCTCCTCAAAATCAACTTGATTTTTCAAAGCATGCCACATGTCAGATATGGTGTAAGTACCGAACAACGGCAACAGCATAGGAGTGAGTGATGTGTTAGCTGTTTTTGCGTTGTTAACTCGTAGGTTACTTGACTTGACACTGTATTACAAAAAAAACAAAAACGGAGGACACTCTAAATATATTATACAGCTGAGACCTTCAAAATTTAAAAAGGTATTGGGGTATAGGTATCATGTGAATGCAGGTGTAAATCGAAAAAAATCTCAGTCGTCCCTACCGACATTAGCAGTAGAAAGCTGAGGTTACGCGTTGACCGGAAGATTGGAGGGCCTGTGTACCAGCCTCACTCGACAGGCTTTTCGCATTACGGTTACGGTTCACGGTTCAGTCACTCTCTTGCTGTTGTGTCTCAGCTTTATTTACTCGTATGCTGTTGTTGTAGGCAATTCAAGCTTAGCTCTTCTTGTGTCTGTCGCCAGAAGCGTGAAATCACCAAACACGGCCTTTTGTTTCTGCTAAATCTCTAATGTCAACAGCGCAGAATTATTTCAGGATGGAGCTAGGGACGCTTATTGTGTACAACTGTGCAGATGGATTGCTAAAAGGTCAGGGCATCGTAACAGACGCTGGTGCTCAACGTTGGGTGGGTTAGGCGTGGATGGAGTGCAAATAATAATAATAATAATGGACATTTCTATGGCGCATGATCCTTAGCAAGATCTAGGGCACAATGCGCCGTACAAAAAGCTGCAGAAAAATGTATAAACACATACAATGGACAAGATATAAAATTAAAATAAAGGTTTCGGGCTATACGCCCGCCAACAACGCAAGAATTTACATGCAGGAATTTCAGTAAATAAACCAAAGTTGCCGGTAACCAAACATGACCAAACTCTGATTTTAGCACACATGTATGATACAAGTAGATATACTGCAAATACACACAGGTGGGGGGTGGGGGGGTGGGGGTGGGATTAATTGTATGCAGATTTGAAGAGATGAGTTTTTAAGGCTTGCTTGAAAGAAGATGCTGATACTGAATGACGAACATCATACGGTAACGAGTTCCACTCTGTCGGGCCCGTGAAAGAAAAAGCTCGTTGTCCAAAGGTCTTTGTTTTTGTGAAAGGTATGCGGAAGGTTCTGGTGTCAGAAATGGAGCGAAGTTGTCTGGATGGACGGTAGACAGTCAGGAGTTCAGAAAGATAGACTGGGTAACTTTCAGTGAAAGAATTGTAGCACAGAGTTGCGACTTTATACTGGATTCTTGAGACTACTGGTAGCCAGTGATGTTTCTGAAGGAGGGGTTTGATGTGTACGTGCTTGAGAGCTTTGAAGACAAGTCTGGCTGCCGAATTTTGGACCTTCTGGAGTTTGTCAAGAAGATGTTATGGAGAACCTGATAGAAGAAAATTACAGTAGTCACGTTTTGACAAAACAAAGGCACAGATGAGGGTTTTTGTAGCATCAATAGTGAGATAGTGACGGATGTTACTAATTCTCCGAATTTCTATGTAGGCAGATCTGCAGATGTTGGTGACATGCTTCTCCATGGACAGGTTGTTAGTGAATGTCACGCCCAGATTCTTTGCCTGCAAGGAAAACAAAATATCAGTGTCTCCTATGTGAATGGAGGTTGGGTGAGGGTTTTGGAGAGAGGTTCTGTTCGAGACAATGAGCAGACACTCTGTTTTATCATCATTCAGCTTGATGTTTGTTTGATGTCATCCATGTCTTTACATCTGAAATACAATCCTGCATGCCCTGGACTGAGGTGTCTATTTGATCTGGACGGCAGGAATCGTGCAGCTGGGTGTCATCTGCGAAAGACTGGTTAGATATGGAATGTCGTCGAATGAGTGTAGTCAGAGGTTTTGTGTACAAAATGAATAGAATATGTCCCAGGACAGAGCCTTGTGGAACGCCAAAGTTGAGCAAGATTGGCTCTGAAAGTTTGTTGTTGATGGTAACAGTCTGAGTTCTATTGATAAGGTAGGATCTGAACCAGTTGAGAGGTGTACCAGAGATTCCATAGAGGTGCTGAAGTCTTTGACAGAGAATGTTGTGATCTATGGTGTCGAACGCAGCCTACAGATCAAGAAGAGTTACGACAGTTACATCGCCATTGTCCAGAGCATGCAGAATGTCATTCATCATATTGAGCAGGGCAGATTCAGTACTGTGCCCTGGCCTATAGGCTGACTGGGAAGTAGGGAAGAGGTTGTTAGCGTTGAGGTATGCTGAGACTTGTGAGAGGACGATTTTTTCAGTGACTTTTGACCACCAAAAAAGAAAACGAAAAAAAAGAGATAAATATTGGAGATGGGCTGGTAGTTTTTCAAACTGTTTTGGTCAAGAGATGGCTTTTTCAGAAGCGGTTTTATAATAGCCTCTTTAAAAACAGAGGGAAGGACACCAGTGTGCAGAGACTGATTGATGACGGCTGTCACTGCAGGAAGCAATTGCTCCAAGCATTCAACAAAGAGGGACGTGGGAAGCGGGTCTAGTGAACATGTCTTCTGGGAGGATTGCACGTCCATCTCATGCGCACATCTCTCTGTGTCCCATGTGTACAATTGTGCAGATGGATTGCTAAAAGGTCAGGGCATTGTACAGTAGCAGACACCGGTGCTCAACGGTGGCAGGTTTAGACGTTGAGTGGATCGTAAAGGGGGGAAAAGTTCTTCACGCGGGTGAACGTCACGCACCGCGCGTCACGGACACACTGACGTCCGCAGTCCAAGACGGAGCGTGACGTGGTCTCAAACAACACGTTACTCGTGAAGACCAAGCTGTCCAGCCCCGTGTTGGAAAACCGCGACAAACGAGTCGTGGCTTCCGTCACAGGTGCGAAGAGGAGACAGCTGACAGAGATTGCAGTCAGGTACAGCAAGGTCGCCATGGCTGTGTTACATTTACTGCACGAACTTCCAAATGTGAAGAGCTGGGCGAGGCTTTTTTGGAAACTCGCTCACCCGTTCTTGCCAACTGCTTCAGTGTGGAAGTGAAATCGTTCATTAATTACTCATTGTTTTTATACCAAACACACTCACAGCCGGCAGCGCTGCTTAAGAGACACGCGCACAGACATTCATTTGTATGCTGATGACGGTGGGTTCATAGGTGCGTTTGGAGCGCGTGTTGCATTCTGCGCATGCAGCAGTTATGAAGTGAGACTCGACCAGCGGCCGGTTTAATGAACACGGTTATAAACTATACTAGCGGAAACCCCTGCGACCCACTGCGCGATTATAGTTATGTGCACGATTCGAAGTTACGACAGCCCCGCCAAATCGCGGCCACGATGCACAAAATGCTGCCGGTTACAACTGTGCTAGCATAAGACCGTCTATATTTAACTGTGACTGCCATGGAAACCTCCCAGGATTTTCCTTCACATCCGCTACAAAGTGACAGCAAATAAATCTCCGGTCACACGCTGAATAGTACCTGTTGCATAAAACCTCAAAGCGATCATTATTTGCATTGATAATAATAATAATAGTAATGTAAAATTAGTTTAAAAACAAACAAACAAAAAAGTCATAATTTTCCGCAAAACAACAAAAGAAAGACACGGGGAAAAAAGAAAAGAAAAAAAAGAGCTCAAAATGCTTCAGTTACAGTTTCCATAGAGTACACCATAAAAGGCAAAAACAAACAACAACAACAACAAAGCTCTAAAGCAGTTCAATGAAACACACGCAAGTACAGCTCCGGCCACCAACAAGAGCAGACGAACTCCCCTTTATCGATGTGAGGTACTGCAAATCATTAAACTCATCGATTGCCTCAAGGACCTCACGGCGTCCAAAATGCAAAACAAAACGAAAACGCTGAACTAATCCCATCATCGTACACGTCCAGTGGTTTTATTGTCACCAAATTTACGATCTCTTACGAGTCGGATTGTGCACATGTACCGAACCGGTCTTTTGGCGGCCATCATGAATCCCGTATCAAACAGTTGATTTTGTACCCAGCGGCAAGCTAAAGCCCGTTCTTAAATGGGCGAATGTTTGTTCGCCGAACATACTTGGGACAGTTTGACGAACTGTGATTCGTTTCTTAATTGAACGTTTAGTTCGCTGAACATGGTTCGGACAGTCCAAATTTTACTTCGTTCTCAACTGGCTTGTAATGAGATGCAAGCTTCGGCCCGAACTTGCGGCAGACAGCATGATCGAAAATGTAGTCAATATACTTTAATCATCTCTCACAGGGTAATTCAACTAACTACTATCTCATTCTGGGTCTCCGAGACAAGGCTGCGCGTCCCACAAGTCAACAAATAAACAAATTCCCCCCGAAGCGAGTGAAGAACTAGCGACACCGCCATCCATTTTTATTTTTATTTTTTCTTCATCCACAGGAGAGCTCTGCTCTCAGCCAATCAGAGGCAATGATCGTCGAATAGGGCGAATGTTCCCAGAACATGTTGAGCGAAGCTTTTTGGACCCCGAATATAGCTTCGACGAATACTTCCAACTAGGTTCTCAAAGAAAAGTTGGCCCAATTAAGAACCAGCTAACTTCGCCGAATACTTCCAACTAGGTTCGCGAACAAACATTCGCCCAGTTAAGAACGGGTTTAACGCCAGCACAGAGCAGCTTACGCGTGGCTGGGGGGAGGTGGGGGTGGGGTGAGGGGTGGGGGTGGAGGTGTTATAAACTATCACCGTGATTAGGATGTACCACTGTAACCGCTTCACTGGCCGCAAAAAGATCACTTTGTGCTGTTATAGTTTATAACCATTGCTTAGGACGGCGTAAATGGCGTTATAACCGCTCTGTTAAACCGGATTCAGAGTATAATGTTCTCTCTGTTAAGCGGAAAGCATAGCCATAACTTAGCTCTGTTGCTACACATTAGGCCTTTCTAAGTTATGTATTGGCGTTGGTCGCTAGGTCTGAAGTCTTTTTTTAAATTATTTTTATTTTACTGCACCGTCTGTCTGGAATACTCTTCCTTCCCATGTCGGATCATCTAACACACTTTCAGCCTTCAGATCATCTCTCAGGCAACAACAACAATAAACAACAAACTGTTCCAGCTCTAGTACTGACGTGTGTGTGTGTGTGTGTGTGTGTGTGTGTGTGTGTGTGTGTGTGTGTGTGTGTGTGTGTGTGTGTGTGTGTGTGTGTGTGGTTTTAAGCTGAACAATGTATTCTTAAGGATTGTCTTTACTTCCATATGTTTGAGAATTTAATTTAACCCATTGACTGAGACTGTTGACTGTTGGATGGTCAGAGAGAGACAGACAGATACAGATAAACAGAGAGAGATAGACACAGAGAGAGAGAGAGAGAGAGAGAGAGAGAGAGAGAGAGAGAGAGAGAGAGAGAGAGAGAGAGAGAGAGAGAGAGAGAGAGAGACAGAGAGACAGACAGACAGACAGACAGACAGACAGACAGACAGACAGGCAGGCAGAATTTATAAGGTGAGATCGGTAGCTGATGCTGCTACGGTTTTATCGGTGATTTGTCCGGGTGGAAAGCAAAAACAACAATAATTTTATTTTTCTTTAAACAACAACAATGCCGGAATAAATTTTTAAAAAGAGAGTCCCAAAGACAAAATATACTTTATGCCCCTCAAAATCAACTTTATTTTTCAAAACTTGCTACAAGTCAGATATGGTGTAAGTACCGAACAACGGCAACAGCATAGGAATCGGTAATGTGTTAACTGTTTTTGCGTTGTGAACTCGTAGGTTACTTGACTTGACACTGACTATTACCAACAAAAAACAACAACAAAAGAATTTAAAACAAACAAACAAACAACAAAACAAAAACGGAGGGCAATCTACAGATATTATACAGCAGAGACCTTCAAACCTGAACAGGTATTGGGGTACAGGTATAGACCATGAGCCAGCCTATACCCCCCCCCCCCCCGGGGGGGATTTTACCACATGGTAATTTCTGGGTACCTTGACCATCAAAGTACACAGTTCAGGTTGTCTGCAAGTGAGCTGTTGCTGTTTGTGTCTGTGGTGCTGGTTCTAATAAATGCACTATATGGAATTCCAAATTGCTATGACCTTGTCTCTTAGCAACTCATTTATTATGACAAAAAAAGGCCATTTTCATATATTGTTTTACTGTTTGAACAGTTTAATATGTTGTAGCTTTCCGTTTCTCTTTGTCTTAAATGTGTCCTTGTTATTGGGCACTGCGGACGCAGAAATATTAAGGTCCCCCTCTGTTAAACCCCCAGAGCTGACGAATGTTTTCCCTTAAAAGCACGGAGTAGGTCAGGATATAGCCAAATATGCTTAGTCGGTGCCATAATTTCTTCCTTGTCCTAATTTCCGCTTCCCAGGTCCATTCACCTTCATTTTTTCCAAATCCTCTCCATACTTTTCAATTACGTTAGTCTTGGCTGAAGCGAATTCCCGCGTTAGCCTGCGAAATAAAATATGTCACACTGCTCAGAGTCAATTGATTTAAGCAGGTTCTCATGTTGAGTGCCTGCAGAACATAAATAGGCACCAAAACGTGTGTTACTGTGCCTCAGAAAGGTGATTTAGACATATCTGTGATATGATCAATTGTTCTTTAATTTTGTACTGAATGCGTTACAGGGAATCTGTCTGGAAGTATCTTTTGCAGTTGTAGATAGTGATATGTGCTAATTATTGACTGTTTTGGCTGGGATGTTTGCTGTTGATTGTGTTCTGTGTATAACAGTGAGCCAGCCTTTTGCTCGTAAGAAACTGTGACTGTGATTTGTCCTGAAGTGACCTTGTGCGGTTGATGAGCTGTACAAATCCAAGAGCTAAATAACTTAAATATGTGCAATGGTCCAGTCCTGAAATGGTGGATGAAATATATGAGTATATACCGAATCTGCATGGGAATCACACATTGTGCTACTTTATGAACGACTGCAGAATTATTTTAAAACAAAAGAACCCGTCGGAAGGGAGTGATGTACGATCTTCCAAAAAGCGAGAACAGCAAATCCGTCAGCAACCACAATGCCAGCTGTTGCCCAGTGACAGATGTCTTGTTTGTGAAAAGACTTGAATACAAGAAAACAACATGTTGAAAACATTAGTCAAATGTGTGTCAAAAACAGCTGAGGAGAAGCTCATTACTATGCCACCTGCCGGAGAGATTACACTCGAGGGGATGACAGACGTCAGGAAACCATCAAAGACACTAAAACCATTGAAGAGCAAGCTTCCAACAAGACCATATTAACATTATTTTCAGTACATCGTTCAGTATGTTATGGGCAGAATCGTTTAGAGATAAAGAGATTACCACGTTAAGGAAAAATTATGGAACATTCCATGCATCTTCTCTGTAGAGGTAAATAAGTGATAGATGTCAACAAAATGTGTCAACACACCTCATCCTTGTTGAACAGTCACAATGCAACCATGCAGAGATGCACTGATAATGCACATCGAAAGGGCCAGCTTTCAAGCACTCTTGATATTCCGCAGTTAAGGCAACTAAAACCATTCCTCGAGCAGATAGGCATGGCTTGCATACTGTGAATGGAAAAGTGGGCGGTATACTGGACAGACTGTTTTTTCATGCCGCAAGACCTTGTTAAAATCCAGGTGGAGCAACCCCAAAAGGAAGATAACCATCAAGAATACACAGAGCTTGAGAATCTTGATGGTTTCAGGTTTGACGCTGACATATATGTCTAAGCTGGACATGCATTCAGTGACACTCAAAGTAAGGGACATTCAGGTTTGACAACCTTCTATGGCACCGGCTTTGGTATCTTTGGCTGGGAAAAATTCACCCAAGCTATAATGATAAGCAGTAAGAAATAAAGAGAGTAATGCGTTTAATTTTTGTTTTTAATTTTTCTTTATCAGATAACAATTTCAGAAAGTCAGTAATGATCTGTCAAATCATTGACAGTGTGGACAATCACTTTGGTGAATATCTTTGACATTTCCTAGTTGTTCATCTGTATTCCTGGCATAATAGCAAAGAGCCTGCTGACTGCAAGCTGATACATGAAACTGTCCAGCATGCTGAATTAAGCCAACCAGAGATGCGATCCGGTGGCATCAGGCTCCTAAACCTAAACTGTTTTTCTGAGACATAACAAAGGCAAAGCTGGTAAGTTTTACATTATTATTATTGATCGCTTTTATATAGCGCTATTCTCCGCTTTCGAGCAGACTCACTGCGCTCGCATGTGATTCTACATGTGTGAATAGCTTTTTATAGCGCGTTTTTGAATATCCACCGAAGTGGTGTACTTACAGCGCTGGCATGGCTGGTGCCACATGAAACTGCTGCCATCTCGGCGCGTTCTGTGTACTCCATACAACTATGCACCATGTCACTTCAAGCAAAGCCACATACATAAGGTGTATGTGTGTTTAGCTGTAACCTGCCACCTGCACTTTTGGCGGAATGACCGGGGTCTTTTACGTGCTACTGCAGTAACATGGGGGTGGAACGGATACCGAAATAAGAGTCAGCACAGAAAGTTTACCCTGGAGAAGAAAATTCTCCCGCCGCTCCTGCAGAGATTCGAACCCGCGACCTTTCGATCACGAGTCCGGCACTCTAACCACTGAGCTATCCCCGCCCCCGTACATACATCGGGCATGTTTTTTGTTGTTGTTGTTTTTGCATGTTTCTTGCCTATCTTCCATGGAGTACTGTGAAACTGATTTCAGGTTAAATGGAGGTAGACTAGTGAATAAGACAGCACCTGTAGCGGTTTTGTGGAAGTAGTTTATTGAGATTTGAACATATGTGCATTTTTGTAAAAGGTTGCTTAACTTTTGAACTTGAGTATATTCTATTCCGTGACGTCATCCATTAATGCAGGTGTTAATCAAACATTTTCTGTGCCTCTTTCAGTCGACATGATATATTTGGAGGTAAATGAAGCACTTTTGTTCAATATTTGTACACGAGCATTGTACAAAATTATGCAACGTGACATTTTTCTTTTTTAATCTTCATTAATCCCACACGCGTATTTCAGGCCACCATACCTGGGTAAGACAACAGCAGCCGCAAGAGCAGTGCTACCCATTGATACCAGCATGTGCAGTATTTCTGTGTGTCCAAATAATGGTATAGCTGGCTGTTGTTTGGGATTTGTAGGGGACACGCCCATTTTAATAGATGCCATTAAGCTGCTATGTACCATCTCAGATAATCCCTAAAAGCAGAATAGTTCATCTTGCAGACAAGCAGATATTGAAAAGACACATAATGAGCTATCCAAAAATCATTGTCTCCAATGGTGGGGTGGGGGGGGGGGGGGGGGGGGTCGATACCTGGCCCATGGACTAGTATCATGTGAATACAGGTGTAAATCAAAAAAATCTCAGCCGTCCCTACCGACATTAGCAGTAGAAAGCTGAGGTTACGCGTTGACCGGAAGATTGGAGGGCCTGTGTGCCAGCCTCCCTCGACAGGCTTTTCGCATTACGGTTCAGTCACTCTCTTGCTGTTGTGTCTCAGCTTGTATTTACTCGTATGACAGTAGAACTGTTGTTGTGGGCGATTCAAGCTTAGCTCTTCTTGTGTCTCTCGCCAGAAGCGTGACATCACCAAACACAGCTTTTGTTTCTGCTAAATGTCTAATGTCAACAGCACAGAATTATTTCAGGATGAAGCTAGGGACACTTATTGTGAAACGGGCGTATGGAAAGAGTCACTATGTGTACAAATGTGCAGATGGATTGCTAAAAGGTCAGGGTATCGTAACAGACGCCGGTGCTCAACGTCGGGTGGGTTAGGCGTGGATGGAGTGTAAAGGGAGGCAAAGCTGACGTCCATCTCATGCGCACATCTCTCTGTGTCCCATGTGTACAATAGTGCAGATGGATTGCTGAAAGGTCAGGGCATAGTATAGTAGCAGACACCGGTGGTGAACGGTGGCTGGTTAGGCGTTGATGGAGTATAAAGTGAGGCAAAGCTAATGTCCATCTCATGCGCACATTTTCTGGTACAGGCTGTATTCCGAATACCCAGTGTACCAGTCGGTAGCAGGGGCATCCAATTTTGTTTTCGTCTGTGTGTAGCACATGGACCTGTCCTGGTCGTAATCCACGGTGCGGCACTCGACGTGGTTCCGGCACTGTTCCAGGCAATCCTCCAGACTCAGGGATTCTATAGTCTCCGTGTTGTGGCCTGCGATGAAGCTACCAGGGTATTCAAGGAAGGTTCTTTGTAGGTCACTTTGCTCGCATTCTGAGGAAAACAACAACATCAGTGTGTTAATGACATCGTTGCTCATGCTATTCTTGCACAGGGTTGGTCGGACACTCCATCCTTTGGCATCGAAAACATTAGGCACGATGGCAACTGCTGGTCGATTATAATTATTTAGAAGACAGCTAATTTGTCCTATAGAAGTAAAACAGTCTTTAAACTGTTTCGCCCTGAAATAACCGTACCGGTTGACTGGGCGTAAATCACCAACTTACTTACTTTTAAACTGTTCTGTTTGTTCAAATTGCAATAGATGCACCTCTCTCTCTGTCTCTCTCCTCTGTCTCTCTGTCTCTGTCTCTCTCTGACTGACTAGATCAGTCCCTGTCTATCTGTCTGTCTCTGATTATTTAGCATCACTACCGATGGTATAGTATTATTAATCGGCTTCAGACATTTGGGTTAAACAACATTTTATTCACACATCGTAATCATAAACTCAACAACCAAGTACAGGAAACACAAAAGCAATAAGCTTATCTGAGTGCTACCTATAGATAAAATGATAATTACGTATACATTTACGATGGCAAGATGGCGAATCATTGTTAAAAGTCAAAGGCAGCAAAACAAAAGTAAAACAAATACACCAACAAAACGGGGGGAGGGGGGGGGGTTAAAGCAAATAACTAACCAAATGGTCTAGTGATGTTAACATACTTATTTATCTGAGAGAGAGAGAGAGAGAGAGAGAGAGAGAGAGAGAGAGAGAGAGAGAGAGAGAGAGAGAGAGAGAGAGAGAGAGAGAGAATTAAAGCATGTACTTCTTCGCTTGTATCATAATCACATTTAAGCAGACTTTTACAGATTTACAAGCGGTCAGTTTGGCGCAAAAAAATCGTGGACTATAAATCCCCCCCTCCCCCCCCCCCCCGCCCACCCCCTCCACCACCGCCCAAAGAGAGAGAGAGAGAGAGAGAGAGAGAGAGAGAGAGAGAGAGAGAGAGAGAGAGAGAGAGAGAGAGAGGAAAAAGAATAATCTTATTAGTTTCTAAATGTAACTGGTCATTTCGAAAAAGAAGTGTATTGATGTTTTCTTCGTTCTCATCAGTTTTATTACTTGTTTTATTTCTAATACTGTTATAAAGGGGAAATGTAGTAGGAAATGCTCTGATGTTTCTGCTCTCTATCCACATATACATACGGGGTTCATCTAACAGGTGGCGTCTGAATGAGTCATAATTTAAGTTGCTAATAACAAGTTGAAGTGTACGATGATTAACTTGTTCCTTTCTAAAGCCAAAGTAATAACATCTAGAAACCAGAGTGTCATTCATTGACATGTCAATGACATTTTCCAGCAGGCTAACTGAAGGATTTACTTGTATAGTTTCAGGTACGTTGGCGCCAACTACAGCCGAGTAAATTTGCATATAGTTCAGTTTATGAGCGGGAATGACTCTTTTATATGGACGTTTTTGATGATACGTCTTTGTTGTGGGAAACTAGATGTGGTACTAAATTTTACAGGTAAGTAAGTAAGTTGGTATTTTACGCCCAGTCAACCAGTATGGTTATATCAGGGCGAATTTACAGGTATCCGGGGCACTGGTAATTAATCATTTTGTGATACATAAGCAGCTTGTGGCGTTTTCGTCTTT
>OY757542.1:24125598-24140598 GCA_963584105.1 Alviniconcha strummeri
AACCAGCTCATAATTTACAACTGAGTGATATATACATGTGTGCATCTGGCGCTGTGAACACGCTGTTTTGTGTGGAAATTCTCATGTATAAAATTTCACTCACTTATTCATGCCTATTATGTATATATATGATGCCTATCATTTTATATTTACCCATCAATAGCTTAGCAAGGACTAGTTTTTAGGTTTTTGACTGAACCCAAACTACAACCCTTGTTTAATAAAGGTTTCGAATTCGAGTTCGAGTTCTCTCTCTCTCTCTCTCTCTCTCTCTCTCTCTCTCTCTCTCTCTCTCTCTCTCTCTCTCTCTCTCTCTCTCTCTCTCTCTCTCTCTCTCTCTCTCTCTCTCTCTCTATGTATATATATATCTGTATCCCCTCTGTGTGGGTGACTGGGTTCAAAGCACCAACTAACTCGCCCACCTCTCCCTCCCTGCCATCCTTCAGCATCTCCTATTCTGTTCTCTTTATCTATTAACCCCTTCACTGCCCCATCCTGTAAAATGTCCGGGCTTAAAGACGTACGGACGCGCCTGCAAACAGTACATTTTCCAGTCCTATAACATCCATTTCCAATGATATACTCTTCGATGAAAATCCTTTCACATGACAGGGCGGAAAATAAGACAGAAACAGTTAATGTTTTCAAATTGTGCAGTTTCATTGCTCGTTTTGAAATGGTATCATGGCAGTGAAGGTTTCAATGAGTTAGCTCATGCAATCGTTTCTGCTGGTGTAGATGGCATTTCGTTATTGCCTATTGGTTTAGATCTTTTTAGTTTATTATTTGCGGACGACCTTGCTCTTCTTATCACTTCTGTTTCTCGCTTGCAAACCAACTCAGTTTACTGTATGCTGTCATTTGTCGTTTAGACCTTGTAAATCTGGGTAAGTGTAAGATAATGATTTTTCGAAAAGGCGGCTACATTTCTGCTACTGAGGCCTGGTGGTTTGGAAGTAGTAATTGATTTGGCTGTGGTTAACAGCTATTAGCATCTTGGTCTTACATTTTCCACGCGCATCAGTTTTTGGTAGGCTGTTCACAACTTTGCGTTAAAAGCTTATAAAGTAACGGTTGAAATTTTGTGGGAGTAAAGTTAAGAGGACTGAGGACTTCTCTTCGAGTTTTGTTCTAACTGAGGCTCTTGTCATTCCCACTCTGTTGTACTCTTCAGAGACATGGGTTTTTAAACATTATACACCCCAGCTGGACCACATTATACACCCCAGCTGGACCACATTATACACCCCAGCTGTACCACATTATACGCCCAGCTGGACCACATTATACACCACAGCTGTACCACATTATACACCCATCTGGACCACATTATACACCCAGTTGGACCACATTATACACCCAGCTGGACCACATTATACACCAAGCTGGACCACATTATACACCACAACTGGACCACATTATACACCACAGCTGTACCACATTATACACCCCTGCTGGACCACATTATACACCCCAGCTGGACCACATTATACTCCCCAGCTGGACCACATTATACACCCAGCTGGACCACATTATACACCCCAGCTGGACCACATTATACACCCAGCTGGACCACATTATACACCACTGCTGGACCACATTATACACCCCAGCTGGACCACATTATACACCCAGCTGGACCACATTATACACCCAGCTGGACCACATTATACACCCCTGCTGGACCACATTATACACCCAGCTGGACCAAATTATACCCCTTCACTGCCCCAGCCTGTAAAATGTAATCACACACACCACAACACACACACACACACACACACACACACACACACACACACACACACACACACAGATGCATACACGCACACACGCACGCACACGCACATTATACACCACAGCTGTCTCGGTCTCTCTCTTTATTCCTCTGCTTCTCCGTCTCTGTCTGTCTGTCTGTCTGTCTGTCTGTCTGTCTTTCTGTCTTTCTGTCTCTATTATTACTGGCTCTGCTTCACTTGTTTATTCTGACACGACAGGTATTGTTTTCTTTGTCTTTTTTTCTCTTTCTTTCGCTTCCCCCGGATAGTTTTCTTTGGAAGAAAATCAGTTAACAAAGACGACAATCTATTGATATTATGTGTTGCGAAACAAAATGTCTTATTTGAAAGCACAATACTATGACGTGAGAGAAAAATGTCCATTTTATAAGATATGACATGTTTTGTTGCGAGAAATGTTGGCTGGAGTGCAAACACGCACCCATGCAAACACACACACACACACACACACACACACACACACACACGCACGCACGCACGCACGCACGCACGCACGCACGCACGCACGCACGCACGCACGCACACACACACACGCGCACACACACACACACACACACACACACACACACACACACACACACACACACACACACACACACACATACACACACGCGCGCGCGCACACAGGCCCATCGTGTAATCTTACACGAAACAAAGGCCGAAAATATGACAAAACCCGTTCAGTCACCTGTATTTGGTACATGTCGGCTGAAGTTGGCACCATTCCTTTTGATTGACAGTTCTTCATTTCAATTGTATGGTGTACCAATTATGGCATCTTCGTGTCGTGCCTTTGTCAACATTGGTGGAGTTTTAAAGAACAGATTTATTTATAACCTGTTCTCTGAATTCATTTCGAGTCGGTAGAGTGACTAATTAGGGGTTCCTCGGCATCGAGAAGACATAAAACAATGTAGAACAGCTCTAGAGAAATGTACTATTCGACGAAAAACGAGGAACAATTAATCAAGCGCTTTCGACAGAGAGTCTTCGTCGGGTGTAAGAAGATAGAAAGCAATAAAAGAAGGAAGTAAAGAAGAAGACAGACAAGGAGTTGACGTAAAACCATCAACTCCTTTACACCAACTCCTTGTCTATCTTCTTCTTTACTTCCTTCTTCTTTTATTATTTTCTATCTGTCTTCTTACACCCGATGAAGACTCTGTCGAAAGCGCTTGTTCATTTGTACCTTGTGTTTCGTTGTATAGGTGAGTACATTTCTCTAGAGCTGTTCTGTTTTGTCAACCTCACCAGCAGTTGTTCACTCATTCCTTGGATAAAACATTGTGTTGCCATTTTGTCTTGCTGATCAGCTTCCCGTATTCCCCGTAATGATCTGACGAATGAAAGTGAATTAGGTAACCCGACTTTGGAAGGAGTGTTTCAGACAAACGGTGCAGCAAAATTAAGAAAAGACCTCTGACCAAGCGACCGAGGCCAATTAATACATCATTTACGAAAGCATTGTGGGCAGCAGGCGATCGAACCATGCAGTACTAATTAGCGTCGAGTCTCACCTCTTAATTGCTTCACGCGCGGTTTCCACCACTGGGAGCGCGGAATATAAGTCCAGTACGTCATCGGCATGCAAATAAACCCTTTCACTGCCATGCTTGCTCAGAAAATAAAAGTGTCAAATTTAAGATCATTAAGCAGGCCCCCCCCCCTCCAGCCCCCCCCCCCCCCCCCCCCTTCCCATGAACTTACACGTGAAACGGCTTCTATCAAAATGCACAGTACTGAAAGTAGATTTGTGATAGGATCATCAAATATACTGTTTGGAGGCGTTTATGTGTGCAATTTTCAGCCCGGAAATTTTACAGGCTGTGGCAGTGAAGGGGTTAATGCCACTGCGCATGTTTCCTAAATGGAGCTGCCGGCTGCGAATGTGTTTAATGAAGACGCCGGGTATTTATGCGCTAAACTTACTCCCACACTGAAGAGTTGGCAAGAACGGATGGGCGAGTTTCCAAAGCCTCGCCAAGCTCTTAACGTTTGAAATTACGTGCAGTAAATGTAACACAGCCATGGCGACCTTGCTGTACCTGACTGCAGTCTCTGTCAGCTGTCTCCTCTTTGCCCCTGTGACGGAAGCCACGACTCGTTTGTCGCGGTTTTCCAGCACGGGGCTGGACAGCTTGGTCTTCACGAGCAACGTGCTGTTTGAGACCACGTCACGCTCCGTCTTGGACTGCGGACGTCAGTGTGTCTGTGACGCGCGGTGCGTGACGTTCACCCGCGTGAAGGGGTCCTCATCCGGGTCCTGTCGTGGACACGCGGCCATCTTCAACTCCACCAGTGCTCATTTCGTGTCAGCGACCGGGGCCATAACCTTCTCATCGCCAGGTAACTTGTGTTCAATGTCCACTTATACAGCGCAGGTATCCACGTAGACAGCCACATGCTCACTGCACTTGGCGAAGGTGATGGAGAAAGGGAGGGTACACCGTGAGCACGTTTCTAAAAATGGGACAACTGAAAATGGCCGCAGGAGAAATAGCAAAAAGTATGTTATGATGTATGTTTGATTAACTAGTGCGTGTATTCATCTTAAATTTGGACAGTACATAACTTTGAACCATCCGACGTTCCAAAATTACTCTTCAAACTTCCACTATCAAGGTCAAGGTCACACGAAGGCCGCAAATTTCAACATGTATGTGCGTGTACTGCTAAAGCACTTTTTGATGCATAACATGCAGTTTTGAAAATTGGTCAAGGTCACATCAAGGTCAAGTGTAAGTAAGGGACATTTCTATTAAAATGCGTTCAAACTTATTTTTTAAAGGCCAAAATAATGGGTAAGAATTTGTGCGTGTGATATAATGTAACACTCAGAATGGAGTTCAGGTGCTGTTAAAGTAAACTTAAGCTCGTTGTACAGCAAGCAGTGTACGGCAAGTAGTGTACGGAAACCAGTGCACGGCAAGCAGTGTAACTCCATGTAGAAGTCATTGCTTTCCTCCTTTGAAGCAGGCGGGGTTTAGAGTTTGAATGTGTGTTAAAGTGACTAAGTCTTCGAAGACTGTGACCTTGCACACGACACGCAGCCAGATTAGTCACGACACTGTGCCCACAGCCAGAATGAGAGAAATGATTGCTCCGTGTTCTGTAACTATTCTGTTATATACGTGGCAGTAACTAGTCTGTTACCTAGGAGTCTGTAACTAGTCTGTTATATAAGGGGCCGTAACTAGTTTTTTTTATCTAAGGGGCTGTAACTACTCTTGTTATATAGGGGGCTGTAACTACTCTGCTATCCAGGGCGCTGTAACTACTTTGTTATCTGGAGGACTGTAACTACTCTGTTATTTAGGGGACTGTAACGACTCTGTTATCTAGGAGGCTGTTACGACTCTGTTATCTAGGGGCTACTCTGTTATCTAGGGGATTGTAACTACTCTGTTATTTAGGGGACTGTTACTACTCTGTCATCTAGGTGGCTGGCCGAACCGGACTTGCAGTGCTGACAGTGAGTGCCCAGCGGCATACTCCGAGTGTTTCGAAGGACGGTGCCTGTGCTCTCCTGGCTACTATTTCTCTGTGCTTCAATACGCGTGTGTTACTGGTGTGTGCTTGTTGGTGATCACGTCAGATTGTGTGTGTGTGTGTGTGTGTGTGTGTGTGTGTGTGTGTGTGTGTGTGTGTGTGTGTGTGTGTGTGTGTGTGTGTGTGTGTAGCTGCGCGTTATTATGTGTGGGAGAAGGGGCGTGTGTGAGTGCGTATTTGTGCGCGCGTGTATGTGTCACTGACATGTGCATGCGTGCGTGCGTGCATGAGTTGGTATGTGTAGTATGTGTATGTCTTTCAGAGAGAGTGAGAGAGAGAGAGAGAGAGAGAGAGAGAGAGAGAGAGAGAGAGAGAGAGAGAGAGAGAGAGAGAGAGAGAGAGAGAGAGAAAGAATGAATGAATTAATGAATAAACTTTATTTTACGAGGGCAGTGGAGAAGACTCGAGGTCTTTTTACATCCAGCCCTCGCCCATGAGGGAAACTATTATTAACTAAGGATACAGTGAGCTACAGTGTGTTGAGTACATGTACATTCATACAGTTCATGTTGAAAAGGACACCAGTAAACCGAGAAAAAAGCATTTATATATATATATCAGCTTGATCTAGGGTAAACATAAGATTAAGAACATGTTTGTCATCGAAAACTACATGCACATAGAGCACAGACACACAAAATGTATGGGCTGCCTGAAGCAGCACAACACAGGTTGGAGCAGCACATGGACAGATATATATATATAATCTATGATAATGGTTTCACGTAAAACCTAAGAGAGACAACATATGAAGCGTAAGATGCTTTTTAAACACTGAAGGACTGACTGGAAGCCTCAATTCGCTGGGCAATGAGTTCCAGAGAACAGGACCAGAATAAACCAGGCTGGACTTGAATAAATCTATCCTTGGTATTGGCACATTTAGCTTTCTTGATGAATTCCTCGAACTTTGATTAATCAATCATTTTGTTGATAGATACATCGGTGCCCTACCCGATAAAATTTTGTGCACAAAACGCCCTTTGTTACTCATTAACCTAGAAGATAGCGGGAGAATTTGAGCCGCTTTGTAGTCTTTATCGGTAAGGCTAGTTAGTTTTAGAAGAACAATTTTGATTGCTCGCCTGTGTAGTGACTTCAAGGGTTTTTTCAAGGAGTCACTTGCTGAGTCCCAAAGAGTTGAAGCATAATCTATACCTGACTGAATGTGTGCTTGGAAAAACGTTTTTCTGGCATGAAAGTTAAGAAAATGCTTAATTTTTGCTGATTGGTAGACTTTTTTAGCCGTAGTTTTGCACAGGTCACGAATGTGGGGGCCCCAGGTCAGATTATTGTCTATTGTAATACCTAACACTTTGTGATCACTGACCTCAGTTATTTGTTGGTTACCAACAGAAAGGTGCGCAGACGGCGCGTGAAGTAGTTGTCGCTTCTGAAGCGTCGTTAGAATCATGTACTTCGTTTTTGACGGGTTAAGAGACATATGATTAAGATGTGTCCATTCAACAACATCAGAGAGACATGACTGGAGAACAGTTGTTATTGCAGGCACATCCTGTCCAGAGGTGTGAATTGTTGTGTCATCTGCTAACATGTCACATTTTGCAGAAGGGACATGTAAATGTAGGTCGTTTATATAGATGGAGAACAGGAGAGGTCCTAGGACAGATCCTTGGGGAACTCCATATAAAACTGTCTTAAAATCCGATTGATTGTCTTTCAGTGAAACCTTCTGCAGGCGGCTGTTGAGGAAGGAGCAAACTAAACTAAGGGTGTTCGCTGATAGGCCGTAGAGGGTTAGATTTCTTAGAAGTAGGTCATGATTGATTACGTCAAAGGCTTTAGCAAAGTCAACGAACAAGGCCCCACACAATTTGTTTATGTTGATTTCAGATAGCCAGGTGTCGATCAGTTCTGTTAAGGCTGTATGGCAGGAGTGGTTTGGTCTGAAACCTGATTGCTTTTGATAAAACAAGTCATTAACAAGAAAATGCTTCATAACGTGTTCATTGATATGTTTTTCTAACGGTTTTGACAAAATAGGTAGTATAGAAATGGGTCTAAAGTTTGAAGGATCCGATTTGTCACCAGATTTGTCAAAGAGAGAGAGAGAGGCAGGCAGACAGACAGACACAGACAGAGACAGAGAGAGAACCCAGAACTTTACTACCCAAGGATAGAGGTTTTAGGCAATAGCCTATTTTACAGTCTTTTTTTGCTAGTTAGCTACACAGAAATATATCAAACATTGTATATCTGAAAGACTGTGTACATTATAATTAAGAAATTACCTTGTCACTCCATTTCTCTGCCCCACACTCTTGTTTCTTTACTTTGTCTTCTTCTTCTTTTTTTCATTATCCGTTAATATATAATTGCAGAATGAACAGTGTATTTTATTTGAGACACAGTGAGAGGGCCTTGAGTGAGACTGGGTTAAAAGACAGTCGCCTGTTGTATACCACACGAAACTACACACCCATCCTGGCCTTCTTTCTGTTTTGTGTTCTCGTGGGAACCGTTACATAAAATGGAGAGTGATTTGTGTATTTATAGAGCCAGGATTGGATGTTTTTACAACAGAGCGGCGAATAATCATGACAAAGTATTTTTCGGTCAATTATCAACTATCTTATTTCGTAATCTATACTGCATGGGAAGCCATAATCGAGTGACGGTTGCCCTGTTCTTTTTACTTGATGCTGAGCATAATTTTTTTCTTGAAAACACAGGGTTCGTTGTCTTCATTCAAAACCACAATAAAATAGATTACAGTTATCAAGTTTGTCATCTAATTTATTACAGTTGCTTCCCTTACGTTCAGGAGGTCTCGAATCTAATCCAGGCCCTGCCCCTAATTATGAAATTAAAATAATTTATCTCAATGCAAGAAGCATACCAAAACATTTAATTTATCGGACATTGAAACCGAATGCAATAAATATGATATTATTGTATGTTCCAAGACGTGGCTAGTTCCGCATCATACTAGTGCTCAAACAGGCTTACTGCATTTCCATCCACCGATCAGACTAGACCGACCGTTAGACCACAGAGGTGGTGGAGTAGTCATATACGTGAAACGAAACTTATTCTGTAAGCACAGACCCGATCTTGAAATTATTTGGACGAAATAAATATTAACAAGGAAAACATGCTGACAGAATCATTCTACCGACCGGCACCAAGTACCACAGTTGACTATTGGGATTTAATCAGACAAAGCTTTTGGAACGTAAATAACATTGGGTTAAAATTTATTGCCTTCGGGGACTTCAATTCTGATCTTAACTTCCCTAGAAAGCACTTAGTTGATATACTCCACATGTTTCAGTTGCACCGGCTTACTAATTCTGACACTAGAATAACTCCGACAAGTAGTGCATGTATTGTTCTTATCATAACGCAGACGGCCAAATTGTTAAAAGTGTAGAGGTTTTGCCGGATATATGTTTTGCCGCAACAGTGATCAGTAACACCAATACAAATGTGTAACTTCAAAAGAACATTATACAATTATGACAAATTAAATGCCACTAAACTCTGCAATATGCTGTCTCGTATAGACTGGGCTGATGCTATGCAAAAAGGATCCATCGACGACTGTGCAGAACATTTCGATACTATATTTTTCGAAGCTGCCTCCAATTGCATGCCAGCAATAACCGTTCAATTCGCTCTAAAGACTGCCTGGATAACTGCAGACATTCGCTGGGCTATAAAACAGAGGTACAGGTGTTTAAAAAAGCAAAACGTCGTAATAAAGACGAAGACTGGCGAACGAACTTATCGGACTTAGAGATACTTAGTAACAACTAAGATTAGAGACAGAAAACTGGAATATTTAAATGAACTTGATTTAAAGGCATCTGACCCAAAACAGTTCGGTACTAAGGAATGGTGGAAACTGGTAAAACAATTTATGAATAAAAAATGAAAAAGGCATATCATACGTCATTCCTCCCATCTCTTTCAGTGGTACTTTGCATTCCTCCAGCAAGGACCAGGCTAACGCTTTTAAGGATTATTTTATTCAGCAATCGACATTAGACAATCCTAACGAAAATACTCCAGATGTAGAGCACTCCGACTCTGAAATCACTGATATTATACCTACGTTCGCTGACGTACATTATGCAATAAAACATTTAGACAAATCAAGGGCAACAGGGCCTGATATGATTTATAACGAATTACTAATAGCTATCGTTGACATTATCACGGAACCCGTAACCATCTTATTCAACCGCTGTTTGAACGAAGGTATCTTTCCAAATATTTGGCAGACTGCTCATGTAAAACCACTACATTAAAAAAAAAAAAAAAAAAAAGGACCCGCAAATCTATGTAATAACCATCGTCCTGTTTCACTGTTAAGTTGTGTAGGCAAGGTTAACGCTTGTGTTTAACCGATGTGTTCACAGTCGTGTGCCTGAATTATTTGAATATTAATAATATTATTACTCCGTCCCAGTCAGGATTTATGCCAGGAGACTCAACAGTTAACCAACTCATATCAATATATCATGACCTTTGTACATCATTCGATCAAGGAATAATCACATAGTCCATTTTTCTTTGACATTTCCAAAGCCTTCGATCGAGTGTGGCACAAGGGATTACTGAAAAACAGAAGCAGTTGGTATAAGAGACAATTCGGCAGTATGATTTCAAAACTATTTACGAGACAATTCGGCAGTATGATTTCAAAACTATTTACAAAATCGCAGACAAGCCGTTGTTATAAAAGGTAAAAAGTTTGAATACAAAACAGTACCTTCTGGAGTTCCATAGGGGTCTGCGGTAGGTCCCTTGTTATTTCTCATACATGAATGACATCACCAAAAAAAATGAATCTGTTATAAAACTTTATGCGGATGACACCAGATCCTGACAGACAAGCAGCAATTTTAAATTCTATCTTGGAAAAACTTAATAGCTGGGAAAAACAAAGGGAAGTTGGCTTTAATGAAGTAAGTAAGTTGGTGGTACGGTTATATCAGGGCGATTTTAATGAAGAAGAAAAAATGAATTCTTAACATTTTAAAAAGATGTTCTCGAAGACAAGGAATGCCACAAAAACTTAGGGGGTGAGTGGGGGGACACAAACACAACAACGACCAAACATATCAACAGTATCATTAGAAAAGTAACCCTTTTTATTTCATGTTCCTTTAAGTGCAAGCTATGCAGAAAAGCACTGGAAACTGTACGAATCCTTCAGATTACCACAGTTTGATTACGCCGACATTGTTTGAGATAACACTTCTGGAACACTTTCGAACATGTTCGAAAACCTGCATTTGGAAGCTGCAAAAATTATTGTAGGAGCTGTTACAGGAACAAGCCACGAAAAGTTGTATAAAGAATATTTTGCACATTTAAAGAAAGACGAAAATGCCACAAGCTGGGGAGCGGGGATAGCTCAGTGGTTAGAGCGCGGGACTCGTGATCGAAAGGTCGCGGGTTCGAATCCCTGCTGGAGCGGCGGGAGAATTTTCTTCTCCAGGGTCAACTTTCTGTGCTGACTCTTATTTCGGTATCCGTTCCACCCCCATGTTACCGCAGTAGCGCGTAAAAGACCCCGGTCATTCCGCCAAAAACGCAGGTGGCAGGTTACAGCTAAACACGCATACACCTTACGTATGTGGCTTTGCATGAAGTGACACGGTGCATGGTTGTATGGTGTACACAGAACGCGCCGATATTGACTCTCTCTGGCAGCAGATTCTTGTGGCACCAGCCATGCCAGCGCTGTAAGTACACCACTTCGGTGGATATTCAAAAACGCGCTATAAAAAGCTATTCACTCATGTAGAATCACATGCGAGCGCAGTGAGTCTGCTCGCGAGCGGAGAATAGCGCTACATAAAAGCGATCAATAATAATAAAACTATTTATGTATCACAAAATGATTAATTACCAGTGCCCCGGATACCTGTACAATTTTGTACCGCATCTAGTTTCCACAACAAAGACGTATCATCAAAAACGACCATATAAAAGAGTCATTCCCGCTCATGAAACTGAACTATATGCAAATTTATTCATTCCATCAACTACTCGGCTGTAGTTGGCGCCAGCGTACCTAAAACTATACAAGTAAATCCTTCAATTAGCCTGCTGAAAAAAGAAGAAAAAAAGAAGAAAAAAAGACATATCAATGAATGACACTTTGGTTACTAGCTGTTATTACTCTGGCTTTAGAAAGGAACAAGTTAATCATCGTATACTTCAACTTGTTATTAGCAACTTAAATTATAACTCATTCAGACGCCGTATGTACATGTGGATATAGAGCAGAAACATAGGAGCATTTCCTACTACATTTCCCCTTTATAACAGTATTAGAAATAAAACAAGTAATAAAATAGATGAGAACGAAGAAAGCATCAATACACTTCTTTTTCGAAACGACCAGCTACATTTAGAAACTAATAAGATTCTCTCTCTCTCTCTCTCTCTCTCTCTCTCTCTCTCTCTCTCTCTCTCTCTCTCTCTCTCTCTCTCTCTCTCTCAGATAAATAATTATGATAACATCACTAGACCATTCGGTTATTTGCTTTAACCCCTCCCTCCCCTCCCCCCGTTTTGTTGGTGTATTTGTTTTACTTTTGTTTTGCTGCCTTTGACTTTTAACAATGATTCGCCATCTTGCCATCGTAAATGTATACGTAATTATCATTTTATCTATAGGTAACACTCAGATAAGCTTATTGCTTTTGTGTTTCCCGTACTTGCTTGTTGAGTTTATGATTACGATGTGTGAATAAAATGTTGTTTAACCCAAATATAGGAAGCCGATTAATAATACTATACCATCGGTAGTGACGCTAAATAATCAGAGACAGACAGATAGACGGGGACTGATCTAGTTAATCAGAGAGAGAGAGAGAGAGAGAGAGAGAGAGAGAGAGAGAGAGAGAGAGAGAGATGTATCTATTGCTATTTGAACAAACAGAAGTTTAAAAGTAAGTAAGTTGGTGTTTTACGCCCAGTCAACCGGTACGGTTATTTCAGGGCGAAACAGTTTAAAGACTGTTTTATTCCTATAGGACAAATTAGCTGTCTACTAAATAATTATAATCGACCAGCAGTTGCCATCGTGCCTAATTTTTTCGATGCCAAAGGATCCAGTGTCCGACCTACCCTGTGCAAGAATAGCATGAGCAACGATGTCATTAACACACTGATGTTGTTGTTTTCCTCAGAATGCGAGCAAAGTGACCTACAAAGAACCTTTCTTGAATACCCTGGTAGCTTCATCGCAGGCCACAACACGGAGACTATAGAATCCCTGAGTCTGGAGGACTGCCTGGAACAGTGCCGGAACCACGTCGAGTGCCGCACCGTGGATTATGACCAGGACAGCTTCATGTGCTACACACAGACGAAAACAAAACTGGATGCCCCTGCTACCGACTGGTACACTGGGTATTCGGAATACAGACTGTACCAGAAAATGTGTGCATGAGGTGAACATCAGCTTTCCCTCACTTTACACTCCATCAACCGTTCACCACCGGTGTCTGCTACTATACTATGCCCTGACCTTTCAGCAATCCATCTGCACTATTGTACACATGGGACACAGAGTGATGTGCGCATGAGGTTGACGTCAGCTTTGCCTCCCTTTACACTCCATCCACGCCTAACCCACCCGACGTTGAGCACCGGCGTCTGTTACGATGCCCTGACCTTTTAGCAATCCATCTGCACAGTTGTACACATAGTGACTCTTTCCATACGCCCGTTTCGCAATAAGCGTCCCTAGCTCCATCCTGAAATAATTCTGTGCTGTTGACATCAGACAAATTAGCAGAAACAAAAGGCCGTGTTTGGTGATTTCACGCTTCTGGCGAGAGACACAAGAAGAGCTAAGCTTGAATCGCCTACAACAACAGTTGTACTGGCATACGAGTAAATACAAGCTGGGACACTACAGCAAGAGAGTGAGTGAACCGTAATGCAAGACGCCTGTCGAGGGAGGCTGGCACACAGGCCCTCCAATCTTCCGGTCAAAGCGTAACCTCAGCTTTCTACTGCTAATGTCGGTAGGGACGGCTGAGATTTTGTTGATTTACACGTGCATTCACCTATACCCCAGTACCTTTTCAGGTTTGAAGGTCTCTGCTGTATAATATCTTTAGAGTGTCCTCCGTTTTGCTGTTGTTTTGTTTTTTGTTTGTTTGTTTGTTTTAATTTTTGTTGTTGTTGTTGTTTTGTTGGTAATACAGTGTCAAGTCAAGTAACCTACGAGTTAACAATGCAAAAACAGCTAACACATCACTCATTCCCATGCTGTTGCCGTTGTTCGGTACTTACACCATATTTGACTTGTAGCATGCTTTGAAAAATCAAGTTGATTTTGAGGAGCATAAGGATATTTTGTCTTTGGGACTCTCTTTTTTAAATAACTTCCGGCGTCGTTATCTTGTTCTTATTTTATTTATTTTTTGGTTTGGTTTGATTGCTGTTTTCTTTTCACCCGGAAAAATCACCGATAAAACCGTAGCGGAATCAGCTACCGATGTCACCTTTTAAATTATCCCTCTCTGTCTGTCTGTCTGTCTGTCTGTCTGACCATCCAACAGTGAACAGTCTCAGTGTGTTCAGTTAAATTCTCAAACATATGAAAGTAAAGACAATCCTTAAGAATACATTGTTCACCTTAAAACCACACACACACACACACACACACACACACACACACACGCACGCACGCACGCACGCACGCACGCACGCACGCACGCACATACACGCACACACACACACACGCACACACACACACACGCACACACACACGCACACACACACACACACACACACACACACACACACATGCGCGCGCGCGTTTCAGTACTACAGCTGGAACAGTTTGTTTTTGTTGTTGTCTGAGAGATGATCTGAAGGCTGAAAGTGTGTTAGATGAACCGACATGGGAAGGAAGAGTATTCCAGACAGACGGTGCAGTATAATAAAAACAAAAACACAAACAAACAAAACTGACTTAGCGACCAAAGCCAATACATAACTTAGAAAGGCCTAATGCGTAGCAGCAGAGATAAGTTATAGCTATGCTTTCCGCTTAACAGAGAGAACATTATCTCCTGGTCGCGTCTCACTTCGTAATTGCTGCACGCGCAGTATGCACCACGCGCACTGTTTGAACGCAGCTGTGAACCCACCGTCATCAGCATACAAATGGATGTCTGTGCGCGTGTCTTCTAAGTAGCGCTGCCGGCTGTGAGTGTGTTTGGTATAAAAACAGAGGGCAGTAAATAACGATTTCATTTCCACACTGAAGCAGTTGGCAAGAACGGGTGAGCGAGTTTCCAAAAAAAGCCTCGCGCAGCTCCTCACATTTGGAAGTTCGTGCAGTAAATGTACCACAGCCATGGCGACCTTGCTGTACCTGACTGCAGTCTCTGTCAGCTGTCTCCTCTTTGCCCCTGTGACGGAAGCCACGACTCGTTTGTTGCGGTTTTCCAACACGGGGCTGGACAGCTTGGTCTTCACGAGTAACGTGCTGTTTGAGACCACGTCACGCTCCGTCTTGGACTGCGGACGGCAGTGTGTCCGTGACGCGCGGTGCGTGACGTTCACCCGCGTGAAGGGGTCCTCATCCGGGTCCTGTCGTGGACACGCGGCCATCTTCACCTCCACCAATGCTCATTTCGTGTCAGCGACC
>OY757542.1:24150598-24173156 GCA_963584105.1 Alviniconcha strummeri
CGTCTTTTGTCGCGACAAAGTACGCTTGTCGCGACAAAACTTTTGGTCTCAAAACATTTGGTCTCAAAACTTTTGTCGCAACAAAATTATGTTTCACAACAAAAGTTTTGTCGCGACAAGCATACTTTTGTCGCGACAAAAATGATACTTGTGGCAGTTCCAGCCAGTGATAGGCGTGAGTGTTTTTGTTTGCGTGTTCTCACCGAATTCAGCCTTTCGGAATCAATGATAAAACATACCCGGCTTTGCAAGGGCACCAGTATTCTTCAGAAACACGATCATGATGTTGACTGTAGGAGCGGTTTTGCTGGAATAAACACCGCCACCACCTCCCCCCATCAATTTCTTTCTTTCTTCTTCTTTATTTTATTTACTGATTCTTCTTCTCTTTTATTTTATTTATTGATTGTTCTTATTGTTCTTGTTCTTCTTCTCTTATTAATTTTTATTTTTATTAATTTATTTTATTGTCGAAATGTTTTCAGAAACTCGTCACCTTGTTGACGTAATGCTGTAGGGAAAATGTTGCGATAACGGCGAGTGGTCAATATCACCTTTACTCAGCTAACTAGTCGGCCGTTAGCAGACGGCAGCTCTGGGTGGGCATGCGCATTAAATACTGTGATAGGAATCTTCCGAGTCAACACGTGTGTCCTCTCGATCGCTGTACGCGGTCGCAACAGCAAGTAGTGGTGAACTTTGTCGTCTAACCAACGACACGGAAAACTGCTCTCTCGGCTGTAGCTGGTAAATCGTTCAAACAAGTGGGAGCCGGCTCACCTTTGTGGGACCATAATTAGAATCCAGGAACAAAAGGGTCCTACCTATTTTATAATGTACATTCATTTATTGATTATTATTTTTAATTTTATGTGTGTGTGTGTGTGTGTGTGTGTGTGTGTGTGTGTGTGTGTGTGTGTGTGTGTGTGTGTGTGTGTGTGTGTGTGCGTGCGTGCGTGCGCTGAGCCCAAATCCGCTAACAACCAGTAGATACACCGTGAGCATTTTTATGAAATTAAAAGAAAAAATCAAAATGGCCGCCGGAAAAAAAAATGCAAAACGTATGCTATAGAGTATATTTGATTAACCGTCCCAATGTACATTTATCCTAAATGTGGTTAATGCATTATTTCGAACCAGGCGACGCTCTAAAATTACTTTTCAAACTTCCACCATCAAGGTTAGGGTCACACGAAGGCCATGACTTTCAACATAATGTATGTGCATTTATTATTTCAAGCAGGTTTTTGATGCCAGCATTGCACAGTGTGATTACATGCAGTCTCGTCTATCAGTGGGAATGACAATGGGCTAATTATGGGCATACGTTTATTTTGTAAATCCGTCAAGGTCAAACCAAGGTCAAGTGTAAGTACTAAATCAATAAAGACACTATTAAAACGTGACGAAAATTTTGACTTTCGAAACGCAAAAATAAATGGGTAAGACTTCGTAAGTGTTCAAGATATGAAATTATTTTAAACACCCCATTCCAAAAGTAAAGGCCACGCGATGCTTTCTTTCTGTTATTCTGGCGAATGGAGTTCAGGTGCAGTTAAAGTAAACTTAAGCTCGTTGTACGGCAAGCAGATGAATTCCATGTAGAAGTCAATGTTTGCCCACAGCAAAGATGAGAGGACTGACCGCTGCGTTGAAATTGGTTGAAGTGTTGCTTTACGTCAACAGAAACCGTAGGTTTATTAGGGACGGGAGCCGAGGACGGCAACCTCGACTTTCACACAGCTCCTGGGCTAAGCTGCGTGTTCTGTAACTACTCTGTTATCTAGGGGATTGTAACTACAAGGGGGCTGTCATTACTCTGTTATCTAGGGGGCTGTCACTACTCTGTTATCTACTCTGTTGTCCAGTTGATTTGATTTAATTTATACATTATACTGATTATATATGCAGCACATTCAAATAACTATTACTACTAAAATCACAGGCCATTTGCTCCTTTAACTGATCCTCTGAATGGGCAAAATATGTATTCTACTTTGATCCCTTCTTGATACATTTAATGTGTCATTTTCTAGGAACATGACGCAGCTCTGCATACGTCATTGTGCTTTGGTCAGTGACGTCACATTGAATACATCTTCTTCATCCAGTAGTCTGGCTTAGTGCAGCGGAGTAGGGACCGCGCGTTGAGCGACCTGCTGGTGTTGTGTGGCAGATACTAGGGCCTTGAAACGCTGAACAGAGGCGGCGTGGACAGTGGTGTTGTACAAGTGATTCCAGTCGGTCGCAGTATTGAAAAAAGAAGGAGTTTCTTCTGCTTCTTCTTCTCCTTTGATGTAGGCAGCCACTTGGAGATTATGCCACGCAGTATTCCATTTTCTACTTTATGTGAGCAATGGCAGATTTATCGCACTGCGCGTTGTAGGGTTTGACCGATCGCAGGCCCAGTGAAGACGCCATGAAGTGCCGGTCTATCTCTGTCATTCCGCTGCTGTTACTAGTACTGCCTGCCGTGCCTTCACTTCAACACTTAAATAATGGTAAGCTAGCAAACTTAGTAGGCCACTTCCTTCCTTCAGACGTGGCAGTTCTACCATTAAATCTAGAATATCGTCAGGATCGCAGTCCGAGACCTCACTGTTGTCAGTGTTTTGATGTAAACCTTCGCTCTGGTTCGTGTTGTGAATGTGAGCCGCTTCGGCTGGTTCTTTGTCTGTCTGACTTCTGCCGCTTTTGTGTACGGGTAAAACCAGCTTCAGGTGGCTATTTACCCTCTCAGGGGAAGGTTCAGCTTAAATTTTTGTGATTTGAGTTTACATCATTATTAGACAGAATAAACCCTCTAAAAACGTTTTCCGAATGGTTTTAGTCTCAATTTGTTCAGGAAATATGTTTATTGTCCCTTTTCAGCAACTGGGGGGGGGGGGGGGGGGGGGGGCTGTAGAAATGCGATCTGAACGAGTATCCAGTTCCGAAAATCGCGATCTTTGAGACCTAGCAACGAACATTTGAATCGAACGTAGCACCTAGTACCGCATACCGTTTTGTTCGTTGAAACGAGAGCTATCTCACTGACCTATTTATCAGGAAACCGCTGATTGGCTGACGAGCTTGGCGTTGTTTACTTCCGGAAGACGCGATCTGTCTGCTTAATCATCAGTACAACTGCAAAACCACAACTTTTCCAGCAATTTTAAAAGTTTTCTGACATGGATAGTGAGAAGAAAGTAAAGTTCCATACCAGACACAAGTTCGGCAAAAAGAGAAAGAAGGTAAAACGCTCTGGTCAGCATGAAACCGTCACTGAATTCGCATCGAACGCAGACGCTTTGGCAGACTCTGAACAACACGATCGACCAAGTGAACAAGGACCCATAGAATCAGCTTCTGAGAAGAAGATTAAATGCTTCAAGAGAAAGGCAGACTCTGATGACAGTGATGATGATGGCGAGATACCATTTGACGCTGATTTTGAGGCTGATGTGACTCCCCCAAGCCTGAACATGATTGTGAATCTTGGCTGTCTGCAGTCATTGGTGAAAAAAGCTTTGTGTCCTGGTTGCAAAAATAGGTAAGAACAGTATTCTGTTATCCTGAATTTTCTCCTTCATTTTTCTCTCTCTGTCAGTCTGTCCGTCTGTCAATCTACATGTCTCTCTCTGTGTCTGTCGGTTTCTCCCTTTCTTACTCTTTGATTCAATTCAAGAATTACATTTATTTATGACAAGATGTTATAACAAAATTCAATGGTTCAAAATGTGTCTAAATTAATAAGGTATTGATGACATTTTGCGTTTTTTTTTTCGTTTTTTTTTTTTTTCATTTTTTTTTTTTTTTTTCATGCTTTCTTGATTTCATTTACTTGGACTTGGAGTTTTTTTGTTTTTGTTTCTATCTCCTTTTTTTTCCAGCGTCGTCTCACTGCAGATGAAGGAGGGCCTTCCTTGCGGCAGGGGTCTACATGCTGTCTGGAACTGCGGTGTACCCACTGTGGCAGTATAGCTACAGAGATGTCTTCAGTGCGAAGCAGCACCGCCAACCACAACAGCTATGACGTCAACCGACGGATTGTGGCATCAGCTGTTGCTTCTGGTATGGGCTTCACCCAAACCATGAACTTTTTCTCTCTGATGGGTATGCCTAAACCCATGTCTTCCAGACCGTGGCACAACTACAAAGGGACCATCAACACCAAGGCAGGAGAGGCTGTGGAGGAACACCTGCAGGAAGCTGTCAAAGAAGTACGGCGGACATATGTTGACAGGGGTTTGGGAATGCCAGATGATGAGGGTGTTATGGACATTGTGGTGTCAGTGGATGGATCTTGGCAAAAAAGGGGGCACAAATCGCATAATGGTGTTGTAGCTGTGGATGAGCATCATACAGGTCTGATCATCGACTCTGTAGCTTTGAGCAACTATTGTAGACACTGCAACTCCGCCCCGAAACCAGATGATCCAGGATTTGTTGCACGGTAGCGAAACCATCAGCCCTTCTGCCAGAAGAATGTGGACTGTGCATCTGGAGCAATGGAGGTGGAGGGTGCGCTGATTTTGTTTTCCCGCTCAGTGGATAAACACAAGCTGCGCTACACACAGATGCTGGGTGACGGCGACGCCAAGACTCATGCTCGCATATGAGGGTCGCCCAGTGTTGAAATTGGAGTGCGTGAACCATGTTGCCAAAAGGCTTGGCACTGGTCTTAGGGATCTGAAGGCAAAGTTAGGGGCACAGGGTCAGTCAATAGGGGGCGGGGAAAACTGACTGATGACAGAATTAAGCAACTGACAGGATACTGTGGGGGACTTGGATGGGATGGTGGCAGCTGTGTGGGCAAGTTATTTTTATGTGACCAGCACTGATGACTCCCATGACCACTCACTGTGTCCAACGGGGAGTGACAGTTGGTGTTTTCACCAGAGAGCCACTGCAGACGGCGTGACCCCACGGCCGCACAGCAAGTCGCTGCCAGCAGATGTTGCCGCAGCCATTCGGCCCCTCTGCGTCAGGCTTTCTGACAGGACATTGCTAACAAGGTGTCTTCATGGGTGTCTTCATGGGTGGACCCAAAATGACAATGAATGTTTCCACTCTGGGCTGTGGAGTTTGTGTTCAAAGACTAAGTGGGCTGGACTGGCGACTGTTGAAATGTGTTTGGCGCTTGCCGTCCAGCAGTTCAACAAGGGGGCGTCAACTCATCTTGACCTTCTCAGAAAAGTTGACATCACCCCTTCTAGGGCTTTGGAAGAGTACTGTGAGAAGAAAGATGTTAAAAGGATGCAGCATTCATCCAGAAACAGTACTTTGAAAGAAAAACAGAGGCGCCAAAAGATAGACGATGCAAAGAGAGCGGAGATGGAAGCTCGCCGGCGCAGAGATGGCGTGAATTATGCTGGTGGTGGTTTTTAAAAGGCTATCATGAAGTGAGATTATTGATTTTGCTGTTTGTACTACTGTATTATTGATAAAGAAACCCTATTTGATATTTGTAACCAGTTTAGGGAGTTGATAGATCAGTTACAATGCTGATATGCTTTTGTGAATGAATGAGAAACTTTCAAGCCTTATATCTCTGTTCGCTGTTTTTCAGCATGGTTGCATATTTGGAATAAAGGTTCCCGCTACAATAATGAAGCTATTGTCTTAAAAGTTGGCAGTATGATGTAAAAGGGTTCAGTGAATGCAATAAGACTATCTAAGTACTAAGCTTTTAAAGCTATGTTAAATTTTATGTTAATTCTATAGTCTGAGTAAAATTACAGTAAAATTATATGACTTTGGTACCCATTTTCTTTTAAATATGCATGCCACATTTAAAAAAACTGTCTTATTGCACAATTTGAGCCTTTATCTATAACCATATCAAATTTGCGTTCTGAAATGTGTCTCCTTCTTTCCTAAAAATGTTCTCCAGTTTCGCAACATTTTATTTTTTTCATTAAAAAAAATCAACAACAATTTTTTTTATGATTTAGAAACTTGAAACTATTTTATTTGAATTCCTTAGATGATTTTACATATGTATGCAAAATATCTCTTTATAATGTAGATTAGAAGCTGAGAAACAAAAATATCCTGAAAATAGGGTAAACAGCCATCTTCACTAGAATCGTTGTCTGAGTCAGGCTCGAATTTGCGTTTTTCAGCTGGTTTACAGTTCCCAGAGGCAGAACAATTTGCTTTTCTGTGCTGTAGCAGTTTTGTCCTTGTCGGACTTCCGTTTGTGTTTCGTACCGTTTTTCTTTTTTATTGCTTCTAATTCAAGCAAAATTCTCTCATTTTGAGCCTTCATGACGTTCCAGTCCCTAGTAGGGATGGAGACTGTCTCATATCAGCCTGTTGCAGTGGAGAGGGTGTCCCTCAAGAGTTCGTTTTCTATTTCTTCCTCATTTCTCATCGTAATGTCGGCCATATTCCCGGTCGAATTTTCTCCGGGATGTTCCCGATGAGAATCCAGTCATAAGAAATACAGGCCGTTAAACGGCAACAAATGTACACGATCGAGCGTAATTTATGCTTATAATATTGTCAAATACAATTGGATTGGTTAAATACCTGCTGAGAAATAATGATGACAGGGATTAGGAAGTCAGCGTGAACGCGCTAGCAGCATGTGCTTCGAGGCAAACGCGAATGGCTTCTACTTCCGGCATACGCACCCTCACATATTTCGGAGTTCCGGTAGGCTACCAGAAATGGAATTGAAATGTGCGTCTTGCATTTAGTCATAATGATTCTCTCTCTCTCTCTCTCTCTCTCTCTCTCTCTCTCTCTCTCTCTCTCTCTCTCTCTCTCTCTCTCTCTCTCTTCTCTACTCTCTCTCTCCCTCTCTCACCTACACACTGAGTTCTTGTGCAGTAACAAGGTTGAGTGGATTACTTGCAGTTGCAGCTGCCACAGCGTTGTCTAATACACCATGCAGATGTCCATCCTGTGCAAGTACTACTCTACAGAGGATCCCGAAAAAGCATCGCGGTATTATTCAAACGAACCCCCCCCCCCCCCTCCAACCAATCCACCTCCACCTCCACCCGCAACCCCCCCCCTACACACTGAGTTCTGTGCAGTAACAAGGTTGAGTGGATTACTTGCAGTTGCAGCTGCCACAGCGTTGTCTAATACACCATGCAGATGTCCATCCTGTGCAAGTACTACTCTACAGAGGATCCCGAAAAAGCATCGCGGTATTATTCAAACGAACCCCCCCCCCCCCTCCAACCAATCCACCTCCACCTCCACCCGCAACCCCCCCCCCCCCCACCTCCACACACATGCATACACACACCTACACACAAAAACCTACACACACACACACACACACACACACACACACACACACACACAGCATACATATAAACATTCAGAAAGAGACAAACAAACAAAACAGAGACAGAGACTGGTCGATGGTTCAGTGAATAAAGGTCACTTCAGGCATTAGCTTGTGTCATATATATGACGTAGAAATGAAAGGGGGAAGGAGACGGAGGATGAAGACAGGTCATAGTCAACGTGTGTGTGTGTGCGTGCGTGCGTGCGTGCGTGCGTGCGTGCGTGCGTGCGTGCGTGCGTGTGTGTGTGTGTGTGTGTGTGTGTGTGTGTGTGTGTGTGTGTGTGTGTGTGTGTGTGTCTCCGTATAATACTTTATGTAAACTGACTTTGATAAGACTGTGTGCTCTACATTTGTATAGAATATCATATTTAGGTTAAATTGTATTATGTGAGTGCTCAGGGCGTTGATGAGCACGAGATAAATGTACATCATCATTATTACTACTACTACTACTACTACTACTACTACTACTACTACTACAGGAGGCCACCTGACGGTATGACTATAAACAGATATGGGCCTCCTATGCAAAACGATTAACAAAGAACAATAATAAACAAAAGACAACACAACACAACCAACAACTAAATAAAAAGCAACAAACTCGAAAGGAACAAATCAGCAAACATGGCCACGCGGGGGAAAAAAGAAAAAGGCCAAAGAATAAAAAAGCGAAATACCCTCAATGGAGACATCCTACAAGTGTTACATGCTAATCCTCTAAACGTTGCCACGTCTTGTTGAACGTGCACTGTTGGCAAAACTGTTCCCGGGATCCCTACACCCCCAACTTTGATCCAAAACAGGCATCAAAACCAAGGGGGGGGGGGCGGGGAGGAATACACAAACGGACAGACAGACAGGCAGAGGCAGAGAGACAGAGACAGACAGGCAGATACAAAGACAGACAGAGACACACAGAGAGACACACACAGAGGCAGAGAGAGACAGGGACAGACAAACTTACTAACTGACGGACAGACAGACAAAGAAAGACAGACAGAGACAGAGAGAAAGACAGACAGAGACACACAGACACACAAAGAGGCAGAGAGAGACAGAGACAGGCAGACTGCCGACTGACGAACAGACAGACAGACAGACACAGACAGAGAATGACAGACATAGACACACAGAGACACACACAGAGGCACAGAGAGACAGAGACAGACTGACTGACGGACAGACAGAGAAAGACAGACAGACAGAGACACAGAGAGAGACACACTCAGAGACAGAGCGAGACAGAGACAAACAGACAGACAGAGAATGACAGACAGAGACACACAGAGAGACACACACAGAGGCACACAGAGACAGAGACAGACAGACTGACTGACTGACGGACAGACGGACATACAGATAGAAAAACAGACTGACCGACAGACAGACAGCGGTGTGCGTGTGCCCAATGTTACAGACATGGTGGGTCTGTGTAGTGAATGTGGCCTTCAACAAAGAAGCGACCATCAGCTCAAGGGCGAGCCGTCATCTGCCGGGTTGTGGTGTGGTGGATGGATTCCATGGAATGTTTAAGCTTCCTCTGACCTGCGTGGAGTCCGCGGACTACGACAGGGAGCCCTGGTGGACACTGGACCTGGGAGGTGTTTACACCATCCGTACAGTGGAGCTCACTTGGCCTAAAGAGAAAGGTAGGATTCCCTCGGCGTTTGATCGATTCACGATGGATAGGGGAGACCTGGGCAGGTTAAGTCTTTCCGATGCAAACTGAGATGTAGGATACTTATCTGCTTTTTGGCCGACCGACATATGAAAACACGTCAGCCAAGAGCAGACATTTAGTATCCTACGTGTCATTTTTCATCGTTTAACTGTTGATTAAGTGTTGTTTTTTGTAGCTTCAAAATTTGGGGTTATCGCGAAAATTCGCATGTTGCATTTTATCAAAATAAATAACGTTGCTGTAAATAAACTTCGCATGATGTATTTTGTCAAAATAAATAGTCTTGTTTTTAACCCTTTATGCGTTGGATCTTCTTGAAGGGAAACTGAAACGAAAGCTCAAGCTGGCCCAAAAACGTACAAAACAAACAAACAAACAAAAAACACATCCGTCAGCTTGCTTCATTTAGTTGTGGCATGGTGTGTTAAAAAAAATATATATATAAAAAATGCGTCGGATTTGAGTCGGGGTGGGGGGGGGGGTCAGGCATGTCGGTTCGCTCTCTACCAAAGAAGAGTAGGAAAAGGTTAGCTCGTGACGTATCTGATTTCTCTTTTGTATGTCTGTTAATCTAAGTTTTTAGTCAGTTGTGCCATGCGCCCATTATTGTAAGGCAAACCGAGTTGTTGTTTTTTGTTTTGTTTTGTTTTTTGTTTGTTTTTCTAGTTGCGCCTTTAGACTCCAGCAAGAAAACAAAAGTCAGAAAATGAGTAATAAACTGGGTTGGAAACGAGACAATGAAGCAATAAAACAATGAGTAATGAACTGGGTTTGAATATGAGACAATGAGGCAGTAAGAAAATGAGTAATCAACAGGGTTTGGATATCAGACAATGAGGCAGTAAGAAAATGAGTAATGAACTGGTTTGGATATCAGACAATGAGGCAGTAAGAAAATGAGTAATGAAATGGGTTTGAATATGAGACAATGAGGAAGTAAAAAAATGACTAATGAACTGGGTTTGAATATGAGACGATGAAGAAGTAGCAAAATGAGTAATAAACTGGATTTGAATAGGAGACAATGAGGCAGTAAAAAAAAATGAGTAATGAACTGGGTTTGAATATGAGACAATGAGGAAGTAACAAAATGAGTAATAAACTGGATTTGAATAGGAGACTATGAGACAGTAACAAAATGAGTAATGAACTGGGTCTGAATATGAGACAATAAGGAAGTAAGAAAATGAGTAATGAACTGGGTTTGAATAGGAGACAATGAGGCAGTAAGAAAATGAGTAATGAAATGAGTTTGAATAGGAGACAATGAAGCAGTAATCTTCTCTTCCGCATTCTGTGCAGAATATGACCAGCACCTTCAGTTTGCTGCGTATAAGCTGTCAGTTGATGGGCAGATTTGTTGGAAAGCCCACCCCAAAATCCGTCACATTCCGAGCAAATTACATGCGAATCAGAAAGTATACGATGGTAAGATGCACACACTTCTGTGCACGCAAAGGAGTGGATGAAATACACGAAACAGTGTTCTCTTCTATCGTGTTAAAGATTCAAAGTTCACTCTTTGTTTAGTTATGTCGCTATTGCCTTACTGTTCTCTTCGATGGTGTTAAAGATTCAAAGTTCACGCTTTGTTTAGTTATGTCGCTATTGCCTTACTGTTCTCTTCGATGGTGTTAAAGATTCAAAGTTCACGCTTTGTTTAGTTATGTCGCTATTGCCTTACTGTTCTCTTCGATGGTGTTAAAGATTCAAAGTTCACGCTTTGTTTAGTTATGTCGCTATTGCCTTACTGTTGTCTTCGATGGTGTTAAAGATTCAAAGTTCACGCTTTGTTTAGTTATGTCTCTATACCCTTACTGTTGTCTTCGATGGTGTTAAAGATTCAAAGTTCACGCTTTGTTTAGTTATGTCGCTATACCCTTACTGTTCTCTTCTATGGTGTTAAAGATTCAAAGTTCACGCTTTGTTTAGTTATGTCTCTATACCCTTACTGTTCTCTTCTATGGTGTTAAAGATTCAAAGTTCACGCTTTGTTTAGTTATGTCTCTATAGCCTTTTGGGTAATGACATCAGTAATCCCCCTCCGGCAACACACAGACACACACACACACACACACACACACACACACACACACACACACACACACACACACACACACACAAACATTCACACACACACACACACACACATATATATATATATACACACACAAACAAGTACGGACACACACACACACACAATCACACACACAAACACACATTAACTGTTATCCATTATGCCAACCATTGCAACACGATTGGGGGGGGGGGGGGGGGACCAAATGAGCATGAATTCTTTCGCTGTGGAGATGGGAGACAATACGTTGTATTTTGCTGATTTGAATACAAGTTGTCTAAGCCCCTGCTCGTCTTAATTTTCAGAGTATAAACTGGTAGAGTGTCAAGAAGGCCTGACTGGCCGGTATTTGCGCTTATCAAAGGAGGGTGCACCTGAGCGTGACAGCTTATACAAACTCAAAATATGTGAGGTGCAAGTCTGGGGTAAGTGCAGGCTCCTGCAAACAGAAATTCGTCCTCGTTTAAAACAAGCTTTGCAAGCAATCATACAACAGTCGCAGTGGTGTTCACTCAAACAAACTTTACAATCAAAGTGGTGTTCACTCAAACAAACTTTACAGTCAAAGTGGTGTTCACTCAAGCATACTTTAAATTGAAGTGGTGGTTACTCAAGTACACTTTACAGTCGCACTGGTGTTCATTGAAGCACACTTTATAGTCGCATTGGTGTTCATTCAAGCACACTTTGCAATCGCAGTGGTGTTCAGCCAAGCACATTTTACAGTCGCATTGGTGTTCATTCAAGCACACTTTGCAATCGCAGTGGTGTTCAGCCAAGCACATTTTACAGTCGCATTGGTGTTCATTCAAGCACACTTTGCAATCGCAGTGGTGTTCAGCCAAGCACATTTTACAGTCGCAGTGATGTTCATTCAAGTACACTTTACAGTTGCAGCGGTATTCATTCAATCACACGTTACAGTCGCAGTGGTGTTAATTCAAGCACATTAATCTTTACATTCGCAGTGGTGTTCATTCACTCACACTTTACAGTCACAGTGGTGTTCACTCAAGCACACTTTACAGTCGCAGTGGTGTTAATTCAAGCACACTGTACTGTCGCATTGGTGTTCATTCAAGCACATTTCACATGGTAATGCTGTTCATTCAAGCACACTTCACAAAGCTAGTATGTTCATTTAAGCGCACTTCACAATGCAATATACATGTTGTTGTTTTTTACTCCTGCCAGGGTTTCATTTACGTGACAATTTTGTTATAGCAGTCCTTGAGTGATTTTTCGTCTAAGGGATGGTGTGACGAGCAAGGATCCGACACGTCCACACAAATACGTATTCCCTCAGTCACACTCTGGAGCGCGTTATTTATTTGTTGTTGTTGTTGTTGTTGTTGTTGTTGTTGTTGTTCTTCTTCTTCTTCTTCTTCTTCTTCTTCTTCTTCTTCTTCTTCTTCTTCTTCAAGGGGTGTGGCTAGAAATGCAATACCTAACCCTAACACTATTACTACTAGTATTATTATCATTGTTGTTGTTGTTTATGATTCATGGCACAATTCTCCGCTCTCGAGCAGACTCACTGCGCTTTACTCTTGTGGGCTTGTTCCAGTGTGCGATGACGGATATTACGTCAATGGGTCGACCTGTGTTCCGTGCAAATCTAACTGCTCTTACCGCTGTGACAACTACTACGGATGTGACGCACCTCACGGTAAACTCTCACAAAATTGCGTCAGTGATGCCTGTAAACTGTCAATAGTCACGTGATTCCACAGAGAAGTGGGGCGGGAATAGCTCAGTGGGTAGAGCGTCCGACTGAAAAGCCAGGCGCAATACCGACGCGGGTTCGAGTCCCGGGTGCGACAAGGGATGTTTTTCCCAGAGTCAATATTTCCAGTGTAGATTCTTACTTACAGTGTCCGTACAGCCCCCGTGTGCAATCGCCTGCATGATCAACATCTGTGCGCACGTTAAAAATCCCAAACACTGACAGCCACACCATTGTTTGGACACACGAAATGCTGCACACACCGAATGGAGTGGGTATAGCGCTGCTCTTGGGTCTGCTGTGCCTTAATTGCCTGGTAAGGTGGCCCGAATTTCCCGCCAGCGACAATGAAGTTTTCAAGAGAGAGAACAGCACAGGTTATTGGTACGGGCTGGGGTGGTGGTTGGGTCGCGCTATTGGATTAGCAGAATATCCCACTTTTGAAGGTGCACAGACGTTAAAACTGTGAGTTATGAATTATGCTTCAGCGTGGAGTGTTCCCATAGCGGACTGTCTTGATCACGTTATCTTTGGCTGTGTCAGTGTCAAATGACTGTAATTTGTGACGCTGTTTTCGTGTGGAATGTTGCCATAAAGACTGTCTTGATGACTTTAATTTGTGACGATGTTTGAGCGTGGAATGTTGCCATAAAGACTGTCTTGATGACTTTAATTTGTGACGATGTTTGAGCGTGGAATGTTGCCATAAAGACTGTCTTGATGACTTTAATTTGTGACGATGTTTGAGCGTGGAATGTTGCCATAAAGACTGTCTTGATGACTTTAATTTGTGACGATGTTTGAGCGTGGAATGTTGCCATAAAGACTGTCTTGACGACTTTAATTTGTGACGATGTTTGAGCGTGGAATGTTGCCATAAAGACTGTCTTAATGACTTTAATTTTTGACGATGTTTCAGTGTGGAATGTTGCCATAAAGAGTCTTGATGACTGTAATTTGTGACAGTGTTTCAGTGTGGAATAGTGCTATAGAGGTCTGTCTCGGTGACTTTAATTTGTGCCGGTGTTTCAGTGTGGAATGTTGCCCAAAAGAGCCTCCGCTTGGTGACTTTGAATGCGACTGTGTTTCAGTGTGGAATGGTGTGCGTGTGTGTGTGTGTGTGTGTGTGTGTGTGTGTGTGTGTGTGTGTGTGTGTGTGTGTGTGTGTGTGTGTGTGTGTGTGTGTGTGTGTGTACAGAGACACAGAGAGAGACGGACAGATAGAGAGACAGACAGAGAGAGCGAGAGAGGAGGGGAGACAGAGACAGACAGAGACAGACAGAGAGAGACAAAGGGAGAAAGGCCGAGTCTTGCTGATTTTACTCTCCCTGTTTCGTAGTTAAATGCTGGCGGGAACGGCTGAACCTTGACGACTTTAACCGTAACTGCTGCAGAGTGGAACGTCGCCATGAAGAAGAAGGCGAGGCAGAGTTCCACGGCACGTGGGAGCGCTGCCAACGCAGTGGACGGAGTCCTTGCCTCCAAAACGGTCTCCCAGTGCACGGCCACCGACGTCAACCTGGACGGCAACAAGACACGCTGGTGGAGCGTGGATCTACAGTCACTGCACGCGATTCTCTACGTCAACATCACCAGCCGTGCCGACTGCTGCGGTCAGTGGACGAGTTTGGAAAAGTTTCAATCCGGGATTTTCAGCGTAGCGCGTGCTGTGAGTTTTCAAAAATTTCAGTCCTGGATCCCGGATCGCGCGCTGCGAATTTTGTAAATTCTAAATTCTGGATCTTCAGCGTTGTGCGTGTGACGAATTTTCGGCATTTTCAATCCGGGAGCTTCAGCATAGCACGTGGTGCGAATTTTCAAAAAAATCAGTCCGGGAGCTTCAGCACAGCGCAGCACCTAGACGAATCCGTGTCACGAGCTAAAAAATAACTGATAGTCCAAGAAGTAACTTGACCTATAGTGAACTCCCCCCCCCCCCTTCCTCCCAGTACACAGATAAACTGGTCTGAAACCGTTTTCGTGTTCCTTAGAGTGTGTCGAACACGTTACAACTTGTTCCCAAGCAATCCGTTGGCATGCACCAGAGTTACAGTCCTTGATGTTAAGGGTGTCGTCTTTCACATCGCCTGTAGACAACAAAGTGCGTTTTAGTTTTTTGTTTGTTTGTTTGTTTTTGTTTGTTTGTTTTTAATACGCGATTTAAATCACAGAGAAACCATTTTTATTGATCATAATGATTAAAATCAGTAATGAATGTATGTCTAAGTACCTTCTGCATTGTAATGTATTCGGCACACTCTAAGGAATACGTTACGGCTAAGAAATACGGGGAGGGAGTGGGGGAACAATAGGCCAAGTTACCTCTCGGACTGAGATATATATATATTTTTTTAAAGAAGATTGTGTCACTTTGTGCTTTATGGGCTGTCGGCGAGTATGCATGCATCTGTTCTTCAAATTTCGGCCTTAAGGGCACGAGAAAATCTCAAAATACAACAGAGAAACGTGCTGTTCTTTTCCTGTAGAATTTGAATCTCATTTTCTAAAAATATTTTAGAGATTTTTGTTGTTGTTGTGTTTGTTTTTGTTGTTTGTTTGTTTGTTTGTTTGTTTATTATATTGTTATTCTGTGTTACTTGACTGCCATACATGGGCCTCTACATGTGGATGTTGTTTGCTTGCTGAACATTCTCGACTAGTGTTTTCCGAAATAATCATGGCAATTCCCAGACTGTCCCAAGTACACGATAGATTAGTTGAAAGGAACTAAGGTACGGAGAAAGCTGTGATGTTGTGTGCACGTCGCGAGCAGCAATTAAACACACGTGTCGGATGACATTTTACGGTTTTACACACTTTGTGTCAACGGGCCGGAACCTGACCAACTGACCTGCCTCGTGCCGGATGACATTTTACGGTTTTACACACTTTGTGTCAACGGGCCGGAACCTGACCAACTGACCTGCCTCGTGCCGGATGACATTTTACGGTTTTACACACTTTGTGTCAACGGGCCGGAACCTGACCAACTGACCTGCCTCGTGTCGGATGACATTTTACGGTTTTACACACTTTGTGTCAACGGGCCGGAACCTGACTAACTGACCTGCCTCGTGCCGGATGACATTTTCGGTTTTACTGTTGATTTTTGCACACGCTTTGTGTCAACAGGCCGGACCTGGCCAGCTGTGATGTTGTGGCGCATGTCCTAAACAGCATCTGAAACCTCGTGACGAAAGACATTTACGGTTTTACTGTTAGGCTTTGCACACGCTTTGTGTCAACAGGCCGGAACATGACCAACTGACCTGCTTCGTGCCGGAAGACATTTTCGGTTTTACTGTTGGGTTTTGCACACGCTTTATGTCAACAGGCCGGAACCTAACCGACTTTGACGTTGCGGTGCAAGTCGTGAGAAGCATCTGAAACCTCATGACGGAAGACATTTACTGTTTTACTGTTAGGTTTTGCACACGTTTTGTATCAACAGGCCGGAACATGACCGATTGTAATGTTGTGGCGCATGTCGTAAACAGCATCTGAAACCTCGTGACGGAAGACATTTACGGTTTTACTGTTAGGCTTTGCACACGCTTTGTGTCAACAGGCCGGAACCTGACCGACTTTGACGTTGTGGTGCACGTCTCGAACATCATCCCGAGTCCCGTGACGGAGGAGGTCAGGTGTGGCGCTCACTTCACGGGCAGACCTGTAAGTGGAGAAACCTTTCGTATTACCTGCCGCCCGGGAATCAGGGGCAGGTTCGTTTCCATTGTCAAGGCCCCGCCAGCAAGTCTGCAGCTCTGTGAAGTCCAGGTGTTCGGCTACAGCCTGATAGGTAATAATAATGATAATGTACATTTATCATGCGCTCATCAACGCCCTGAGCGCTCACACGATACATATTAACCTGAATACAATATTCTGTACACACGCAGAGCACAGTCCTACCAAAACAATTTACAGAAGGTATTATATGAAAACACACACACATACTCACACACACACACGCACACGCACACACACACACACACACACACACACGCGCGCGCATACGCGCACACACAATGACTGTAGCAGAAACTGGGTATTGATATTAGTTGGTGTGGAAATACTGTGAGAGGAGGAAGGTTTTCAGTTTGGATTTAAAAGATGACAGGGTTGAGCAGTGTCTAAGGTCTTGTGTTAGGTAAGACTTTTTAACAGCAACAGCAAAGTGATTTGGATTCAGCTACCGCTTATTGAAAATACCAGTTTCGGATGATTTTTACCAGTTGCAAAAAATGCTCGAGAAGTGTTAGCCTACCCAATACATCATATACTGGTCATTTTGAGCGTCTCATATAAGTTTGCTTGTTTGACGCTACCAAAACATTGTGTTATTGTCTTTTGGTACGCTTTTATTGATAAAAATTGTTTAAACAAAGTGTGACACACAACATTCTTCCAAGCATTGGACAAGAAAACAGCATAGCTCAACAACAAAAAACAAAAATAAATACAAAAAAAAGGTTATTTCCCTTCTCATCTCATTTTTCATCGTTTTTCATTGTTTAACTGTTCAGGTGTCTTTTTGCAGCTTGATTACCCGCGAACATTTGCAGATTGTGTGTTTGTGTCCTAATAAATAAGCGTTCTTTTGAACCTTTTATGTGTTTGGGTCTTGATTTAGAACGCTAGCAGTCATTCTTGTTTCAGATTTGTTCACCCTTTTACTTAGAATTTTGCGCATGTGCAATGGACTGGCCTACTTGATTTGCCGGAAGTAGGGGAACGTGTTAGTTAGATTGCTGGTGCCGACCTCTTGCACGTATCAGTATACACACACAACACACGCACGCATGCACGCACACACGCACGCACGCACACACACACACACACACACACACACACACACACACACACACACACACACACACACACACACACACGTTAAACGTTAGAATTTCCTCGCTCACTACACATGCGATAAACGTAAACTTGTGCATTGCGGTTGTAATTTATTTTCAAAACTCCCAGGAATGTGACCCCATCCATTTGTGGACAACGAAGTTAAGCGTCATCAGTAAAATAATAATAACACGTGCCTTGTTTAGGCGTCCTGTAGGCCCAGAGTTCAGTTCAGTTCAAGAGGGTATCTATGTGCTCGGAAAGGCTTATAATTTATGCGCTCCACCCCGTCTCTCTCAGAAGTTTCCACAACATTACCTTAGAAACAGTTCCAACGTTCGTCTGACTGACGATGGCCTGCGCTTCCTCTATCCAGGCCTCTTGCCTCTAGGCGTACAGCAAAGGTTAAAGCCCTTGTCCTTCTGTGTTTCAGAGGGTGAGCCGTTTTGGCCTAGCGGTAAGGCGTTAGGCTGGTAAGCGGAAGGACCTCGGTTCGATGCCGCTTTGGCTCTCCTTTCTCTTCCAAAAGGTTGTGGTTTGTGGACACTGTCTTGTGACTTTGTTCATTATTTCCTTCTGAAACATTAAAATGGCTCTCATTGCTGCCCATCTTAACGCAGGAATCATTCTGGTGGTGACAGTGAAGATACAGGTATATTATCTCCCTCTCCCCCCACTTCCATACCCCTTCCCCCCTTCTTCCCGTTCCTAGTAAGCCTTATGGTTTCTGTGGATGTTAAGCACCATGTTTACTTACTTTGCTGTTTCAGAAATTCGGCCCGGGGATGCATGTGGACAGAACGGAACAACGGCGTGTGCAGTCGGGAGCGAGTGTACCATTCAACCGAATCGTAAAATGATTTGCAGTTCGTATTTCATTTGTATTTTTTACTCGCATAAAAGCAGCCGCTGGAGAAACCAGGGTTCTCACGAGTCTCATCAGTGCTCAGGTAGTTAGCGGTGGTGGTGGTGGTGGTGTTTTTTTCCTCGAAGGCCATGAATCTATCATTCCTGCCTGTGCTTTTTGACGCATGGAAATCTGCATGTTTATATATGTAACGACAATCATATATATACAGACAGACAGACAGATAATTGTCAACTAGGCCGGCTAGATGTGGGTCGTGTACTGGCATATTTCAGCACTGCCAGACACCCCTAGATTCTCGTGCTAGATGTGGGTCGTGTACTGGCATATTTCAGCACTTCCAGACACCCCTAGATTCTCGTGCTACATGTGGGTCGTGTACTGGCATATTTTAGCACTGCCAGACACCCCTAGATTCTCGTGCTAGCATTTTTCAACAGATTCAGATTCAGATGCTTTATTCACAAAGTTTTGCAACAAGGGAAGTGTTTCGAAAAGCGGTAAGCATACAAACATCAGCAAACGACAACACTGACATACATCAACTAGCATTCTTAGAGGTATATACCCAACCGCAACAACAAAACAGCACACACACACACACACACACACACACACACACACACACACACACACACATACACACACACACACACACACACACACACACACACACACACACACACACACACACACACACACACACACTCGAACACACAACACACACACACACACACACACACACACACACACACACACACACACACACACACACACACACACACACACACACACACACTCGAACACACAACACACACACACACACACACACACACACACACACACACACACACACACACACACACACACACACACACACACACAAAACGTAATTTTCCAATGTAAAAAGTTTAGGACTATATTCAGTATAGTCCTACGTCTAAGTGAGCGAAGTACAAGTTCAACACACACACTTCCGGACGTCCCAGCACCAATAACTAAAGCAGGACAAGTAGGTAACTTTAATTTATCATCGTTTATCCGTCTGTCTGCTGCTTGAAAAGGGGACTTACTCTAGCATATCTGCACATGTTTTGTATCAACATCAACGTTCTTTACAACCTTCTGTGCGTTTGGATGTTGTATTTTGTCAGCAGCAGCTTACGCGATCAAGTCTAAACTGTGTGTGACTGGCGAATGCGTGAACAACACCACGCTAAACAGCATCAAAGTATATTGATTTACGCAGAGACGTTTGAATAGTCTGCATCATTAAGAAGGCCAGTTGTATTAAGCATTTAATGCTTCATTACTTCTGGGAAAATGGGGAGGGTAGGGGTTGGGGGGCGAGGGGCAAAATCTCAGAACGGTGTCCCTGAAACAACTTGGGATGGGAAAGGCGGGCCAAAACGGATTCGAACCTTGGCCCGGGTGTCACCATTCGAGCGCCTAACCGCTGGTCCAGACCCGCTCCCACTCTAATACTGTCCATGACGGCTATGCATAAAGAAAATATGCTCGGATCGGAGTGCACGGGCAACACGGGACGGGAGCAGTGTGTGCATGGGACAGCCTGTGACGCCAGCGGTACCTGCAGTAAGTTTCTTTCGCCGCCTCCATGTTTCTGCCTGTCTGTCTCAGCCAGTCTGTCTCAGTCTCTCTGTTTCTGGCTGTCTCAGTCTCTCTGTTTCTGCCTGTCTGTCTCAGCCTCCTGTCTGTCTCAGTCTCTCTGTTTCTTTACGTCTGTCTTTGTCACTCTGTCTCTGCCTGTTTGTCTCAGTCTCTCTGTTTCTGCCTGTCTGTTTCAGTCACTCTTGTTTCTGCATGTCTGTCTCAGTCACTCTCTGCCTGTCTGTCTCAGCATCCTGTCTGTCTCAGCCTCTGTTTCTGACTGTGTGTCTCAGTCTCTTTTTTCTGCCTGTCTGTCTCACTCACTGTGTTATGCCTGTCTGTCTCAGTCTCTCTGTTTCTGTCTGTCTCAGCCTCTCTGTTTCTGCCTGTCTCAGTCATTCTGTTCTGCCTGTCTGTCTCAGCCTCCTGTCTGTCTCACCCTCAATGTTTCTGCCTGGCTCTCTTAGCCTATCTGTTTCTGCAGTCTGTCTCAGTCTATCTGTTTCTGCCGGCCTGTCTGTCTCTCTGTCTCTGTTTTTGCCTACCTGTCTCAGTCTCTCTGTTTTTGCCTGTCTGTTTCTGTCTGTCACAGTCTCTCTGTGTCTGTTTCAATCTCTCTGTTTGTGTCTGTCTCAGCCTCCCTGTTTCTACCTGCCTCAGTCTCTCTGTTTGTGCATGTCTGTCTCAGCTCTTTTTCTGTCTGTCTCAGTCTCTCTATTTCTGCCAGTCTGTCTCAGTCTCTCTGTTTCTGTCTGTCTGTGTGAAAGAAGCACGTACGCTCGTCACCCTGTCTCTCTCTGTTTGTGTCTGTCTGTGTCTGTCTGTCGGTCGGTCGGTCGGTCTGCCTGTCTGTCTATCTGACGCTCTCTCTCTCTCTCTCTCTGATTCTCTGTCTTTCTCTGTTCCTGTTTGTCATCGCCCTGATCTAACCGCGATGGCTGACCGAGCTTAAAGCACCAAGTTACTTATTCTGTCTGTCTGTCTGTCTGTCTGTCTGTCTGTCTGTCTGTCTGTCTGTCTGTCTGTCTGTCTGTCTGTGTCTTTGTCTCGGTCTCCGTCTGTCTGTGTCTGTGTCTGTCTCGGTCTCGATCTCCGTCTGTCTGTGTCTGTGTCTCTCTGTCTCTGTCTTTGTCCGTCTCTGTCTGTCTCTCTGTCTTTGTCTCTCTCTCTGTCTGTCTCTCTCTCTGTCTGTCTCTCTCTCTGTGTGTCTCTCTGTCTCTGTCTGTCTGTCTGTCTGTCTCTCTCTCTCTCTCTCTCTCTCTCTCTCTCTCTCTGTCTCTCTGTTGTTGTTGTTGTTGTTGTTGTTGTTGTTGTTGTTGTTGTTGTTGTTGTTGTTGTTGTTGTTGTTGTTGTTGTAAATAGTTGTCAAGTAAATATGTTTGCATTTGTTGCTTTTGGTGAGAAAAAAAAGAATGAGAAGAAACAAACGTTCACTTTCTGCAATTCCATTTGCCAGGGCTGACACTGAACCAGAATTGCACGCTCCACCCAGACAAGTGTATGTCTGGTACAGTCTGTGACCGGAAAGCGCACAACACGTGCAGTAAGCGAGAATGTTCATTTGACCGTTATGAAAACGTGTTGGAATGAACGATTAAAAAATTATATATGGGGCATTAACATTTCTACAGGAAACCTCGCATGTTCACAGCGCCAGATACACACAGTGCATACATGTAGGCTCACACAAGCTAATAATACCCAAAGACATTCACACCAATAAAGTACAAACATCCCCTACCCACGCACCCACCCAACCCTTCGCGAAAATGCATCTATGCTTAGTAATTAAATGCAAAAATATATACAGAGTTTAGAAAGGTTTTTTGTTGCAATGTACTTCACTATTTATGCATGCGAATATTGACACGTGAGACTGTTGACACGTCGGACTATTGACACATGGGACTATTGACACGTCGGACTATTGACACATCGGACTATCTACACGTCGGACTATTGACACGTCGGAATATCTACACATGGGACTACTGACATATATGGGACTATTGACACGTCTGACTATTGACACATGGGACTATTGACACGTCCGACCATTTACACGTGGGACTATTGACACGTCGGATTATTTACACATGGGACTATTGACACGTCGGACTATTTACACACGGGACTATTGACACGTCGGACTATTTACACACGGGACTATTGACACGTCTGACTATTTACACATGGGACTATTGACGCGTCGGACTATTTACACATGGGACTATTGACAAGTCGGACTGTTTACACAAGGGACTATTGACACGTCGGACTATTTACACATATGACTATGGACACGTCGGACTATTTACACATGGGACTATGGACACGTCGGACTATTTACACATGGGACTATTGACACGTCGGACTATTGACACATTGGACTATTGACAATTGACAAGCCGGGCTACTGGCGTACATTCCAGAGTCCACGCGTAGTGAAG
>OY757542.1:24173356-24188356 GCA_963584105.1 Alviniconcha strummeri
GCATTTTATCAAAATAAATAACGTTGCTGTAAATAAACTTCGTATGATGTATTTTGTCAAAATAAATAGTCTTGTTTTTAACCCTTTATGCGTTGGATCTTCTTGAAGGGAAACTGAAACGAAAGCTCAAGCTGGCCCAAAAACGTACAAAACAAACAAAAATCAAAACAAAAAACACATCCGTCAGCTTGCTTCATTTAGTTGTGGCATGGTGTGTTAAAAAATATATATATATATAAAAAATGCGTCGGATTTGAGTCGGGGGGGGGGGGGGGGGGTCAGGCATGTCGGTTCGCTCTCTACCAAAGAAGAGTAGGAAAAGGTTAGCTCGTGACGTATCTCATTTCTCTTTTGTATGTCTGTTAATCTAATTTTTTAGTCAGTTGTGCCATGCGCCCATTATTGTAAGGCAAACCGAGTTTTTTTGTTTTGTTTTGTTTTGTTTTTTGTTTGTTTTTCTAGTTGCGCGTTTAGACTCCAGCAAGAAAACAAAAGTCAGAAAATGAGTAATAAACTGGGTTTGAAAACGAGACAATGAGGCAATAAAACAATGAGTAATGAACTGGGTTTGAATATCAGACAATGAGGCAGTACCAAAATGAGTAATGAACTGGGTTTGGATATCAGACAATGAGGCAGTAAGAAAATGAGTAATGAACTGGGTTTGGATATCAGACAATGAGGCAGTAAGGAAATGAATAATGAACTGGTTTGGATATCAGACAATGAGGCAGTAAGAAAATGAGTAATGAACTGGTTTGGATATCAGACAATGAGGCAGTAAGAAAATGAGTAATGAAATGGGTTTGAATATGAGACAATGAGGAAGTAAAAAACTGACTAATGAACTGGGTTTGAATATGAGACGATGAGGAAGTAGCAAAATGAATAATGAACTGGATTTGAATAGGAGACAATGAGGCAGTAAAAAAAAAAGAGTAATGAACTGGGTTTGAATATGAGACAATGAGGAAGTAACAAAATGAGTAATGAACTGGGTTTGAATAGGAGACAATGAGGCAGTAAGAAAATGAGTAATGAACTGTGTTTGAATAGGAGACAATGAGTCAGTAATCTTCTCTTCCGTATTCTGTGCAGAATATGACCAGCACCTTCAGTTTGCTGCGTATAAGCTGTCAGTGGATGGGCAGATTTGTTGGAAAGCCCACCCCAAAATCCGTCACATTCCGAGCAAATTACATGCGAATCAGAAAGTATACGATGGTAAGATGCACACACTTCTGTGCACGCAAAGGAGTGGTTGAAATACACGAAACAGTGTTCTCTTCTATCGTGTTAAAGATTCAAAGTTCACGCTTTGTTCAGTTATGTCTCTATAGCCGTACTGTTCTCTTCTACCGTGTTAAAGATTCAAAGTTCACGCGTTGTTTAGTTATGTCTCTATACCCTTACTGTTCTCTTCTATCGTGTTAAAGATTCAAAGTTCACGCTTTGTTTAGTTATGTCGCTATTGCCTTACTGCTCTCTTCGATGGTGTTACAGATTCAAAGTTTATGGGTAATGACATCAGTAATCCCCCTCCTGCAACACACAGACACAGATACACACACACACACACACACACACACACACACACACACACACACACACACACACACACACACAAACATTCACACACACACACATATATATATACACACACAAACAAGTACGGACACACACACACACAATCACACACACAAACACACATTAACTGTTATCCATTATGCCATCCATTGCAACACGATGGGGGTGGGGGGTGGGGGGGGGGGACCAAATGCGCATGAATTCTTTCGCTGTGGAGATGGAAGACAATACGTTGTATTTTGCTGATTTGAATACAAGTTGTCTAAACCCCTGCTCGTCTTAATTTTCAGAGTATAAACTGGTAGAGTGTCAAGAAGGCCTGACTGGCCGTTATTTGCGCTTATCAAAGGAGGGTGCACCTGAGCGTGACAGCTTATACAAACTCAAAATATGTGAGGTGCAAGTCTGGGGTAAGTGCAGGCTCCTGCAAACAGAAATTCGTCCTCGTTTAAAACAAGCTTTGCAAGCAATCATACAACAGTCGCAGTGGTGTTCACTCAAACAAACTTTCCAATCAAAGTGGTGTTCACTCAAACTTTACAGTCAAAGTGGTGTTCACTCAAGCATACTTTAAATTGAAGTGGTGGTTACTCAAGTACACTTTACAGTCGCACTGGTGTTCATTGAAGAACACTTTATAGTCGCATTGGTGTTCATTCAAGCACACTTTGCAATCGCAGTGGTGTTCAGCCAAGCACATTTTACAGTCGCATTGGTGTTCATTCAAGCACACTTTGCAATCGCAGTTGTGTTCAGCCAAGCACATTTTACAGTCGCATTGGTGTTCATTCAAGCACACTTTGCAATCGCAGTGGTGTTCAGCCAAGCACATTTTACAGTCGCATTGGTGTTCATTCAAGCACACTTTGCAATCGCAGTGGTGTTCAGCCAAGCACATTTTACAGTCGCAGTGATGTTCATTCAAGTACACTTTACAGTTGCAGCGGTATTCATTCAATCACACGTTACAGTCGCAGTGGTGTTAATTCAAGCACATTAATTTTTACAGTCGCAGTGGTGTTCATTCAGTCACACTTTACAGTCACAGTGGTGTTCACTCAAGCACACTTTACAGTCTCAGTGGTGTTAATTCAAGCACACTGTACTGTCGCATTGGTGTTCATTCGAGCACATTTCACATGGTAATGCTGTTCATTCAAGCACACTTCACAAAGCTAGTATGTTCATTTAAGCGCACTTCACAATGCAATATACATGTTGTTGTTTTTTTACTCCTACCAGGGTTTCATTTACGTGACAATTTTGTTATAGCAGTCCCTGAGTGATTTTTCTGTCTAAGGGATGGTGTGACGAGCAAGGATCCGACACGTCCACACAAATACGTATTCCCTCAGTCACACTCTGGAGCGCGTTATTTATTTGTTATTGTTGTTGTTGTTGTTGTTGTTGTTGTTGTTCTTCTTCTTCTTCTTCTTCTTCTTCTTCTTCTTCTTCTTCTTCTTCTTCTTCTTCTTCTTCTTCAGGGGGTGTGGCTGGAAATACAATACCTAACCATAATACTATTATTACTAGTATTGTTATCATTGTTGTTGTTGTTTATGATTCATGGCGCAATTCTCCGCTCTCGAGCAGACTCACTGCGCTTTACTCTTGTGGGCTTGTTCCAGTGTGCGATGACGGATATTACGTCAATGGGTCGACCTGTGTTCCGTGCAAATCTAACTGCTCTTACCGCTGTGACAACTACTACGGATGTGACGCACCTCACGGTAAACTCTCACAAAATTGCGTCAGTGATGCCTGTAAACTGTCAATAGTCACGTGACTCCACAGAGAAGTGGGGCGGGAATAGCTCAGTGGGTAGAGCGTCCGACTGAAAAGCCAGGCGCAATACCGACGCGGGTTCGAGTCCCGGGTGCGACAAGGGATGTTTTTCCCAGAGTCAATTTCCAGTGTAGATTCTTACTTACAGTGTCCGTACAGCCCCCGTGTGCAATCGCCTGCATGATCAACATCTGTGCGCACGTTAAAAATCCCAAACACTGACAGCCACACCATTGTTTGGACACACGAAATGCTGCACACACCGAATGGAGTGGGTATAGCGCTGCTCTTGGGTCTGCTGTGCCTTAATTGCCTGGTAAGGTGGCCCGAATTTCCCGCCACCGACAATGAAGTTTTCAAGAGAGAGAACAGCACAGGTTATTGGTACGGGCTGGGGTGGTGGTTGGGTCGCGCTATTGGATTAGCAGAATATCCCATTTTTGAAGGTGCACAGACGTTAAAACTGTGAGTTATGAATTATGCTTCAGCGTGGAGTGTTCCCATAGCGGACTGTCTTGATCACGTTATCTTTGGCTGTGTCAGTGTCAAATGACTGTAATTTGTGACGCTGTTTTCGTGTGGAATGTTGCCATAAAGACTGTCTTGATGACTTTAATTTGTGACGATGTTTGAGCGTGGAATGTTGCCATAAAGACTGTCTTGATGACTTTAATTTGTGACGATGTTTGAGCGTGGAATGTTGCCATAAAGACTGTCTTGATGACTTTAATTTGTGGCGATGTTTGAGCGTGGAATGTTGCCATAAAGACTGTCTTGATGACTTTAATTTGTGACGATGTTTGAGCGTGGAATGTTGCCATAAAGACTGTCTTAATGACTTTAATTTTTGACGATGTTTCAGTGTGGAATGTTGCCATAAAGAGTCTTGATGACTGTAATTTGTGACAGTGTTTCAGTGTGGAATAGTGCTATAGAGGTCTGTCTCGGTGACTTTAATTTGTGCCGGTGTTTCAGTGTGGAATGTTGCCCAAAAGAGCCTCCGCTTGGTGACTTTGAATGCGACTGTGTTTCAGTGTGGAATGGTGTGCGTGCGTGTGTGTGTGTGTGTGTGTGTGTGTGTGTGTGTGTGTGTGTGTGTGTGTGTGTGTGTGTGTGTGTGTGTGTGTGTGTACAGAGACACAGAGAGAGACGGACAGATAGAGAGACAGACAGAGAGAGCGAGAGAGGAGGGGAGACAGAGACAGACAGAGACAGACAGAGAGAGACAAAGGGAGAAAGGCCGAGTCTTGCTGATTTTACTCTCCCTGTTTCGTAGTTAAATGCTGGCGGGAACGGCTGAACCTTGACGACTTTAACCGTAACTGCTGCAGAGTGGAACGTCGCCATGAAGAAGAAGGCGAGGCAGAGTTCCACGGCGCGTGGGAGCGCTGCCAACGCAGTGGACGGAGTCCTTGCCTCCAAAACGGTCTCCCAGTGCACGGCCACCGACGTCAACCTGGACGGCAACAAGACACGCTGGTGGAGCGTGGATCTACAGTCACTGCACGCGATTCTCTACGTCAACATCACCAGCCGTGCCGACTGCTGCGGTCAGTGGACGAGTTTGAAAAAGTTTCAATCCGGGATTTTCAGCGTAGCGCGTGCTGTGAGTTTTCAAAAATTTCAGTCCTGGATTCCGGATCGCGCGCTGCGAATTTTGTAAATTTTAAATTCTGGATCTTCAGCGTTGTGCATGCGACGAATTTTCGGCATTTTCAATCCGGGAGCTTCAGCATAGCACGTGTTGCGAATTTTCAAAAAATTCAGTCCGGGAGCTTCAGCACAGCGCAGCACCTAGACGAATCCGTGTCACGAGATAAAAAAATAACTGATAGTCCAAGAAGTAACTTGACCTATAGTGAACTCCCCCCCCCCCTCCTTCCTCCCAGTACACAGATAAACTGGTCTGAAACCGTTTTCGTGTTCCTTAGAGTGTGTCGAACACGTTACAACTTGTTTCCAAGCAATCCGTTGGCATGCACCAGAGTTACAGTCTTTGATGTTAAGGGTGTCGTCTTTCACATCGCCTGTAGACAACAAAGTGCGTTTTTGTTTTTTGTTTGTTTGTTTGTTTTTGTTTGTTTGTTTTTAATACGCGATTTAAATCACAGAGAAACCATTTTTATTGATCATAATGATTAAAATCAGTAATGAATGTATGTCTAAGTACCTTCTGCATTGTAATGTATTCGGCACACTCTAAGGAATACGTTACGGCTAAGAAATACGGGGAGGGAGTGGGGGAACAATAGGCCAAGTTACCTCTCGGACTGAGATATATATATATTTTTTTTTTTTAAGAAGATTGTGTCACTTTGTGCTTTATGGGCTGTCGGCGAGTATGCAAGCATCTGTTCTTCAAATTTCGGCCTTAAGGGCACGAGAAAATCTCAAAATACAACAGAGAAACGTGCTGTTCTTTTCCTGTAGAATTTGAATCTCATTTTCTAAAAATATTTTAGAGATTTTTGTTGTTGTTGTGTTTGTTTTTGTTGTTTGTTTGTTTGTTTATTATATTGTTATTCTGTGTTACTTGACTGCCATACATGGGCCTCTACATGTGAATGTTGTTTGCTTGCTGAACATTCTCGACTAGTGTTTTCCGAAATAATCATGGCAATTCCCAGACTGTCCCAAGTACACGATAGATTAGTTGAAAGGAACTAAGGTACGGAGAAAGCTGTGATGTTGTGTGCACGTCGCGAGCAGCAATTAAACACACGTGTCGGATGACATTTTACGGTTTTACACACTTTGTGTCAACGGGCCGGAACCTGACCAACTGACCTGCCTCGTGCCGGATGACATTTTACGGTTTTACACACTTTGTGTCAACGGGCCGGAACCTGACCAACTGACCTGCCTCGTGCCGGATGACATTTTACGGTTTTACACACTTTGTGTCAACGGGCCGGAACCTGACCAACTGACCTGCCTCGTGCCGGATGACATTTTCGGTTTTACTGTTGATTTTTGCACACGCTTTGTGTCAACAGGCCGGACCTGGCCAGCTGTGATGTTGTGGCGCATGTCGTAAACAGCATCTGAAACCTCGTGACGAAAGACATTTACGGTTTTACTGTTAGGCTTTGCACACGCTTTGTGTCAACAGGCCGGGACATGACCAACTGACCTGCCTCGTGCCGGAAGACATTTTCGGTTTTACTGTTGGGTTTTGCACACGCTTTATGTCAACAGGCCGGAACCTAACCGACTTTGACGTTGCGGTGCAAGTCGTGAGAAGCATCTGAAACCTCATGACGGAAGACATTTACTGTTTTACTGTTAGGTTTTGCACACGTTTTGTATCAACAGGCCGGAACATGACCGATTGTGATGTTGTGGCGCATGTCGTAAACAGCATCTGAAACCTCGTGACGGAAGACAATGACGGTTTTACTGTTAGGCTTTGCACACGCTTTGTGTCAACAGGCCGGAACCTGACCGACTTTGACGTTGTGGTGCACGTCTCGAACATCATCCCGAGTCCCGTGACGGAGGAGGTCAGGTGTGGCGCTCACTTCACGGGCAGACCTGTAAGTGGAGAAACCTTTCGTATTACCTGCCGCCCGGGGATCAGGGGCAGGTTCGTTTCCATTGTCAAGGCCCCGCCAGCAAGTCTGCAGCTCTGTGAAGTCCAGGTGTTCGGCTACAGCCTGATAGGTAATAATAATGATAATGTACATTTATCATGCGCTCATCAACGCCCTGAGCGCTCACACGATACATATTAACCTGAATACAATATTCTGTACACACGCAGAGCACAGTCCTACCAAAACAATTTACAGAAGGTATTATATGAAAACACACACACATACTCACACACACACACACACACACGCACACGCACACACACACACACACACACACACACACACACACACACACACACAATGACTGTAGCAGAAACTGGGTATTGATATTAGTTGGTGTGGAAATACTGTGAGAGGAGGAAGGTTTTCAGTTTGGATTTAAAAGATGACAGGGTTGAGCAGTGTCTAAGGTCTTGTGTTAGGTAAGACTTTTTAACAGCAACAGCAAAATGATTTGGATTCAGCTACCGCTTATTGAAAATACCAGTTTCGGATGATTTTTACCAGTTGCAAAAAATGCTCGAGAAGTGTTAGCCTACCCAATACATCATATACTGGTCATTTTGAGCGTCTCATATAAGTTTGCTTGTTTGACGCTACCAAAACATTGTGTTATTGTCTTTTGGTACGCTTTTATTGATAAAAATTGTTTAAACAAAGTGTGACACACAACATTCTTCCAAGCATTGGACAAGAAAACAGCATAGCTCAACAACAAAAAACAAAAATAAATACAAAAAAAAGGTTATTTCCCTTCTCATCTCATTTTTCATCGTTTTTCATTGTTTAACTGTTCAGGTGTCTTTTTGCAGCTTGGTTACCCGCGAACATTTGCAGATTGTGTGTTTGTGTCCTAATAAATAAGCGTTCTTTTGAACCTTTTATGTGTTTGGGTCTTGATTTAGAACGCTAGCAGTCATTCTTGTTTCAGATTTGTTCACCCTTTTACTTAGAATTTTGCGCATGTGCAATGGACTGGCCTACTTGATTTGCCGGAAGAAGGGAACGTGTTAGTTAGATTGCTGGTGCCGACCTCTTGCACGTCCATATCCCTTCTTGTCAGCTGCGCTCTTCTTCAGATGATAAGATGTTTAGACTCCCAAAGTTCAGCACCATGCACAAAGAACAAAGACTCTTCTCTTTTCAACCAAGCTCAATGAACAAAGAATCTTCTCTTTTCAACCAAGCTCAATGAACAAAGACTCTTCTCTTTTCAACCAAGCACAATGAACAAAGAATCTTCTCTTTTCAACCAAGCTCAATGAACAAAGAATCTTCTCTTTTCAACCAAGCACAATGAACAAAGACTCTTCTCTTTTCAACCAAGCTCAATGAAAAAAGACTCTTCTCTTTTCAACCAAGCACAATGAACAAAGACTCTTTTCTTTTCAACCAAGCACAATGAACAAAGACTCTTCTCTTTTCAACCAAGCACAATGAACAAAGACTCTTCTCTTTTCAACCAAGCACAATGAACAAAGAATCTTCTCTTTTCAAGGCCATTGTACGTGGAACAGTCTGCCTCACCACATCAGACATTTTTCTACTTCGTCCACTCTCAAATAAAAAAAATCAAATCTCATCTCTTCAAGCTAGAGAGAGAGAGAGAGATGTCTAATTTATTGTATTTTGAATGTAAGTGCCTTGTGCTAATGTGAAAAAGGCGTAGTTAAATAATTATTATTATTAAGAATGTGTGCCTGTGTAATATTCAGCGTTGGACCACCCAGTCATCCAAGTTTGGCACACACACACACACACACACACACACACACACACGCACGCACGCACGCACGCACGCACGCACGCACGCACGCACGCACGCACGCACGCACGCACATACCCATCCACACACACACACACACACACATACATACATACATACACCCCAGCACACATACACACATACACACAAACATGCACACACATACACTCACGCATACATATCAGTATACACACACACACACACACACAACACACGCACGCATGCACGCACACACGCACGCACACACACACACACACACACACACACACACACACACACACACACACACACACACACGTTAGAATTTCCTCGCTCACTACACATGCGATAAACGTAAACTTGTGCATTGCGGTTGTAATTTATTTTCAAAACTCCCAGGAATGTGACCCCATCCATTTGTGGACAACGAAGTTAAGCGTCATCAGTAAAATAATAATAACACGTGCCTTGTTTAGGCGTCCTGCAGGCCCAGAGTTCAGTTCAGTTCAAGAGGGTATCTATGCGCTCGGAAAGGCTTATAATTTATGCGCTCCACCCCGTCTCTCTCAGAAGTTTCCACAACATTACCTTAGAAACAGTTCCAACGTTCGTCTGACTGACGATGGCCTGCGCTTCCTCTATCCAGGCCTCTTGCCTCTAGGCGTACAGCAAAGGTTAAAGCTCTTGTCCTTCTGTGTTTCAGAGGGTGAGCCGTTTTGGCCTAGCGGTAAGGCGTTAGGCTGGTAAGCGGAAGGACCTCGGTTCGATACCTCTTTGGCTCTCCTTTCTCTTCAAAAAGGTTGTGGTTTGTGGACACTGTCCTGTGACTTTGTTCATTATTTCCTTCTGAAACATTAAAATGGCTCTCATCGCTGCCCATCTTAACGCAGGAATCATTCTGGTGGTGACAGTGAAGATACAGGTATATAATCTCCCTCTCCCCCCACTTCCATACCCCTTCCCCCCTTCTTCCCGTTCCTAGTAAGCCTTATGGTTTCTGTGGATGTTAAGCACCATGTTTACTTACTTTACTGTTTCAGAAATTCGGCCCGGGGATGCATGTGGACAGAACGGAACAACGGCGTGTGCAGTCGGGAGCGAGTGTACCATTCAACCGAATCGTAAAATGATTTGCAGTTCGTATTTCATTTGTATTTTTTACTCGCATAAAAGCAGCCGCTGGAGAAACCAGGGTTCTCACGAGTCTCATCAGTGCTCAGGTAGTTAGCGGTGGTGGTGGTGGTGGTGGTGGTGGTGGTGGTGTTTTTTTCCTCGAAAGCCATGAATCTATCATTCCTGCCTGTGCTTTTTGACGCATGGAAATCTGCATGTTTATATATGTAACGACAATCATATATATACAGACAGACAGACAGATAATTGTCAACTAGGCCGGCTAGATATGGGTCGTGTACTGGCATATTTCAGCACTTCCAGACACCCCTAGATTCTCGTGCTACATGTGGGGCGTGTACTGGCATATTTCAGCACTTCCAGACACCCCTAGATTCTCGTGCTACATGTGGGGCGTGTACTGGCATATTTCAGCACTTCCAGACACCCCTAGATTCTCGTGCTACATGTGGGGCGTGTACTGGCATATTTCAGCACTTCCAGACACCCCTAGATTCTCGTGCTACATGTGGGTCGTGTACTGGCATATTTCAGCACTTCCAGACACCCCTAGATTCTCGTGCTACATGTGGGGCGTGTACTGGCATATTTCAGCACTTCCAGACACCCCTAGATTCTCGTGCTACATGTGGGGCGTGTACTGGCATATTTCAGCACTTCCAGACACCCCTAGATTCTCGTGCTACATGTGGGGCGTGTACTGGCATATTTCAGCACTTCCAGACACCCCTAGATTCTCGTGCTACATGTGGGGCGTGTACTGGCATATTTCAGCACTTCCAGACACCCCTAGATTCTCGTGCTACATGTGGGGCGTGTACTGGCATATTTCAGCACTTCCAGACACCCCTAGATTCTCGTGCTAGCATTTTTTAGCAGATTCAGATTCAGATGCTTTATTCACAAGGTTTTGCAACAAGGGAAGTGTTTCGAAAAGCGGTAAGCATACAAACATCAGCAAACGACAACACTGACATACATCAACTAGCATTCTTAGAGGTATATACCCAACCGCAACAACAAAACAGCACACACACACACACACACACACACACACACACACACACACACACACACACACACACACACACACACACACACACACACACACACACACTCGAACACACAACACACACACACACACACACACACACACACACACACACACACACACACACACACACACACACACACACACACTCGAACACACAACACACACACACACACACACACACACACACACACACACACACACACACACACACACACACACACACACACACACACACAAAACGTAATTTTCCAATGTAAAAAGTTTAGGACTATATTCAGTATAGTCCTACGTCTAAGTGAGCGAAGTACAAGTTCAACACACACACTTCCGGACGTCCCAGCACCAATAACTAAAGCAGGACAAGTAGGTAACTTTAATTTATCATCGTTTATCCGTCTGTCTGCTGCTTGAAAAGGGGACTTACTCTAGCATATCTGCACATGTTTTGTATCAACATCAACGTTCTTTACAACCGTCTGTGCGTTTGGATGTTGTATTTTGTCAGCAGCAGCTTACGCGATCAAGTCTAAACTGTGTGTGACTGGCGAATGCGTGAACAACACCACGCTAAACAGCATCAAAGTATATTGATTTACGCAGAGACGTTTGAATAGTCTGCATCATTAAGAAGGCCAGTTGTATTAAGCATTTAATGCTTCATTACTTCTGGGAAAATGGGGAGGGTAGGGGTTGGGGGGCGAGGGGCAAAATCTCAGAACGGTGTCCCTGAAACAACTTGGGATGGGAAAGGCGGGCCAAAACGGATTCGAACCTTGGCCCGGGTGTCACCATTCGAGCGCCTAACCGCTGGTCCAGACCCGCTCCCACTCTAATACTGTCCATGACGGCTATGCATAAAGAAAATACGCTCGGATCGGAGTGCACGGGCAACACGGGACGGGAGCAGTGTGTGCATGGGACAGCCTGTGACGCCAGCGGTACCTGCAGTAAGTTTCTTTCGCCGCCTCCATGTTTCTGCCTGTCTGTCTCAGCCAGTCTGTCTCAGTCTCTCTGTTTCTGCCTGTCTGTCTCAGCCTCCTGTCTGTCTCAGTCTCTCTGTTTCTGCACGTCTGTCTCTGTCACTCTGTCTCTGCCTGTTTGTCTCAGTCTCTTTTTTCTGCCTGTCTGTCTCACTCACTGTGTTCTGCCTGTCTGTCTCAGTCTCTCTGTTTCTGTCTGTCTCAGCCTCTCTGTTTCTCCCTGTCTCAGTCATTCTGTTCTGCCTGTTTGTCTCAGCCTCCTGTCTGTCTCACCCTCAATGTTTCTGCCTGGCTCTCTTAGCCTATCTGTTTCTGCAGTCTGTCTCAGTCTATCTGTTTCTGCCGGCCTGTCTGTCTCTCTGTCTCTGTTTTTGCCTACCTGTCTCAGTCTCTCTGTTTTTGCCTGTCTGTTTCTGTCTGTCACAGTCTCTCTGTGTCTGTTTCAATCTCTCTGTTTGTGTCTGTCTCAGCCTCCCTGTTTCTACCTGCCTCAGTCTCTCTGTTTGTGCATGTCTGTCTCAGTCTCTTTTTTCTGTCTGTCTCAGTCTCTCTATTTCTGCCAGTCTGTCTCAGTCTCTCTGTTTCTGTCTGTCTGTCTGTGTGAAAGAAGCACGTACACTCGTCACCCTCTCTCTCTCTCTCTCTCTGTTTGTGTCTGTCTGTGTCTGTCTGTCGGTCGGTCTGTCGGTCGGTCTGCCTGTCTGTCTATCTGACGCTCTCTCTCTCTCTGATTCTCTGTCTTTCTCTGTCTTTCTCTGTTCCTGTTTGTCATCGCCCTGATCTAACCGCGATGGCTGACCGAGCTTAAAGCACCAAGTTACTTATTCTGTTTGTCTCTCTCTGTCTGTCTGTCTGTCTGTCTGTCTGTCTGTCTGTCTGTCTGTCTGTCTGTCTGTCTGTCTGTGTCTTTGTCTCGGTCTCCGTCTGTCTGTGTCTGTGTCTGTCTCGGTCTCGATCTCCGTCTGTCTGTGTCTCTCTGTCTCTGTCTTTGTCCGTCTCTGTCTGTCTCTCTGTCTTTGTCTCTCTCTCTCTGTCTGTCTCTCTCTCTCTGTCTGTCTCTCTCTCTGTGTCTCTCTGTCTCTGTATGTCTGTCTGTCTGTCTGTCTGTCTGTCTGTCTCTCTGTTGTTGTTGTTGTTGTTGTTGTTGTTGTTGTTGTTGTTGTTGTTGTTGTTGTAAATAGTTGTCACGTAAATATGTTTGCATTTGTTGCTTTTGGTGAGAAAAAAAGAATGAGAAGAAACAAACGTTCACTTTCTGCAATTCCATTTGCCAGGGCTGACACTGAACCAGAATTGCACGCTCCACCCAGACAAGTGTATGTCTGGTACAGTCTGTGACCGGAAAGCGCACAACACGTGCAGTAAGCGAGAATGTTCATTTGACCGTTATGAAAACATGTCGGAATGAACGATTAAAAAAATTATATATGGGGCATTAACATTTCTACACGAAACCTTGCATGTTCACAGCGCCAGATACACACAGTGCATACATGTAGGCTCACACAAGCTAATAATACCCAAAGACATTCACACCAATAAAGTACAAACATCCCCTACCCACGCACCCACCCAACCCTTCGCGAAAATGCATCTATATTTAGTAATTAAATGCAAAAAATATATACAGAGTTTAAAAAGGGTTTTGTTGCAATGTACTTCACTATTTATGCATGCGAATATTGACACGTGAGACTGTTGACACGTCGGACTATTGACACATGGGACTATTGACACGTCGGACTATTGACACATCGGACTATCTACACGTCGGACTATTGACACGTCGGAATATATACACATGGGACTACTGACATATATGGGACTATTGACACGTCGGACTATTGACACATGGGACTATTGACACGTCCGACTATTTACACGTGGGACTATTGACACGTCGGATTATTTACACATGGGACTATTGACACGTCGGACTATTGACACATGGGACTATTGACACGTCGGACTATTTACACACGGGACTATTGACACGTCGGACTATTTACACATGGGACTATTGACGCGTCGGACTATTTACACATGGGACTATTGACTCGTCGGACTATTTACACATGGGACTATTAACGCGTCGGACTATTTACACAGGGGACTATTGACGCGTCGGACTATTTACACATGGGACTATTGACACGTCGGACTGTTTAAACAAGGGACTATTGACACGTCGGACTATTTACACATAGGACTATGGACACGTCGGACTATTTACACATGGGACTATGGACACGTCGGACTATTTACACATGGGACTATTGACACGTCGGACTATTGACACATTGGACTATTGACAATTGACAAGCCGGGCTACTGGCGTACATTCCAGAGTCGACGCGTAGTGAAGGAGTTAAGATCCAGAAATGTTTGTATCGAATGCTTTCCCACTTTCTCACACTTTGGCCCCAGCATCTGGAACAATCTCCCCCGAGACATCAGGCACTCTGCGACTCTCTCTTCCTTCAAAAGTCAACTCAAGACATTTCTCTTCTCAGAATATTTCAGTTAAACCACATTGTCCTTCACTCCCATCAGTCTGTACAGTGTGTGTGTGTATGTGTGTGTGTGTGTGTGTGTGTGTGTGTGTGTGTGTGTGTGTGTGTGTGTGTGTGTGTGTGTGTGTGTGTGTGTGTGTGTGTGTGTGCATCTTTCGCATAATTATGTTTGAACATTTGTTGATATATACTTTCTTTCTTTTTTTCTTCTTCTTTTTTGGCTAACATTTTCCATCTCGATGTACATTATGTGTGTATGCTTGTTCAGCGCTTTGAACCGCAGGGTAGGTGCTTTAAAAATTTCCATTATTGTTATGCATTTTCCGTCCTAAGTCGTCATTCAAGTGAGACCACTAATTTTGCAGAAGCGTTGCTCGGTGAACTGTGCGAGCAAACCGAGGACTGTGGCGAAGACCTCGTCTGCGATCAACTGGGGAAATGCAGTAAGTGCAAACCGTGAGACATAACAGACTATATGCATACACACTCTCAGCAGCGTCGCTTTCCGGCACCCTTCCGCCAAACTCGGCCTTAACTGGTTACGCCACTGAAGGGGCACTAGCTGTTGGTTTCTTCCGCGCAGCTGTCCACCGACGCTGTCAGCGCG
>OY757542.1:24188556-24233741 GCA_963584105.1 Alviniconcha strummeri
CTCCGAAAGGTTTGGGTAGCAATAAGACGGTGGAAGCAGCATAGCGTCCAAGCAAGCACTTAAACAGGAACGTCCAAGCAAGCACGTCTGTCCAGGCTAAAAACAATTACTTCCGTTAAGAACGCACGCACGCACGCACGTACGCACGCACGCACGCGCACGCACGCACGCACGCACGCACGCACACACACACACACACACACACACACACACACACACACACACACACACACACACACACACACACACACACACACACACACGCAAACACACACGGTAATGTCACACTAATGAATACAGGTCAATTTTAGAAGGCGAGTGATTTGTCCTTTGCTTTGATTTATTCAAAGAAATTATTCATCGCAAAATAACAACGGCGAAAATTACTGTATCGGTTGAGATTGCTCGAGGAAGAAATAGCTGTTTTTTTTCCTGTGTTGAATACAAAGCAGCCAGCACAAGCGGTTTGCGTCTCGGAAGAGCTGAAATATTGAGGAGCTTGAGACACTACCTGCAGGCATAAACCAAGATCATTACACCATCGATCGCCTAGATGAAGAAGAAAAAGGAGAAGACGAAGAAGCGCTCGACGGTCTTCATTGAAAGGACGAAAAATGGCTATCATCAATTGTTACACAGACGGGTGGAGCGTATTCGGGTCTTTCCGAGCGCACAGGCACCATCTTCAACTGAACTGAACTGAAGGCAAGTCGTCATGTTTCAGGAATTGGTGTGAACCACACCTGTGCCAAGGCATTTGAATCCGGGTGTGTCGTGGGTGCTGCATGTGACAAACGTACACGACGATGTGCCTGTAAATCCTCAACGATCAGGAATGGCAGCTTCTGTGGTAACTATTTTCCCGTGTGCTTCTCTCTCTCTCTCTCTCTCTCTCTCTCTCTCTCTCTCTCTCTCTCTCTCTCTCTCTCTCTCTCTCTCTCTCTCTCTCTTACAAAAGAATGTTTTTCCAACCGCATTCAAGAGAGCTAAAGTAATTCCACTCCCTAAAACAAAAACTATCTCCACCGATCTGAACGATTACCGCCCTATCTCGATCCTGTCTGTTCTCACAAAGCCACTAGAGAGACACATTCATAAACATTTGACAAACTTTTTAGAAACACACCAGCTTTTCCATTCCTTTCAGTCTGGCTTCCGATGTGGACATTCTTGTCAAACGGCAGTTACCCGTTTAACTGATATTTGGCTCTCAGCTTTCAACAACCGTCAAATGTCAGGCGCTGTATTTCTCGATTTTCGCAAGGCTTTTGACCTGGTTCATCACGATATTTTACTGAAAAAACTATCCACATACAACTTAAGCATCGCAAGTATAGCTTTCTTAAGATCTTATTTACAGGATCGTATACAATGCGTGCTTGTAAATGGCACATACTCCCAAGAAACGTCTATAACAAGTGGAGTGCCTCAAGGGTCGATCCTAGGCCCACTTCTGTTTTGCATCTTTATTAATGACTTGCCTCTGTGTCTTACACGTGCGTCAGTCCAATGTGATTTATTTGCTGATGATGGTACCCTTAATACAGCTAATGACAACATAGATAATATACGAGGGGATTTACAACAAAGTCTATATGATGTCTCTGGATGGTGTTGTAGAAATCGGATGGCACTAAATCCGACGAAAACAAAATGCATGTTGATGGCGACGAGACAAAAACACCAGAAAAAACAGCTCCCTTTAAATCTAAAGTTCGAGACCACGCCAATAGAGCAAGTTTCAAAACATCGCCTACTTGGAGTGACTGTAGACGAACAGCTAAAGTGGCAAGCACATATTAACAACATGTGCAAAACCGTTTCTAGAAATATTTTTCTTCTTTCGAAACTGAGCCAAATTGTCAGCCAAAAATCCAAATTAGCATTCTTCTTCGCACACATTATGTCACATATGAACTATGTTTCAAATGCATGGGATGGATGTGCCGGTGTGCACATGAAGCAGCTGTATTCTCTCCACAAACGTGCCGTAAAATTCTTGATGCCAGTTCCTAATTTAGACTACAAACAAAAGTGCTGTGCTCTCAAACTACTCCCTTTAGACAAACAACTATTGCTCAACAAATGTGTTCTAATGCAAAAGGTTGTTCACGGCAAAGCCCCGCAGTATCTGAAAGATCTCATGATTCCATCTGAACGTCTTCATGTTCATGGGAATAAACAGCTTTTGCCCAGAACAAGGATTGATATCTTTAAAACGAGTTTCTCCTTTTCAGGCTCCTTAGCGTGGAATAGTTTAGCTCATCATCTCAGATACCCCATGGAATTAAAAACGTTCAAAAGGAAAGCATTTCAGGCACTTGCTAAGCCACCTTGAATACTTCGTTATACTTCTTCTTCTTTTTTTTTCTTTTTTTTTCTTTCTTCTTTTTCTTCTAGCGCGTCAGACAGCTTGACACGAAATGTATAGAATGCTGTTATTGTTTTCCCTCCCTTGCTCTTGTAAAGTTTTAGATTTGTGTGTGTATGTGTGTGTGTGTGTGTGTGTGTGTGTGTGTGTGTGTGTGTGTGTGTGTGTGTGTGTGGTATTTTCATGAAATATTTACCTTTGTTTTCCTCCTGGTCATTTTTTTCCCCCTCAAATTTAATGTTTGCATATATGATTGTGGGTGTATGTGATGCGCTTTGATTTTGGTTAGGTGTGTATAATGCATCATCGCTTAGCTTCCAATCCTGTTAGATGTGATCTTGTCTTATACGAAGATAGAAGTCATTATTCTGTCGCTTTCTTTTATTCGTTAATATGTTTTTTGTCATTCTCTCTCTCTCTCTCCTAAAAAAAATAGTTTGTATTGGTCTTTGCTTTATTATTGCTCTGTTCGTATGATGTGATGTTTTAGACAGAAATTAGTTTGTTTTGTTTTTAAGTCGTTTTTTCTCTAGCGTATTTAAGTGAATTTTGTTTGATGTATTGAATGTTGCTGTGTTTGTCATCAGGGACAGATTTGAAAAAAAGCCGATACGTGCTTAAATCTTTATCCCTGTGTAATAAAGTCTTATCTTATCTTATCTCTCTCTCTCTCTCTCTCTCTCTCTCTCTCTCTCTCTCTCTAGATATATATATATTCTCTCTCTCTCTCTCTCTCTCTCTCTCTCTCTCTCTCTCTCTCTCTCTCTCTCTCTCTCTCTCTCTCTCTCTCTCTCTCTCTCTCTCTCTCTCTCTCTCTCTCTCTCTCTCTATATATATATATATAGAGAGAGAGAGAGAGAGAGAGATGACTTCATGCCAAAAGATGTGCAAGACTGAAAAGAGGACAGAGGTACTAGAAAATAAAGCTGACAGGATGTGAGTAATGCATTTTTTTTAATGAACACACGTGAAGTGATCCACCAGTGAAGGGAGAAGGCAGTGCTGCTCCTCGTTCATGAGAAATTTGACTTTCAGTGTGATTTGTGACAAGATGTTGAACATTACACATTACAACAAGCCCACGTCACTGTGCTGCTAATCATGCAGTTAACTGCGAAAACCCAACTGATCTTACAAGATATGATCCATATGAGTATTACCAAGTGAACTGTTGTTGTTCTGTGTCACACATAAATTTAGTACGATCAAAATATACTGTTTATAACCAATCTGCTGTTGCACATTATGATTTCAACACGCACCCATGTTGTAAGAAACTCGGTGAAAACAAATTTACGAAAGCATCTGAACAAACTTTAGATCGACAGCAACAAAAACTCGCTCTGTATGCTAACATTCCAATACTTTTAAAAGATTCGGCATATACCAATATAAATATCATCATATAACCAGAAGATTTGACTAAATCTCTGCCAAATCTGCAATGAACGTTTAAATAAAGTTGAACGTTACGGTCTTCAAAAGTATTACCACACACCTTTCACATATCAGAACGTCTCTTCCATGTTGCCATGCACTAAAAGCAAATGACCCAGATGTGTAACATATGGCTAACTGGAAGTAGTGCAAAAGCACGAAAACTTTTTTTTCCCCCTTTTGCTTGTTTAATCTAATACATTGTTGAACGTTATTTATTGCCACAATTTTATGAAGAATGGCAAAATATATTTTAAAAACTACCCAGACATTTGGCAGTAAAATAAAACATTGGCACCTGATGCAGTGACGTACCACAGTGACTGGAGTAAAGTTTTGACGAAAGAGAAAATCCGTTCTTCACTGTATTGTCTGTGGATGCTGGTCATGAAACATTTCAACACACATAACGTTCGACCGAGAAATATTTTGGATCCTCTAACTCCAAAAACAAAACTTAGAGATAATCAATTTTATATGAACTGTGTAAAGCGATATCTCCTCTGTGCAAATCGGTAACAGAGGTAATGTTTTGATTTGTCATGTACGTGAATGAAAGCATCGAAAGTACTCACCGTGAGCATGTCCATTTTCAGGGGTCGAATTTCAGGGCGCCTTTCACATTCAAAAAATAATATTTCTCTAGCTGCTCCAGATTTGGAGCTCATATTGTTTCCACTGTATACTGACCATTTATGAAAGCACACACAAAGCAACAATAAGACAAAGTGTTTCAAACAGATTTTATTGAGTCAAATATCTGACCCCCATTTGCGCACCTTTTGGCACAAAGTCATATATATATTTCTATATGTATATCATCATTTGAGGATGTACCCGGGTGGAGTTTATGTACCTTGTATAATTACTCAAATGCCAGGTGAGAGTTACCATAGGCAACTCAGGTCTTTGGTGTTGTGTTCATGTGACGTCTTTTGAGCACTGATTAACTGCCTTGTTTGTTGGTTGTGCACAGGTGCTCTGGGCTGCATTCCGGGTAGCACTCCATTATTGTGTTAGACTTAGAGCACACTGGCTCTAACCAATCAAGCTATATTGGCTGATGCAGATGAAAAACATTTCAGTTTATGATCAAGCTGGGGCTCCAATACCCTGTCGATCCCAAATCCAGTGTCATAACTTCCTGGTAACCACCCCACCATAGAATCATTTCTAATTTGACTCTTTCAGGCATTGGCTTCACCACAGCACTGGAGCTGGCTAAGAGGAACGCGCGTGTGATCTTGGCTTGCCGCAACAAGGAACGAGCAGAGGCAGCCAGAGACACCATCGTGCAGGCAACTGGCAACAAGAATGTGGTGGTCAGAGAGCTCGACTTGAGTCGCTTGAAATCTGTACGAGAGTTTGCTGAACAGGTCAATGCAGAGGAAGAGAGAGTTGACTTCCTGATCAACAATGCCGGAGTTGCTGGTGAGGGTCTGCAGAAGCTTTTGAAACTCAAGTGCTTAAAATAACTGATTTTATTTTGTTTTTATTCATTTATTCTAAATTTACTCTACTTAATTCCTTGCGGGAACTTTGGGTCGCCTTACCTGGGTAAGGCTACAGCAGCCACAAGAGCAGCACTACTCATTCCTCTTATCAGCGTGTGCAGTACTTTCATGCGTCCAACCAATGGTATAGCTATCAGAGTACAATTCACTCAGTGAGAGCCCAGCTCCACCTCCCTCCCTGTTCACACAGCACCTGGGCCTCCATGGGAAGTATGAAGGTGGGTGGATCTCAGAAGTGTGACCTGCTCATTGCTTGTGTGCAGGCTTGCCAAACAAGACAACAGAGGATGGATTGGAGGTCAACTTCGCCACCAACCACTTTGGGCCATTTCTGCTGACCAACCTGTTGCTTGGTAAGCAAAACACACTGCACCTTTTCTTGAAGAGTTTAGTTTTTTATGATACATCACGGTGATAATTTTTTTTTACTTCTGCTGTCTAGTTTAAGATCCTGCTTGGAAAATGTGTCACCCTGATACATGGTTGTTACGATTTACATACTATTTCCAGTGTATCACCTTGATCAATGGGTATGGCAGTTTACATACTATGTCCAGTGTATAGTTGTGATACATGTTGTGATGATTTACGTGCTATGTTCAGTGTATCACCCTGATGCATGGTTGTGACAATTTGCATACTATCTCCACAGGATTTGTGGCTGCAAGAATTGCACTGGCATGCTTTACTGGGCATTAAAAACCAATAAATTTTTGAAGGTGTAACATGAAACCATTTCTTGTTGGCAGTTTAAAAGCAAAATGTCGATGATTGCTCTTGTAGTTGTCATAGTTGTTCTTTTTCTTGTACTTAAAAAGTTACATATGAAGAGAAACATTAACTAGTGTGTTGAAGTATATTGCTTCTCCATTATTTGTAGAATGTGAAACATTTTAAGTTGACCCAAGGGCAGCAACTCTATAGCTGGATAATTTGGATGAGATGTTTTCATTTGTTTGTTTGTTTCTTCTTCATCTTCTTCTTCTTCTTCTTTTTTTATATTTTTTATATATTTTTTTAATAGTTTTTCTTGTATTATTTTCTTCTTCATCCCTTCCCATTCAGATAAACTGAAACAGTCAGCACCATCCAGAATTATCAACGTTTCTTCTGTGGTGCAACGAATGGGCAAGCTGGACTTGGACAACATGAGAGCAGAGAAGTCTTTCAATATTAGCAGGATATACATCAATTCCAAGCTGGCCAATGTCATGTTCACAAGAGAACTGGCGCAACGTCTCCACGGCACAGGTCACTAAAATGCTCTTTCACCTGATTGACAGCTGCTTCAAGTAAAGTCATGTAATAATCTCTTGGGTTGACAGTCTTTCGTTTTGTTAAATGCAAAGCTACTGGTTGTTCGGATGTAACCATCACAGTTGACTGGGCATTAAAAACAAATTATCTATCAACGTGGGCTTGATGTGGTTTGTGTTTCCATTATCAGAATGACAACGTGTGTAAGGGAGGTAAGACTTGTTTGTCAGGCTTGTGTGGTTTTGTTGTGTTTGCCTTCTCTCTTAGGCTGAAGAAGAATTTGGTGTGTGTTAATTCACTTTATACCTAACTGTGTTAAGCAGTGTGGACGGAAAGTGTGAACAAATTAATGTTGATCTGGATACAGTGCAGATGGGCAAGTATATGAAATTTGAAATGTAGGCTTGCAGAAAGTTGCATACAGTTCACACACACACACACACACACACACACACACACACACACACACACACACACACACACACACACATACACACTAACACACAATAAAAAATGCATATTAGGTAAAGAGCTTTAAGATTGATGCAACCTTCAGTAGGGAATAATGCTTGGGTCATACCCATTGACATAAATATGCCATTACAACTACTAAAAAACACACACACACACAGGAAGAATATACAGCAAGGCCAAACTATGCTGAAATCATCTTTTACTCAGTCCTTCATGACTGTACAGTTCCATTTATGTACGCATGCTTGCGGACAAAACTGATTTTTCTTCAGTCCCATTGCCCTGACATATGACTGTGCGTGTGCATATGTGTGTGTGTGTGCATGCGTGTGTGTGTCTGTGTGCGTTGTATGCATTGAATATTCAAAACATGTCCATTTAAAGAATGTGTAAACGGTTAGGGCCTGTGCAGGTTAGGTGCTCTAATTACCCATTATGATTATGATGGGGTTTTTTCATCTTCTGCTTCTGCGCTCCAGGAGTCACAGCCCACTGCTTGCACCCAGGGTCAGTGCAGACAGAATTCACCAGCAACATGCCATTCTACATCCGTCTGCCTTTGAGGGTCTGGAAAGTATTCCTGAGGGTAAGTGCATGTGTATGATACTGATAGGACCTGCTGTGTGTGCATGGCCTCCCTTGAGATCGCAGCAACCAGAGGTGACAACATTCCAACAGGCAGAGGCCCAGAAGGCAAAATTCCAGAGAGTAGTAGCTTGACATAGGGGATGGTGAAATCCCGGTGCATGATCAGGATCCCAGCCAACAAAATTCCAGTGGACAAAACCCCAGCCGATGAAATAATAATAATGGAAACTTTTGTAAAGTGCCTACCCCTCCACTCAAAGTGCTGAAGAAACAAAACGTAACATACATAAAGTACATTGAAGTAGAGAATGTTATCTGCAATTTAACAAACAGCTAACACATAATGTACACATCAACAAGGGTTCACACATAACTATGTGCAAGATGCATGCACATAAACAGGCACTTGTGCATGCATGCATGCATGCACACGCACACATGTGTGCACACCTGCATGCACACACACACACACACACACACACACACACACACACACACACTCACACACTGTACAGAGTAATAAGTGTGCAGGACAGTGTTGCTTAGTCAAAATATTCAGAGAAGAGAAATGTCCTGAGTTTGCTTTTGAAGGAAGAGAGCAATGTCTGATGTCTTGGGGGAGATTGTTCCAGTTACAAGGACAGTTCTCTGTATGTAGTCACAAGTGTGTCTGTCTGTTATATCGCTAAATTTAAATATTATTTACTTTAGTTTTATATATGACCAATTGCATTGTCATGTCTGTTTGTCAATGCATTGTAGAAATGGAGCATCACCAAGACAAGTTCCTGTGCACATTTTAATGTCACTGGTGAATAAATATCCTTGTATCCTTGTATCTTATCTACATGGCTTCTCACCGCTAGGATTGTTTTCACCCCACACTGAGGACAGTCTCTGGGAACAGGTTGTTTGAATACAGATGTGTGTGCATAACTGGATGCATGCCACACTGATGGCACTTGGTCTCTGCTCACAGAGAGGTGCAGCACCTGAGAGGTTTTGTTGGGGCCATGGCTAAAAATAAAGTCTTAAAAAGGAAGAAAAAAGTCAAACAGTAACATTTGTATGTGGTCATTTTCAGTGATTTTGTTGTGTGACAGTGCTTGCACACTACTTTGTTTTCTTCTTCCTCTTCTTCTTCCTCCTCCTCTTCCTCCTCTTCTTTTTCTTTGTTCTGAGTTGACCCTGTGCAATTGATGGGACATTAAAATCTCAGAACTAATTTCTTCTTTTTATTCTTCTTCTTCTTGTACTTGTTGTTGTAGCCATTTGTTGTCCTTGATGATGATGATGGTGACTTTTGACCGGAAGCCTGAAACTAACTTTTTGTTATCCACGTTGTTGGCCAGATTGATGACTTTTTCATTATCCATGTTTGCCTAGACCCCTCTGGAGGGAGCTCAGACAACACTGTACTGCGTGATGGCAGAGGAGGTGCGTGACATGTCCGGTAAGTACTTTGCTGAGTGCCAGCTGGCGGAGAGGCAGGTCAACCCCCTGGCCAATGACCCTGACCTCTGCAAGAAGCTGTGGGACGTCAGCAGTGAGTTCACCGGCCTCAAACCTGTGGAGGAAACTGTCCTGTGAACTTGACCATGACCATGCCCACACGAAATGTTAATGGCTACCACCACCTTCAGACTGTTTTGTTGTTGTTGGGTTTTTAGCTCTTGAGCTGTTGTTGAAGGGGGTGGGGGGTGGGGATTGATAGCTTTGTATTCATGTTCACTGGATACTCTCCACTGACCTGGTTGTGGGGGTGAATCAGTGTGATAACAGATGCCATCCCCATATGTAACAATGTTACAGCTGGGGAAGATGAGTAGGCTGGGACACAAAGAGCCACTGGTGTGTACTGCTTTAGTCACAGGATGCGGAGCAAGGCTGCTGGACATGGGTTTTTGAACAGGAACTGGTCAAAATAATACCTGTTTAACTATCTGTTATGTTTCAGACAGTTTCAAGGTACAATAGTGGGTGGGTGGGTGGGTGATATAGATGTTTCATTTTGATTTTCATATAGCACACATGCAGTGAAAGTTAGCTTCAGGTGTTTTCAGACACAAGAACTATGGTTGTGTTTTGTTGTGGTGAAGCAGTCACACTACATTGCCTGCACTGTCTGCTGTTTTTTTACTCATCAGCCTGTTGTTCATTTTGTCTGGCCCAGGGTGCTTATTCAGTGCCATTTTCCCACAGATGTGTGTGCAACGGTTTCTAGTGAAGGCCCATATTTGGGCTTGATTGTTGTTAAAATTCCTTCCATTGTTACTCTCAAGTTCAGTTGGTATTCACCTTTGATGGCAGTTAATTGTTAAATGGTTTGTGGGTTAACTTTTTTGCTAAGTTCTTAACACACAAACTTGCACATGTAGCCTATATGCACCCCTTCACCCCACCCCACTCCCTATGCTTAGATTAACACTCAGTGAGTAGTTTGATGCACTGACCGATTTTTTCACTGTTTATCTTGTCTCTAATATTGTGATTCATGGTTTTCATGGTTGTAAGTCTTTTTATGCAAATTGCCTGAATCTTGTTTTCTTTCAATTTTTGTAATAGGAAGCTGACATTTTGATAATAATTTTTTAAAAATCTTAATTTTCTTTACATCAAAATGATTGGCTAACAGCATTATACTTTTGCGTTATAGTCATGTGTTTTGTGCAGTTTTTTGGAACCTGTACTCCAGCAAAATCAGTCCCAGTAGAATAAACAAACAGGCAAGTTAATTAGGATGCACCTATGGTAGAGTTTATTCACCTTGCGTTTACTTGCATGCTGGATGAGAGTTACTGTTGATGACTCAGGTCTTTGTTGGTATGCTCATGTGATGTCTTTTAAGTGCTAATTAACTCCATTGCTTGTTGATTCTACACAAGCGCTCTGGGCCATGTTCCGTTCCCGGTAGAATGAGATTGTGATTTGTTGACTCAACAGCTGGATGGATTTTGATTTGTTTATTTGTTGAGATTAATCCCATGACTTTGTGAGGTGCATCAGGTGAGGAAATGAAACTTCTTCTTCGATGTTCCATATTTTTCTCAGACACCTAGCTTAATGGTATTGAGAAATTGAGTTGTCTGCAGTGGGGCCCTCTTTGCAGCCCAGTGAGTCAGTTTGGCCTTATAGTGGTAAAGCATTAATCAGTTTGATTCTGCTTTGGCTATCCTCTCTCTTCAAAAAGGTTGTGGTCACTGGACACTGTCTTATGACTTTGCCCTCACAATTAATGAAACATTAAACTGGCTCTCATCACTGCCCATCTTAATGCAGGTATCATTCTGGTGGTGACGGCATAGCGATAGGTATATAATCTCCCTCTTCCCCCACTTCCATGCCCCCTTCCCCCCCCCCCCCCTCCCTAATAAGCCTTGTGGTTTCTGTGGACATTAAGTAAGCACCATGTTTACTTACTTGCAGCCCCTGAGCTGTTCTGCAAGTGTGGTTCCTTCAGGCCAAAGCAGTGCCCATGCTTCCTTGTAAAGGGGGCAAAAACTGCAGAACATGCTTTGGGGTTTGTGGGCCTCTCCAGCGTGTGTGATGGCTAGACCAAGGCAGTACAGGTGGGCATGGAGAGGGCAGTCTCCAGTCTGTAGTCAGAGATATCTGCTGGTGGCGCTGCATGTGTTGCATCTGGTCATCAGGTGGAGGGGTGTGTTGGGCTGGTCATCAGATGGAGGGGTGTGTTGGGCTGGTCATCAGATGGAGAGGGGTGTTGGGCTGGTCATCTGATGGAGGGGTGGGTCATCAGATGGGTGTGTTGGGCTGTCCATCTGGTCATCAGATGGAAGGATGGGTCATCAGATGGAGGGGTGTGTTGGGCTCGTCATCAGCTGGAGGGGTGTGTTGGGCTGTCTATCTGGTCATCAGATGGAGGGGTGTGTTGGGCTGGTCATCAGATGGAGGGGTGGGTCATCAGATGGAGGGGTGGGTCGTCAGATGGGTGTGTTGGGCTGGTCATCAGATGGAGGAGTGAGTCATCAGATGGAGGGGTGTGTTGGGCTGTCCATTCAGTCTTATAGTTCCACTTGATCAGAGCCTTGGCTTCCCTGAAGAAGACTTGCCAGTTTGGCTGCTTGAGTCAGTAGTCTTTCCAGGAGTTTTAGGGCGAGTGTCTCACTCTGTATGCACACTTGTTATACGTGCATGGACTATGCTATGAGCATTTTTGAGGTTTCTCAGGTGTTGGCAGTTATACTGATTTGCTGTTTTCCATGATGGCCTAGTCACTGGAAAAGAAGACGGTGCTGTTGCCATGAAACACGAAGGCTTTTTTGTTTGTTCTTGTTGCTGCTTTGGTAGAAGAATAGAGGGGAGGTTTGGGGTGGGGGGAGGGGGGGATGGGCATCAAAATGTGTGGTAAGGAAGAAGGAAGGAATTGGTAAAACAGAAAACTAGTGGGGGGTAGGGGTGTAGCTCTGCAAAACATGTCAAAACCAGTAATCACAGCTGACAGCAAGGACATAGTTGATGTGTACAACTAAATGGTTGTGATTCTGGGTGCTGGTGTATTTGTGCTGGTGACATTTTGCTCAAGCCTGTTGAACTGAATGAGGCCTCCTATTGCACTGACCATTATTTTTATGTTGTGATGGTCGTGTGTATTGTCACTATTGTGTAATCAAGATACTCATGTTGAATGCGTTGATGACTGACCACTGATGGTGGGATATGATTTTTACCCCCCCCCCCCCCCCCCCAAGAATATTCAACTGGGCACATTAAAAAAAGATATATGAAAAAGACACTAACTAATACTACACATATAATGTATTTATGCATGGACATATTGGTTGTAGGTCCATAATTATTTCCCCTTAATGATTTGTTGTTAGTATTTACTGCACAGAACACATAACACACATGCATGCATGCACTTACACATACACTTATACACACTCTCTCTCTCTCATATTCATTCATTCACTCAGTCACTCACGCACACACATACTCATCTGCCATCCCACCCAATTCCCCACCCCCTTCCTCTCCATCATGAAAATGTTGGTTGTGTCAGGACAGGCATTAGCTTGACAGTATTGATGTTTTACTCACAGCTGATCCTGTTGTTAACACTTCCACTTATATCATGCAGTGGTGTAGCTTCCTGTCACGGACTGGTGAATGGCTGTTTTTGCCCTGATGTCATCAACTCAGCTGATTATTATTATTATTAATCGCTTTTATATAGCGCTATTCTCCGCTCTCGAGCAGACTCACTGCGCTCGCATGTGATTCTACATGAGTGAATAGTTTTTATAGCGCGTTTTTGAATATCCACCGAAGTGGTGTACTTACAACGCTGGCATGGCTGGTGCCACAAGAATCTGCTGCCAGAGAGAGTCAGTCTCGGCGCGTTCTGTGTACACCATACAACCATGCACCGTGTCACTTCATGCAAAGCCACATACGTAAGGTGTATGCGTGTTTAGTTGTGACCTGCCACCTGCGCTTTTGGCAGAATGACCGGGGTCTTTTACGTGCTACTGTGGTAACATGGGGGTGGAACGGATACCGAAATAAGAGTCAGCACAGAAAGTTGACCCTGGAGAAGAAAATTCTCCCGCCGCTCCAGCAGGGATTCGAACCCGCGACCTTTCAATCACGAGTCCGGCGCTCTAACCACTGAGCTATCCCCGCTCCCCTGATGGGCGTCAAGTACCAGTCACTTGCTTACTTTGCTTACTCTTTTGTAAGCAACACTTGCAAGGTACTCTGTAGGTGTTTCTGCAATGTGTTTTCTGGGGAGAGAAGTGGTTGTGTTTGTCATGTATGTAATAGGATGAACAGAATTTGTTCTTCTTTACATTTTCTGTCAGTAAGGAATTTTAACTTATGCATGTTTACATCACGCACATTGTGTGACTTTGAAACCATCAGTGATAAAGTCAAGAATGACCAGAAGTATAATTGAGGTCATTGCAAATTCTCATGACTTTTGTTGTTGTTGTTGTTGTCTTTTTTTGGACACTGACTTGTTTCTTGCCTGCCATGTGATCCAACCATCACTCTATACAAAAACATTAACATTGGCTTTTTCCTTGGCACTGTTTACGTGAAGTCTTAAAACTAAATTTGACTTGTTTCTTGCCTGCCATGTGATCCAACCATCACTCTATGCAAAAACATTAACATTGGCTTTTTCTTTGGCACTGTTTACGTGAAGTCTTAAAACTAAATTTGTATGGGGGAGAGTTTTGCATTAAAAACTTTTTATTATTATTATAATTTGACTCCTGCATGTCATGCTTGTTAATATCAGATTTTTAAGAAACTGAAACATTATTATGTCACATCCGCTAAACATGCTTTCTTGTTAAATTAGAATCAGAACGGAAGTATAAAATCTTTCTCTCTCTCTCTCTTTGTTGTTGTCATTTTGCTTTTTAATCTGCTGGGTGAAGTCTCATAAAAATTGACAATCTCACATTTTTTAGCTTAACAATATAATTGCTTTTCAGCATAGGTTGGTTTTGATTAGTCAGATGTGCTTTTGATGTGATTTTCGTTTTTATTGGTGGTACTTAACTTTCAAGATGTCTGTTGAAGTGTTTAATTGCTTTTCAGCATAGGTTGGTTTTGATTAGTCAGATGTGCTTTTGATGTGATTTTGCTGGTGGTACTTAACTTTCAAGATGTCTGTTGAAGTGTTTAAAAATGGATCAGTTTGATACCCATGTTATGTTATCAGTTACGTAACTCTCTTGTGCGTTTTTCTGCAGTCAGACTGCACTATTTTAAAATCGACACCAATTCTCTTTCTCTCTCTGTCCCTCTCCCTCCCTCTTACGTTCTCCCCCAATGCTATCTGTGCACTGCTTTTCTTATTTTTCTACCCGTTTTTGTTTTTTCTTTCTATGTTTCTGTAAATGAACAGCTCAAATGGATTGCAGTTTTGACTACAGTACTGCCATTTGTATTTTTATTGTGTTTATATTTCTTCATTACATCGATATTTTACTCCCTGTGTACTCAAATTTGAACACAGAACTCCATTCAGTATTCAGAAGTTTCTTTCAGAGGAGTATTTGAATGATTTTACTGTTAAAAAATAAAAATAAAATAAATAAATCAAATTTAAGGTCCTGGTAAGTTTACTGCTTGTTGTGTCTGTCTTCATTGCTTCTTTCTCATGTCCCTCTTTGTAGGACTACTAGCAACATTACACTTAACTGTTTTACACAGTTGTGTTTCCTTCAGAAGTGTCTTACAGTGAAGCACAGATACTGTGGAACTATTTGACCTTATCTTAAGTTACACTTTGCACCATCAGACTGTGGCAAATTTATTAGCTTTAATAATTTGTTAGGTACTGTCAATGTTAACACATTCAAGTTATGCATAATCTTAATTACATTGCTAGTTTGTATGACAGAACTTCTTAAATGCCAGCAGTTGGTGTATGGTCAAAAACAGAAAAATGTGCAATTTGTGATAAAGCTGAAAGATTTGACTGGCATGATATATCATATGAGGCTGTGTAAATGATGAGTGATCTATTGGGTTTTACCCCAGTCTATTTTCAAAACAGTTGATAATTGTTTGGTCAAATTAGCGGGCAGGTGATTTTAAAAAAAAAATTAGAAAAAAGGCAAGCAGACAAATTATGACTAAAATATATAAAAAAATATTAATTTTTTTTTCTTCACCAAATCTAAGAACACCAGTACCTTTAACTAATAAGAGAAGTGGAAGCAAAGCAGAGTACCAAGAGAAAAAGCCAATCAGCCAGCTTGAAAATTGGTAAAACTGACAGTTCCTCTCAAGGATTAAACCCTCACTCACCAACACTGGTGGTAGGTCTGCTTGGTAGAAACATGTTGGAACTAAGTGGCCTACTACTAGTACTAGACATTCCCGCAAGAGCTTTCAGAAAGAGCTTGAAAAACAGTGAGTTGTACATCTTCCCGTTTTGAATGTGAATCAGCTGAGCTCTAGGTGTTCTTGTTTAAGGGTAGAGCAAGTAAGTAAGTAATTTGGTGTTTTACGCCCAGTCAACCATTACGGTTATCTCTGGGCATGTTTAAGGGTAGAAATAACAGTAACCTGCCCAGTCTGACATAGGCACAGTGCTTTGCTTTGTTTTATTATGTAGGGGAGTGGGGAGGTGAGTTGAGGGAAGCAGGTTGGAAGCATGAATGAAGAGTCACAAGTCAGAGGTTGCTATAACTTTTATTTGTATACCAACCAACCAGGAAACAGTGTCTGTGTTGGAAAAGACACAAGCAAACAAAACATTTAGAACATGAAAACAAATGTAAAGTCTAAACAACAGCAGTTATATAATAAATACAGTAACCATGTGACAAAATGATTAATTATCAAGCACATGACTTGTGTGCATGACTTGCACTTAAAACCCTATCTCCCAGTATACAAGAATCTAAGCGCTGCTCTGGCTGCGCAGTTAGTGAACAGAGACAAAGACCTAATTGCCACAACTGACGCGTATCACCGGCCAGTTCGGGTACACGCACAAAGACCCGGAAAGGGTTTACAAGCTAGGTAGAGTGAAAGTCTGTGTGCCCAAGACTCGGCCATACAAAAGCCGGATCAAAACAGAAATAACATGTCTCACAGTTTATACAATCACCCCTATGCATTAAACCATATTCAGCTAGTAAAATGATCATCAAAAAACGGGGCTGAGCCAAATCAGTCATCTCTTTGATGTTAGCATCAAAAGTTCTGACAATCAGTCATAATGCCGAAAAAACGTTGGAACCTGACATTGTTATTTGAGCGTACAAAGTGGACGTGGTTTGTGGATTTTGTGTGAGAGAGGGAGAAAGAAAGAAAGAGAGAGTATCACAATGTAAGCATGTGTGTGCAGGTGAGTAAATGTATATGAGTGCGTGCGTGAGTTTGTTTCACTCTTGTCAGCTCAGAATGTGAGTACAGGCACAAAAGTGACGGGCTGCTCTCTCTCTGCTCTCGGGCTGCTCAAGAAACGTACAAATCTCAGCATAAATACTGGGGTCGCTCAGTGACTTGCACGTTCATTTCACATGTTCAAACAAGTACCCATATATATATATATTTCACTCAAAAGTTGCATGAAGCTTTCAACTTTAACAAAAATCAAGTCTAATATGTTTTGAAAAATATAATGATGAACATCATGATGTCATCATCATTGTCATCGTCGTCGTCATCTCAAAGTTAAATTTTTCCTCTGATGATTGCCGACAATATATGCTGGTGACAATATCTGCCGGCAACAAATTATGTTGCAACAAAAGTCCTGTCAGTTGCACATATTTACATCAGGACAATGGGGGGAAGAGGATGGGTACAGTTTTCAGCGCCATATCATCGTTGTATGCATTATTAAAGGGAGAAGGACATACTGTGACAGTGTGAGATTCTTTGGTGGCCCAGCTAATTGGCCTAGCGGTAAGGAGTTAGGCTGGATGACAAAAGTCTGAAACAGAATGACTGCTAGCGTTCTAAAACAAGATCCAAACACAATTTTTTTTCAAATGAACGCTTAATTATTTTGACACAGACACACAGGATTCAAATTTCTGGGGAAATCCCCTTTGTCAAGCCACAAAATGACACTTAAACAACAGATAAACGGTTAAAAACGATGACAAATGAGAGAGAGAAAAAACATATCTTGTTTTGGATATATATATATAGAGCCATCTTAAACACACATGCGCACTGGAGTGGGCAGGGCTTAGCTAACTAAAAATAAAGCGCTACATGTGGTTATGAAGAGGAAAAACAAAACACAACTTGCAAACGTTCAATAGAATTAATTTCCATCACCTATGACTATGTCAGTCCAAGCTATACTGTCATAATGTATGCTGGAAATGTTTAGCCGAATGAAGTTCATTATGCTGTTGACATGCTCCATTAACGTGCTGTATACTTGTAATTACATTTGTTGTAATAAAAATTATGATTGTGGATTGAAAATATTCTTACACCGTCCCCTCTAGGGAACTGGGCTTTCCCACCATTTGTTTATAGAACTTTTGCCCTCTTCACGACCCAGTAGGAAGGTTCGTTTATGTTGCTAGGGGTTTTGTAACTTCAGAAACGTCCACCTAAACATCACTGCAGAGTAGTGACGCCAAAATATACCAGCTTCCCTCCCTTTGGGATGGACCAATTCGTTATGATTTTATCCTGGGGCCCTGTAGAGGTTTAGTTTGAGGAACAAAAACGCCAACACAGCGAAAAAGCAACTTTCAGTGGACTGGTCAGAACGTAATTATCTTTGGTACACCCCTAACGGTTCCCCAAACAAGAATTGTGACACGAGGACTGGCCTACATTCCACTGCACGAGTTACGTTTCAAACGCAATTGTTTTCCCTCCACTGCTGAGATGTAGGCACGATGCTATTCCTGGGAAATGGATAGACTGACTTTGTTCGGGCTTGACCGTGAGCAAGAAGCAGCGATAAAGGAACTGTTTGAAGCACGTGGATGGGATTATGTTCATGAAATTTCTCTTCCTTTCCTAAATTTCGTCCAGACATTTCTTGCCACATACGATACCACTGTAGTGCGTGTTAAGCCAGAGTCTGAAATGAAGGGTGATAGCTGTGCCAGTGCCATCAATATAACTGCAGGTGTTGATGTGAGCCATTCTGGTCAAGGAAACAAGGCCTCTGAACTGGAAGGTGACAGACAGGAATGTGTCTTTTGTTTTTGTTCCCCATGTGAAACCTGTGTTAGGCAGCAGTGGTTGGGTCATAGGCAGGATGCTCACAAGAGAAATTCTAGGACCAGGAAGAAACTGTATAGGAAATGTCGGTCCATGATTAACATGCGTGGAGCATGGCGGCATCCTTTATATGTCCGTAAAAAGGAGACTGCAATGTGTCGAGACCACACTGATGGAACTGTTGTGCATGTGCTTTGAGAGATCATGCCGGAGTGTGTCCTAAAATTAGTTAGAGTGCTCTATCCCTATCCACCCGATACTCCATACCTCGGACACAGGTGGTGGTAAAGGTAGGCGACGTTTTCTTTTTCGCTTCTGTTACTGTGTGTCTGCATCTTTCGCGCATACCCTGAGCATGCACGTCTTGACGAACACTTGTGTTGCTATTTATACATATAAGTGACGTGCAGCAGCTCCGCCCTTTTTCTCTTCCATTCAAATCTGTTTTCCTTATTTTGCATGTAACACCATTGTCTTGTGGTCTATTGAATACCGTGTTCATTAGATGCGATAGTAAGTTACTTCAGTGCCAAATTTGGGACTCTGTTATGCCCTCTGTCTGAAAATAATCGAGTTTGATGTGGAGCGACAAGACGTTCCGTACCTCAAAAACATGTTTGAAACGCACTGGTTGTCTATATAACGGCTCCGCTCCTTATGGACACCCCTGTTGCCTCTTTAAGCCCGTTCACTGGGCGAATGTTTGTTCGCCGATCATACTTCGGACACTTCGACGAACTATGATTCGTTTCTTTTAAATTGAACTTTTAGTTCGCCGAATATGGTTCGGATAGTCCAAACTTTACTTCATTCTCAACTGGCTTGAAATGAGATGCAAGCTTCGGCCCGAACTTGCGGCAGACGCGCAGCAGACAGCATGATCGAAAATGTAGGCTCAAGTCAAGTCAATATACTTTCATCATCCCTCACAGGGTAACTCAACTAACTACTATCTCATTCTGGGTCTCCGAGACAAGACGGCGCCTCCCACAAGTCAACAAATAAACAAATTCCCTCCGAAGCGAGTGAAGAACCTAGCGACACCGTCATCCATTCTTTTTCATAGTTCAGGAGCTGTGTGAGTCGAGGTGGACGTCCTGGGCTGTCCGTCCTAACGAGCCTTCTGGTTTCCGTGGACGTAAAGATTTATTGAACCGTGCTTTGGCATTGGTCACAACTTGTCCCTAATATGTCAACTGACATCTGAGGACATTAAGCATCAACTCATCATGCATTTTTTTTTTTTTTCATTTTTTTTTTTTTCTTCTTCATCCACAGGAGAGCTCTGCTCTCAGCCAATCAGAGGCAATGATCGGCGAATGGGGCAATGTTCACAGAAGATTTTTTGGACGTGAATATACGTGCGAAGCGTTTTGGACCCCAAATATAGCTTCGACGAATACTTCCAACTAGGTTCGCGAAGAAAGTTGGCCTCATTAAGAACCAGCTGGCTTCTCCGAATACTTCCAACTAGGTTCGCGAAGAAACATTCGCCCAATTAAGAACGGGCTTACGGTGGTGCATGAGCAGGTGTTTGTGACCTCTTTCGTGTTCTTGCAGAGGAGCGATCACCAAGGTCCAAGGTACAAATGGCGAGGTGTCGAGCACACAAAAAGGTGTAAAAGGAAGGTCCTTCCAGTAGTTTTTCTGTCAACAAAACTTGGTGGGTGGATCACTGGATGTGCTTCACATCCCACTGCCGTTAGAACTAGCTTCAAGGTGGGGAGGTTTGAGGTAACGTTACATGATCCCCGTCGTCGTACTCTTATTTTGCACATCGTCGGTGACCCTTTAAAACCTCAACACAGTTTTTCCGGTTTTGAGAAAAACACAAAAAAACTTTTTTTTTAAATTCAGTTTTAATCGAAACATCAAGTTTTTCAACACATGCACAATCGTGAGTACTTACGTTTGTTGCTATCATTTTTCTTGGACTGAGGAAAAAGAGTAAGTTATGAACGATTTTTGCTAGAACGTGAATATACGTGCTTTCTATCCTTAACACCTGATCCACAATGAAGACCGGCTTACGAGGATTTATCGCATAATCAAAACATACCACTTGAACGATCAGATGTAGTCAAAACAACCAGATTCTTTGACAAAATAGCGGTTGCAAGCATGAACGTCTGTTGTATGATTTTACATCAAAACATTATTAACTACTAGTCATGATTTTTTGCTACAAAAGGCAGACACGTGGTTTTTGTACTAAACAATTGGTCCAAATTGAGGCCGATTTACGAGGATTTTACTTTTAGAAAATATTGTTATTAATGGAGATTAAATCATTAATAGTCATTAAAAAAAAAAAAAAAACATTCCATAGAACACTTAGTTCAAAAATAAAAGTGACACTCTACAACTACTAGTCGCTTTCTAGTGTAGCGGGAGAGCTGTGCAAGCTAGCTCGAGTTACGGGCCCTGAGTTCCCCCACCCCTTCTCTCCAGTCGGACGCTGCCTGCCAGCGACTGGCCGGTGCCGCGCGGTGCGGTATAAAAGACAGTGCCTGCCCGGTTTCTGTATCATAGTTCAGGAGCTGTGTGAGAGTCGAGGTGGACGTCCTGGGCTGTCCGTCCTAACGAGCCTTCTGGTTTCCGTGGACGTAAAGATTTATTGCACCGTGCTTCGGCATTGGTCACAACTTGTCCCTAATATGTCTCATGACATCTGAGGACATTAAGCATCAATTCATCATCAGGTTTCTGTACCATGTGCTGAAAAGTGCTGGTCAACCCCTACCCCCCCGAGTTTACATGCTGAAAAGTGTGTAGCTCTTCCCTTAGTTATTAAGAGACCTGTGCTGCAAAGTGTGGGCGGCACGCATGTTTAGTAATTAAGAGACCTGTGCTGCAAAGTGTGGGCACGCATGTAGTTTAGTAATTAAGAGACCTGTGCTGCAAAGTGTGGGCACGCATGTTTAGTAATTAAGAGACCTGTGCTGCAAAGTGCGGGCACGCATGTTTAGTAATTAAGAGACCTGTGCTGCAAAGTGTGGGCACGCATGTTTAGTAATTAAGAGACCTGTGCTGCAAAGTGTGGGCACGCATGTTTTAGTTATTAAGAGACCTGTGCTGCAAAGTGCGGGCGCGCATGTTTAGTAATTAAGAGACCTGTGCTGCAAAGTGTGGGCACGCATGTTTAGTAATTAAGAGACCTGTGCTGCAAAGTGTGGGCACGCATGTTTAGTAATTAAGAGACCTGTGCTGCAAAGTGTGGGCACGCATGTTTAGTAATTAAGAGACCTGTGCTGCAAAGTGTGGGCACGCATGTTTAGTAATTAAGAGACCTGTGCTGCAAAGTGTGGGCACGCATGTTTTAGTTATTAAGAGACCTGTGCTGCAAAGTGCGGGCACGCATGTTAAGTTATTAGAAGACTTGTGCTGCAAAGTGCGAGCGTTAGTTAAGTTTATGTTTGTTTGCTTTCTTGTGCTGCAAAGTGCAAGTATTAGTTAAGTTAATGCAAGGGTGCGGCTTATTTTTGTAGGTAATTGGTACTGAGCCTATGCCGGTAGCTAAGTTAGCTATGGTTTAGTGCGTAGGTTAGACATAGTCGTGCGTCGGTTTGGTTTGCTCTTGTGTGTACTGTATGTGTAACATGCGGTAGTGTAAATAAAACTGTATGCATTTCTTTATTTGGTTCGTCACTATAATGGGAGTATGTACTGAGACGGAGTGTGGTCAGTGCGCGCGTTTGTGAGCGTGCCTCAGTGTTTTCGTCATGTTGGTACATGTGTACAACTTCTGTCTCCACTTATCTTTTGTCTAGTGTCTGTTTTAAGTGGCATAAGTGCATAGTGAAACGGCACACCTACCTCCGAGGAGCGGACAAACAACCAAACACTAACACAGGGTTTTTTCTGGATACCAAGGTCGGTCGATTGTAGTGATTTTGAACACAACGCGAGGAACTTGACATTGAAAGGCACACTACATGAGGATGACTAGAGACAATGGTTTATTCCAGTGTGAGTGTCTCTCCTTGGCAATCTCCAGCCTCCCCCTGAACCTAAAATGAGGAACGGGCCGCAGGTCCGGTTACACTAGCAATTAAAAAAAAGTAAACAAAATTAAACCGATTTGAAACAGTATGCCCAGTCAGGTTTATGACTGTAGTGTCCAAACAAAATTAATTATGTTCGTTTGAAAGCAAAGAAGCTGATTATGTAGACTTTCGTCTGGAACCCTCTATAATGTCAAGGTCTCTTGATGTCTGAAATACTGCTATTGCTAATAGTGGGAGTTGAGAACGATACCTTTGACCGAGGTATCAGACTGATTTGACCTGCTACAATAAACTCAGGCACTGCCGATTACATTTAGCCATGTGATAATACCATGCAAGTTCTAATCCTTAGACTGCTGAGCATGTTCCTTTGATGTCCAGGGGTGCCTGCCTTGAAATCAGAACCGACGAAGTCCTGTGTTCAGTATCCAGTCTCCATGAGGCAGTGCCTCATAAAAGTGATGGTAGTCTTTGGGCAGTATTTTCTTCATCTGCTGAAGATGCTGCCACTTGATGCTCGTGATGCACATGTGTGCCTTGTACATCTTGGTGATCGTGTTGTCATCAGCCTTGTTCTTTCTCCGTCTTTGTGGTTGGGGTCGCCACTGGTCTGTGTAGTTGATCACCGAACCATCCATGAGGTATTACAGACACCGCAGGTCCACAGCTTGAGGATCTCCAGCACTGCTGCCTGAGCGAATACTGCTTAAAAATTCAGTTTGGAGAAGTCCCTCAAGAAAATGTGGTTCATTTGTTTGACTTCATAAGGATGGTCTCTTCTTGCGACACTGTACTCGGTTGGCCAAAATATCTGGCGCCCCTTGAATTTGCCTTCAATTGCAGAGTGTACAGATTCAACCTCCATCCAGGTGTGCCCCTTTTCAAGAAATTTCTGAAAGATGGTCTTCTTTCGGCTCACAGCAAAGTGAATGAGGGCAATGAACAGGGTAATATTACGATTCTGATAGCAGCACCCGTCTCCGTACAGAATCACTGTGCTGACAGAATCATCCACCACACTCTCTCTCTCTCTCTCTCTCTCTCTCTCTCTCTCTCTCTCTCTCTCTCTCTCTCTCTCTCTCTCTCTCTCACACACACACACACACACACACACACACACACACACACACACACACACACACACACACACACACACACACACTCACACACACACACACGCTATCTGTTGTACATATACTATATACTTGCAGATAGAAACCAGTCACACTCGGGGTTGGTGATTTCAAATAAATCAGATTCTGAATCAATCGCTTCTTTTGAGTAATAAAGCTGAATACTACACATTCATAATTTACACATACTAATCTAGTCATCATACAGCTGCGTGCTTACATATTTACTATTTTACTATTTATTTCTAACCCCGATTTCACCCCAAAATATTTTCTCTAGTGTTCCGAGGTTTTCACAGAAGGTGTATAAATAAATTAGGTACTCAAAAGTGTAAAAATCTGAAAACCGGGAAAAACTGAGTTACGAGGTTTTAATCGGTCACCGACGACATGCATGTTTATGTGATAGCTCGACCCCACACTACGCCAAAAAATAATTATGGACATTGCAGCCACTTTGCATTTTTGTTGTTGTTGTTGTTGCTTTTTTTCTTGCTTTTTTTTTAACCAAGGCTGAGTTCTCCCCATTTTTCGGTTTATGAAAATAAAACATTGACCTTTGATGAATGCGCGCCAATGTCCACTTTTAGCCCCATCGCATCCTCAAACCGTTTGAGGATAGGGAACAGACGGGGCTAAAAGTGGAAATTGCCATTCCAGGTCCTCTTGCGTCTGTTCCTTTTCTGTTGTTGTGCTGTCCCCCGTTTTCTTGTGCTTGCTGAGTAAAATGTGTTTGTTGTGTGCAGAAATGTGATCCAGCTGTTTATTTGTGATTTGGTTACAATTACATCAGTGTGATTTGAACTGGTAGTGGTACAAAAGAATTCTGAACATAGTTGTGATTTGTCCTGAGGGGACCCAATGTGATTGATGGGACGCTAAAATTCAACAACAAATTTAACTAACTAGCCTCAATTTTCGTTGGTGATTTGATTATGCCAGAATATTACTGGGTCCAGCTAATGTATTCATATGAAGACCAGTTACTGAGTTAGATACACGTGCAGTTTGGGTTTCTTCCCTTCATTCAAAAATACTTGGTCTGTGTTTTTTTCTTCACTTTGTGTTTGTATACATGTGGAAAGTATGGCTGTACAAAGGTAATAGGGGTGTAGGGGTGTTTACAAATGATGGAAACCAGAAATTAGTTTTCTACCCAGTACCACTTTTCATGATGAAAATGAGGACTGAAAATACAGTTGCAGGAGGTGGAGGAAATTAACATCACCATCACACTGATTTCTACAGTGATGTCTACAGTAATAGAACTACAGAACAATAGATTAATAACAAATTTGAACATTTCACTGTTCATTGAACATTGCTGACCTTGAACATTGCTGACCTTGGGGCCCATTCTCTTCGTCCTGTACACTACGCCTCTCTCCAATATCATAGCTAACCACTCTGTAAACCATCAGCTTTTCGCAGATGACACGCAGCTCCAGAAATGCGCTCCTCTCAATGAAGTGACCAACCTCACCAAAGAACTCAATGCATGCACAGACAACATAAAAACATGGATGACGGAAAATCAGCTCAAACTGAACGACGACAAAACAGAAGCTCTTCTCTTTCCCTTTTCGTCTTCCTTGAAACCTTCTACCGGTCCCCTCCCTGACTCGATTACTCTTGGCTCTCAAAACATCCCCTTCTCTGATTCTGCCAGGAACCTTGGATTCATTCTTGACTCAAAACTGTCCATGAAGAAACACATCATAAAAATCTGCCAAACTGCTTATTTCGAGCTTAAACGCATTAGTTCAATCCGCAGGTTTCTCACTGAAGACGCAACCAAGACTCTTGTTACTTCCTACATCCTTTCACGGCTCGACTACTGCAACTGTCTCCTTATGGGTACACCTAATTCTGTCATCCAGCCAGGGCGTCCCACATGACTGATGGGATTCGAACCCAAGACCTTCCGACCCACAGTCCGACGCACTGACCACTACGCTATGGGGGCCGGTTGTACACATGGTTTTGACATAAAATATGCTTTTTCAGTTTCTGTTTGACCATCTAAATTCTAATACTGTAATAGTACTAGTTACTCTGAGTACATAACTTAGAACTAGGATTATAAGAACCCCATAGGCTGTATCACTCATCCTCAAAATGTGTGGTTATAATAATTAATAATAATAATGTACATTTATCATGCGCTCATCAACGCCCTGAGCGCTCACATGATACATATTAACCTAAATATGATATTCTATACACATGTAAAGCATAGTCCTACCAAAACAATTTACATAAAGTATTATTTAAAATAAATAAATAATAAAAACGCACTACAAACACACACACACATACACTGACTGTAGCAGAAACTGGGTACTGATATTAGTTAGGATGGAAATACTGTGAGAAGTGGAAGGTTTTCAGTTTGCCTTTAAAAGATGACAAGAACTCTGGGAGTGTTATAGGCACAATGGGAAGGCTGGAACCACACAGCTGAGCTTCATCCACTTCACAGATGCGTCTTTGAGAGTGTTGCTCCAAGTCTAATTACTTGCCCAACAGTGCAGGTGCTGCAGTTCCCGAGCCTGATTAACACTGCCACTGGGGTGATTATGACAGTAAGCATGGTCTGTCAAATAGTCTCAAACTGAAATGGACCTCGTCTTCATCCTGCATAATAAAAAAAAATACAAAATAAATAGATAATAATAATAAATTTGTTTAAAGCCTCAGCCCTTCCTGCTCGTGGTGGCCTCAGTCTCAAGGTGGGTTCACACGATCGCAGAAGTTTGCAACTTTTCCGCAAAATGTATTAGTACGCGTCGCCTACCCTTAGGTCAGAAACGACGTTACCGTTAAGAATCCACAGCACGTATGTTAAAAACAACCACACCATGTAATAGATGAAAGATTTTTCTATCGATCCCGTACCCTCATGTCATTACATTTGGTTTAGTTTGACAACACCACGACGTGTTTCAAACTTCTGCGACAGCGTCAAAAAGATTGAGAATCGAGCTGAAAAGTTGCATACTTCTGCAACTTTTTGAAGCCACTTGTGTCAGAAATTTGCCTATTGTAAAAGATTTAGAGCACGAAAAATTTCAAGAGTAGTACTACGTGAAAGAAGAAAGATTGTTCTATCTATTCCTTACATTTTGAAAATTATATCACGTTCACTTTGACCACACGAAACCGTGTTGCAAACTTCTGCGACACACATCCAAAATCGAAAAGTTGCAGACTACTTTTTGGATGGTGTCGTTGTTTCAGGGCCTACCGCTTAATAACTATGGAGTGGAATGTAAAGTGAATAGTACCATGTAAAAGATGAGAAAATTTTCTATCAGCTACATTTCTTTGTGTGTTCACTTTGCCTTTATTTTAAACACACTGCACTGTGATGCATACCGGCGTGACGGTTGCATACTTCTGCAACTTTTTCGAGCCACTTGTGTCAGAAACGTGCTTATTGTTAAAAATCTAGAGCACGAAAAGTTTCAAGAGTAGTACCACGTGAAAGAAGAAAGATTGTTCTATCTGTTCCTTACATTTTGAAAATTATATCACGTTCACTTTGACCACACGAAACCGTATTGCAAACTTCCGCGACACACATCCAAAATCGAAAAGTTGCAGACTACTTTTTGGATGGTGTCGTTGTTTCAGGGCCTACCGCTTAATAACTATGGAGTGGAATGTAAAGAGAATAGTACCATGTAAAAGATGAGAAAATTTCCTATCAGTCACATATCTTTGTGTGTTAACTTTGCTTTTATTTTAAACACACTGCACTGTGATACATACCGGCGTGACAGCGTCATGAAATTTCAAACTCGACTCCAAAAGTTGCATACTTCTGCAATCAATCAATCAATATTTTATTTTATGTCTGTTCACATCGAGGTGATATTAGACAAAAACAAAAACATATAATTATTATTTATACTAATTTTCCCACAGGACTATGAACAATCGATTTGACAATGTTAGTAATAACGTCATTATTATACAAAATATCTCTTACATTGTTGTAAGCATGTAAGTCATATCCATTTTTCTGAAATAACTCTGAAGTAATAGGGCATTCAAGCAGTATGTGTTTAACAGATAAAATATTCTTACAAACGCATGTCACATTCTGTGAATATTTAGTGTTCCATGAATTCAAACGTAACTTGTATATTACTCTTGCTAAATATCTAGAACAAGAAGGTATCGCAAATTTACTTTTTTCAATTTGTTTATATACAGTCTTCTTAAGTAGGGAATTAATCTCATGAGATGATAGTAGTAGGTTATTGGATGATACCTCAGACATATTTTTCATTGCACCTTGTTTAGCTAATTTGTCTGATATTTCATTCCAATAAAGACCACAATGAGACGGTACCCAACAAAACTCAATCCCAATACACTTGTACATGATACAGTGTATTAAATACTTTACTTCATAAAATATATCCCCTCTCATTTTACAGTTCCATCTTTTCAATGCACAGAGAACTGATTTTGAGTCAACACAGATCACAAAATTATATATTGCTAACTGAATATTGCATATGTAGCTTAATGCCATTAATATTGCATATAACTCAGATATGAATATGGAAAAACCCTTCCCTAAGTAAAAAGATTTTTGCACTTTTAATTCAGGAATAACGAATCCTGCTCCACTGTCTAATGAATCCAGAACAGAACCATCAGTAAAAATCTTAATATGATTTTGATATTTATTATTTAGATGTTCTCTTACATGTATAGCTAAAATGTTTGTAGATTCACTTTTCGTCAAATCAGTATAATCAGTATCAAATTTGGCATTTATGTGTTCCCACTGTGGCATTTGAGGTGATGTAGGGAGAACTGGAATTGATTTAATATCTATGTTGCATTCGTTAATCAAATCGTTTATATAATTTCTGATTGGTTGAATAGATGATATGTTTTGTGCACTTTCGGGATAGTCTTTATTTGAATCTATAAAAATTTCTTCTGTTAGTGTTACAGAATTAATGACTGCAAGACTTCTTATAACATATTTTGAAATCGCCAATTTACGTTGTTCGGAGAGAGATATCATTCCTGCTTCTGTGTACGATTTGCTGGTATTTGTATGCACCGGAACACCAATGGCTAATTTAATTGCTTTACTATCGGTACTTTGCAGTTTCTTTAGGAGTGTGTTTGGTGCGGAAAAATATACCTCCTGACCATAAATCAGTTTCGATCTCACTAAAGAAATTGATAAATGTAATAAAGTTTTTGTATCCTGACTCCAAGACTGTGTGCTAACTATTTTTAGAAAATTCAGACGTTTTCTGGCTTTATTTATTAAATTTTCAATGTGTAGCCTCCAGTTCAGCTTAGTAGTTATATATACACCCAAAAACTTTGTATTCTGTTTGTAATTTAATAACTGACCATCTAGTTCTATTTGAGGTTTTATTTTATTTTATTTTTTTATCCATTATTAAAAAGCATTAAACATGTCTTTTCCTGTGATAATTATACTTCTGCAACCTTTTGTCGTCATTTGCTTCAGAAATTGGATTACTGCTAAATAACTAGGGCACTGAAAATTAAGCGAATGGTACCACCAGAAAGATGAAAGATTCTTCTATATGTTTCCTATCTGGTTCAGATTATTCTGATTTTAATCTGACCACACCCGACCGTGTTGCAAACTTCTGCGACAAACATCCAGTTTGGGGAAGTTGCAAAGTTCTCAACAGAGAGTACCGTCATGAATTGTCAAACTGGTAAATATATACAACACCAAAATAAAAATAAACCATACCATATGAAAGAGAGATTAATTTCTTATCAGTTTCATGTACTGGATTTATTTATGTACGTGCGGTTTGACCATACCTCTCCGTGTTGCATAGTCGTGAAAGACGTGAAAACTTTCAGTCAATGTCGGAAATTTCTGCCTCGAATTTCGTCGTCGCATACGTCAAGAAACAGGCTGGCATTAAATAAGAGTAGCACATAAAAATATGATAATGACAAGAGATGAAAGATGGAAAGTTAATCTATTCACTGCACATCCGCGTTGATTTATTTACCGTTCGGTTTCATCCCACCAGACCGAGTTGTAAAGATCTGCGACAAGTTGCAAAGTTCTGCGATCGTTTGAACCCAAAGTTTCAAACTTATGCAACTTGGAACTGGCACACCGAATCTACTGCCAATATTATTCAGTTGGTCGCATTTTTGTGATAGTGCTGTTGTCTATGCATCCTGTTTGATTTGTTGATTCAGTTTATTGCTGGTCACAGCTGCATCAGAAATAATATCGTAAACGTACCTGCGCCTACATTGGCAGAATATAAATATTTTTCATTATCAAGACAGCACATCGAGTCTCCTAAAATTCATTAAGTCGAGTCTGTAATCATACAGAAGAAAATGTCTAGATCTAATGGCTAGATCTAATGCAAAATTCAACGTAGTAAACTGATGACACAGAGGCTTGCCCGCGTAACTACAGATCTACCGGCTGCTGTTATACATCGACATAATAGGGTATTGTCTCCTAAAACCACAGACCTACCCGTCAGTTAATGTGTGAAAAATATATAACGAGCTAGCCGCATGCCTGTACACTCTTCGTGGTTAACCGGAAAGAAAGGATCAAGATGAACGTGATCGGTGGGTATATAGACGGGTCTGTAAGTGGACAGGTAAGTTTACATATCAAGTTGCATCAAAATTAGCTGGTACACTCATTTTCGGGTGGGTCTGTCGGTACGCAGACCAGCAGATGAGTTGACAGATAAGTGTGCATGTAAAGCCAGGTGAAAAACACACACAAATTGAACGGTTGATTGATGAAAAGGTAAATCTCCGAATATTTAGAACAACAGGCGAGAGGAAGGTAAGTACAAATTGTTTGTCAGAATGAAATAATCAAAATTAACAGGTAGGGTAATGAACGGGTAGATCTATGGGCATGTACAGAAGTAGTTGTGGTGACAGGTAGGTCTTTGTGGTTAGACAAAAGAGAAGCATGAAGATAAACAGGTAACTTCATTTTCGGGTAGATCTGTGTACGTACCCCAGTAGGTGAATTGAAAGTTAATTGTGGATGTTATGCCGAAAAGGAACAAATAAACTGAACAGGTGTAGTAATGAACAGGTACACCTGTGGACATGTAGAGCAGTAGAAATGTTGACGGGTAGATCTTAGCGGTTAATCGGAATAAAAGTATAATTACCAGGTAAAGTTATGAACAGGTACATCTGTGGGCAGGTATAGAAATAGTTGTGGTGACAGGTAGGTCTTGTGGTTAGACGAAAGAGAAGCATGAAGACAAACAGGTAAATTTACTTACGGGTAGATCTGTGTGTAGGTACCCCAGTAGATGAGTTGAAAGGTCATTGTGCAGGTTATGCCGAAAAAGAAGAAATAAACTGAATAGGTATACTGATGAACGGGTACAAATGTGGACATGCAGCGCAGTAGAAACGTTGACGGGTTAGCAGTTAATGTGATTTTAAGTATGAAAATGAACAAGTAAGGTCATGAACGGTACATCCACAGGTAAGGACACAAGTAGTTGTGGTGACAGGTAGGTCTTGGTGGTTAGACGAAAGGGAAGCATGAAGGTAAACAGGGTGTTGCAGCGCAGTAGAAACGATGACGGGTAGATCTTAGCGGTTAATCAGAATTAAAGTATGAAAATGAACAGGTAGGGTCATGAACAGGTACATGTATGGGAAAGCACACAAGTAGTTGTGATGACAGGTAGGTCTTTGTGGTTAGACGAATGAGAAGCATGACGATAAACATAGTCATGCAGCGCAGTAGAAACGCTGACGGGTAGATCTTAGCGGTTTATCTAAATTTAAGTATGAAAATGAACAGGTAGCGCATGAACGGGTATATATATACAGGTACACGAGTACATGTGGTAACAGGTAGGTCTTTGTGGTTAGACGAAAGAGAAACATGAAAATAAACAGATAAACATAGTCATGCAGAGCTGTAGAAACGTTGACGGGTAGATGTTAGCGTTTAATCTGAAATAAAGTATGAAAATGAACAGGTAGGGTCATGGAAGGGTACATCTGTGGGCAGGTACACAAGTATTTGGGGTGACAGGTAAGTCTTTGTTGTTAGGCAAAGGGGAAGTATGAAGATAAACAGGTACGTTTATCCCCAGTTGGATCTGTGTATACGTACCCAACAGATGAGCGGAAATTTAACTGTGTATGTTATACCGAAAAGGGAGAAATACTGAACAGGTATACTCATGAACGGATATATCTGTGGACAGTAGAGCAGTAGAACGTTGACGGGTAGATCTTAGCTGTTAATCATATAGAATATTTAAAGTATGAAAATGAAATGGCAGGGTCGTGATCGGGTACATTTAAGGGCAGGTACAGTTGTGGTGACAGGTAGGTATTTGTTCTTAGGCAAAGCAGAATCATGAGGATCTGTGTGTACATACCCCAGCAGATGAGTGGAAAGGTAACTGTGCATGTTATGCCGAAAATGAAGAAATAGACTGAACAGGTATACTGATGAACAGGTGTATCTGTTTACATGTAGAGCAGTAGAAACCTTGACGGGTAGATCTAAACGGTTAATCGGAATGACAGTATGAACATGAACAGGTAGGGTCATGAATGGGTACATCTAGGTGCATGTACACAAGTTGTTGTGGTGACAGGTAGGTCTTTGTGGTTAGACGAAAGAAAAGCATGAAGGTAAACAGGTAAATATATTTTCGGGTGGATCTGTGTGTAGGTACCCCAGTAGATGAGTTGAAAGGTCATTGTGCAGGTTACGCCGAAAAAGAAGAAGCAAACTGAACAGGTATACTGCTGAACAGGTACATCTGTGGACATACAGAACAGTAGAACCGTGAAAGGGTAGATCTTAACGGTTAATCGGAATGAAAGTCTGAAAATGAACACACAGAGTCATGAACGTGTACATCTATGGGCATGTACACATGCAGTGGTGGTTACAGGTAAGCCTTTGTGGTTTGACGGAAGAGAAGCATGAAGGTAAACAGGTAAATTTGCTTTCGGGTGGATTTGTGTGTAGGTACCCCAGGATATGAGTTGAAAGGTCATTGCGCAGGTTATGCCGAAAAATAAAAATTGAACTGAACAAGTATACTGATGAAAAGGCACGTCTGTGGACATGTAGAACAGTGGAAACGTTGACGGGTAGTTCTTAACGGTTAACCTGAATGAAAGTATGAAAATGAACAGGTAGGGTCATGAACGGGTACATATATGGGCAGGTACACAAGTAGTTGTGGTGACAGGTAGTGCTTTGTTATTAGGTAAAAGAGAAGCATGAGGGTAAACAGGTAAATGTATTTTCGGGTGGATCTGCAGATAGGTACCCAGAGATGAGTTGAAAGGTCATTATGCATGTTATGCTGAAAAAGAAGAAATAAACTATACAGGTATAGTGATGAACAGGTACATCTGTGGACATGCAGAACAGTATAGTGATGAACAGGTACATCTGTGGACATGTAGAACAGTAGAAACGTTGACGGGTAGATCTAAACGGTTAATCGGAATGAAAGTATCAAAATGAACAGGTAGGACCATGAACGGGTACAAATATGGGCAGGTATAGAAATAGTTGTGGTGACAGGTAGGTCTTTATGGTTAGACGAAAGAGAAGCATGAATGTAAACAGGTAAATGTATTTTCGGGTGGATCTGTGGGTAGGTACTCCAGTAGATGAGTTGAAAGGTCGTTGCGTAGGATACGCAGAAAAATAAGAAATAAACCGAACAGGTATATTGATGAAAAGGTACGTCTGTGGACATGTAGAACAGTGGAAATGTTGACGGGTAGATCTTAACGGTTAATCTGAAAGAAAGTATGAAAATGAACAGGTAGGGTCATGAACGGGTACATATATGGGCATGTACACAAGTAGTTGTGGTGACAGGTAGGTCTTTGTTCTTAGGCAAAGGGGAAGCATGAGGGTAAATAGGTAAATTTATTTGCGGGTGGATCTGTGGGTAGGTACCCAGAGATGAGTTGAAAGGTCATTGTGCATGTTATGCTGAAAAAGAAGAAATAAACTGAATAGGTATAGAGATGATCAGGTAGATCTGTGGACATGCAGAACAGTATAGTGATGAACAGGTACATCTGTGGACATGTAGAACAATAGAAACGTTGACGGGTAGATCTATACGGTTAATCGGAATGAAAGTATCAAAATGAACAGATAGGGCCATGAACGGGTACATCTTTTGGCAGGTATAGAAAGAGCATGAGGGTAAACAGGTACATTTATTTTCGGGTGGATCTGTGGGTAGGTACCCCAGTAGATGAGTTCAAAGGTCTTTGCGTAGGATATGCAGAAAAATAAGAAATAAACCGAACAGGTATATTGATGAACAGGTAAGTCTGCGGAAATGTAGAACAGCAGAACCGTGGACGGGTCGAGCTTAACGGATATCAGAAAGACTGTATTACAATGAACAGGTAGGGTCATGAACGGATACATATATGGGCAGGTACAGAAGTAGTTGTGGAAACAGGTAGGTATTTGTTGTTGGACCAAAGAAAAGCATGAGGGTAAACAGGTACATTCCTTTTCGGGTGGATATGTCTGTAGGTACCCCAGTAGACGAGTCGAAAGGACATTGTGCAGGTTATGCCAAAAAAATAAGAAATAAACTGAACAGATATAGTGATGAACAGGTACATCTGTGGACATGTAGAACAGTAGAAACGTTGACGGGTAGATCTTAACGGTTATCAGAAAGAGTATGAAAATGAACACGTAGGGTTATGAACGGGTACATCTATGGGCAGGTACACAAGTAGTTGTGGAGACAGGTAGGTCTTTGTGTTTAGACGGGAGAGAAGCATGAAGGTAAACGGGTAAATTTAATTCTGGGTGGATCTGCGTGTAGGTACCCCAGTAGCCGAGTTGAAAAGTCGTTGTGTATGTTATGCCGAAAAAGAAGAAATAAACTGCACAGTTACAGTGATGAACAGGTACATCTGTGGACATGTAGAACAGTAGAAACGTTGACGGGTGAATCTTAACGGTTATCAGAAAGACTGTATGAAAATGAACAGGTAGGGTCATGAACGGGTACATCTATGGGCAGGTACAGAAGTAGTTGTGGAGACATGTAGGTCTTTGTTGTTAGACCAAAGAAAAGCATTAGGTTAAACAGGTAAATGTGTTTTCGGGTGGATATGTGTGTAGCTACCCCAGTATACGAGTTGAAAGGTCATTGTGCATGTTATGCCGAAAAGGAACAAATAAACTGAACAGGTATAGTAATGAACAGGTACATCTGTGGACATGTAGAACAGTAGAAACGTTGATGGGTAGATCTTAACGGTTATCATAATGAACGCCTGAAAATGAACAGATAGGGTCATGAACGGGTACATCTATGGGCAGGTACACAAGTAGTTGTGGAGACAGGTAGGTCTTTGTGGTTAGATGGAAGAGAAGCATGAAGATAAACAAGTAAATTTATTTTCGGGTGGATATGCGTGTATATAGCTGCCCCAGTAGATGAGTTGAAAGGTCATTGCGCAGGTTACGCCGAAAAAGAATAAATAAACTGAACAGGTATAATTATGAACAGATACATCTGTGGACACGTAGAACAATAGAAACGCTGACGGTAGATCTTAACGGTTATCAGAACGACTGTATGAAAATGAACAGGCAGGGTCATGAACGGGTACGTCTATGGGCAGGTACACAAGCAGTTGTGGAGACAGGTAGGTCTTTATGGTTCGTCGAAAGAGAAGCATGAAGGTAAACAGGTAAATTTATTTTCGGGTGGATCTGTGTGTAGGTACCCCAGTGGATGAGTTGAAAGGTCATTGTGCATGTTATGCCGAAAAATAAGAAATAAACTGAACAGGTACACAGACGAACAGGTACATCTGTGGACATGTAGAAACGTTGACGGGTAGATCTTAACGGTTAATCGGAATGAAAGTATAAAATCAACAGGTAGTGTAATGAACGGGTACATCTATGGGCATGTACACAAGTAGTTGTGGTAACAGTTAGGTCTTTGTGGTTAGACGAAAGAGAAGCATGAAGATAATCAGGTAGATTTATTTTCGGGTACGTCTGTGTGTATGTAGCCCAGTAGGTGAGCTGAAGGGTAAGTGTGCATGAAGTTATGCCGGAAAGAAAGAATTACACTGAGCAGGCATACTGATGAACGGCTATATTTGTGGACATGTAGAGCAATAGAAACGTTGATGGGTAGATTTTAGCGGCTAATCTGAATAGAAGCATGAAAATGAACAGGCACGGCCATGAACGGGTGCATCTATGGGCATGTAAAGGAATAGTAGAGTCAAGAAGCAGGTCTTTGTAGTAGGGTACCCTAATAGGAAAGCATTAAAGTAAACATATTTATTTTCGGGTAGGTATGCAGATGTGTACAGCATCAAAATAAACGAGTAGGTATGTTAAACGGGTACATCTGTGGACATGCAGACTCCTAGCTGAGGGGACAAGTAGATCTTCGATCATGGCTAGCAAGAAGCGAAGTATCAAGATGAACAGGTAGATTTATTTCGTATATGCCTGTGGGTACGAGGACCATCAGACGAGTTGACAGGTAACTTCATGTTCAGCAGGAAGGGACAATGCAAATGAAAATGTAGGTTGACGCCATTTCGGATAGCATTTATTTTATTACATCATCTTATAATTTCTGTTATTTATTTTTTTCCTCTCCTTTATATGAGCTCAAACTTATTTTCCATGTATTGCACAATTGTCATATTTCAGTGTATTAGGTTGCATATTTTACACACACGAAAGAAGGGAATAGAATGCCACGGGGGAAGGGCGGGGGCGGCCTTGCCTTGTTTGCTTTGTTAATGAATTATTCATTAATCTTGGTATACCATCCGATCACCTGTCTTTTCTCCACAAACATTGCAACAAAGTTGATGCCTTCTGATGTCATTTATTTCTGACATCACCATGCCCTTTCTAATAAAAAGATATTGAAAAGTTGATTGCTATCTACAGTACAAATTTCTTGATTTGCGTACCATACCACAGAAGCGAACATTCTCCTGGGGTAAGATTCTGTAAATATTTACTTGTACATCTCTTGACCGGTCGGCATGTCAGTTTCAGCTATTTCGCCTTTACTTTCTGTCCTTTGCCCGTTTCGATAACTTTATCTAATATTTTATCGTGGACTGTGTGCATAACTGGGTTGTCTGATCGGTTTGAATCTAAAAAAGACGGACCCAAAACAGGCTATCGAGTGAAAGAAGTGCATAAAAAGCACCACCCTGCGCATACAAAACACTGATAATTCCGCGAGAATTCTTTTTTAACTCTGTGAAGCTACCGTTCGAACAGGCATATAACACCCCCCAAAATGCTTGGGGGTACATTTCTATGCTTGATTAAACTCATCTTTTTGTCGTCCGTTTGTTATTTCAAAAAGTTGCAGTTAACTTTTTGAAAGTTGCAAACTTCTGCGTTCGTGTGAACCCACCATCAGTGTTCCTCCCTTCTCCCTGGCCCGAGGCAGTTACGATCAAGGCCCTCAATGTCAGAGTCCACACAGGAGGATTGGTGCAGGGACGTAGTGGCAGTCTGCTCGGGGGGGGGGGGGGGGGGGGGTGTCGCTCACTCAATCTGACTCCACAACTTAGCTAACATTGTCGTCAGTAGGGGGGCATAGCAGGTGGTGTCCTGCATGTATTGAATCAGAACAGGCACTACTGTGGAACACCACCAACTGAAGTGACTACACAGCAGTACAGTGTCTCCTTTGGATAGGCAGCCCACCAACAATCTGACGTCTCCTCTTGTGGACCTCTGGGGGTGGGGTCGCAAAGCGGAATGCACCCTGGGTGTGGCTGGATTTAGGGGTGCTGGGATAAGCAGCATGGGAGCAATGCCACTGATGTTGGCACAGATGATGGGACAACAAAAAAACCCCAACCAAACAAACAAACAAAAAAGTATACTGGCCCTACATATGAAACTAAATGTTTTTCAAGAAAATGTTTTTGCAGGAATAAAGTATTGAAGTATCAATACATGGCGACTGAACTTTGAGTTTGATCTAGTCTCCCTTGCCTTCCTGTAATTTATCTCTGTAGTATAACTTTCATTTAAGTGCCCTCTTTCAGGTGGTCTGTGCTTGGTTTGATTCAGAATACAGCTCTGTTTGTGTGTGTGTGTGTGTGTGTGTGTGTGTGTGTGTGTGTGTGTGTGAGTGTGAGGAGGGGGGAGGGGTTGTGCATGAATTCATGATTTGATGGGATCTATTTGTGTGGTTTTCTGTGTGGAATTAAAATGGAATGAGAGAAAAAACTCTGTTTTCAGATTAGTCCAGTGCTGTGAGCAGGAACACATTCCCTGGAAAGATGCTGAGCATTGGCCAGCTTTTTGGTGTGTTAGTAGTGCTGTTAGTGATCCTGCTTGCGTTTTACCTGTGGATGAAGGATGTGCCCATGTTCATCGGCACCATGGATCTCACGGGCAAGACGTGCATAGTCACAGGAGCTAATGCAGGTACACCATGTGGTTTTTCATGGGGGTCAGTCCTCATTTATAAGCAAATATTGTATACCAAGTATAGTGTCTATTAGTATTATATGATATGTCACTCTTTCTTGTTCTGTACAGGTGATGAAAGAAAAGAGTGTTGTTGTTTTTTCAGTTCATATCAGTCACATTTGACTTTCATTTTGCTTGAGAAAATGTGATGAAGTCCTGAGAAAGTTTGCAAAAGGGGCCACAGAAAAAATGATGATGAATATATATATATCTAAAGTGTTTCAATCTCTAAATGAATCCTATGACTATGAACAGAATCAACAAACAAGGGAGTTTAGCACTTGAAAGATGTCACACAAACACAACAACAAAGACCTGAGTTGCTGACAGTAACTCTCACCTGGCATGCAAGTAAAATGCAGGGTACATGTATGAACTCAACCTGAGGTACATCCTCTTTTTTTTATATATATATCATCATTTGAGGATGTACCTCGGGTGGAGTTTATGTACCTTGTATAATTACTCAAATGCCAGGTGAGAGTTACCATAGGCAACTCAGGTCTTTGTTGTTGTGTTCATGTGGCGTCTTTTGAGCACTGATTAACTGCCTTGTTTGTTGGTTGTGCACAAGTGCTCTGGGCAGCATTCCGGGTAGCACTCCATTATTGTGTTAGACTTAGAGCACACTGGCTCTAACCAATCAAGCTATATTGGCTGCTGCAGATGAAAAATGTTTTAGTTTATGATCAAGCTGGGGCTCCAATACCTATCTTGTCGATCCCAAATCCAGTGTCATAACTGCCTGGTAACCACCCCACCATAGAATCATTTCTGATTTGACTCTTTCAGGCATTGGCTTCGCCACAGCACTGGAGCTGGCTAAGAGGAACGCGCGTGTGATCTTGGCTTGCCGCAACAAGGAACGAGCAGAGGCAGCCAGAGACACCATCGTGCAGGCAACTGGCAACAAGAATGTGGTGGTCAGAGAGCTCGACTTGAGTCGCTTGAAATCTGTACGAGAGTTTGCTGAACAGGTCAATGCAGAGGAAGAGAGAGTTGACTTCCTGATCAACAATGCCGGAGTTTCTGGTGAGGGTCTGCAGAAGCTGTTGAAACTCAAGTGCTTAAAATAACTGATTTTATTTTGTTTTTATTCATTTATTCTAAATTTACTCTACTTAATTCCTTGCGGGAACTTTGGGTCGCCTTACCTGGGTAAGGCTACAGCAGCCACAAGAGCAGCACTACTCATTCCTCTTACCAGCGTGTGCAGTACTTTCATGCGTCCAACCAATGGTATAGCTATCAGAGTACAACTCACTCAGTGAGAGCCCAGCTCCACCTCCCTCCCTGTTCACACAGCGCCTGGGCCTCCATGGGAAGTATGAAGGTGGGTGGATCTCAGAAGTGTGACCTGCTCATTGCTTGTGTGCAGGCTTGCCAAACAAGACAACAGAGGATGGACTGGAGGTCAACTTCGCCACCAACCACTTTGGGCCATTTCTGCTGACCAACCTGTTGCTTGGTAAGCAAAACACGCTTCACCTTTCTTGAAGAGTTTAGTTTTTTATGATACGTACATCATGGTGATAAAAAAAATGTACTTCTGCTTTCTAGTTTAAGATCCTGCTTGGAAAATGTGTCACCCTGATACATGGTTGTTACGATTTACATACTATTTCCAATGTATCACCTTGATCAATGGGTATGGCAGTTTACATACTATGTCCAGTGTATAGTTGTGATACATGTTGTGATGATTTACGTGCTATGTTCAGTGTATCACCCTGATGCATGGTTGTGACAATTTGCATACTATCTCCACAGGATTTGTGGCTGCAAGAATTGCACTGGCATACTTTACTGGGCATTAAAAAACAAGATTTTTTTGAAGGTGTAACATGAAACCGTTTCTTGTTGGCAGTTTAAAAGCAAAATGTCGATGATTGCTCTTGTAGTTGTCATAGTTGTTCTTTTTCTTGTACTTAAAAAGATACATATGAAGAGAAACATTAACTAGTGTGTTGAAGTATATTGCTTCTCCATTATTTGTAGAATGTAAAACATTTTAAGTTGACCCAAGGGCAGCAACTCTATAGCTGGATAATTTGTATGTGATGTTTACATTTTTTTGTTTGTTTCTTCTTCATCTTCTTCTTCTTCTTTAAAAAAAAAAAAAAAAAAAAAAGAAGAAGTTTTTCTTGTATTATTTTCTTCTTCTTTTTTTGTCCCTTCCCATTCAGATAAACTGAAACAGTCAGCACCATCCAGAATTATCAACGTTTCTTCTGTGGTGCATCGAATGGGCAAGCTGGACTTGGACAACATGAGAGCAGAGAAGTCTTTCAATAATGCCAGGATATACTTCAATTCCAAGCTGGCCAATGTCATGTTCACAAGAGAACTGACGCAACGTCTCCATGGCACAGGTCACTAAAATGCTCTTTCACCTGATTGACAGCTGCTTCAAGTAAAGTCATGTAATAATCTCTTGGGTTGAGAGCCTTTTGTTTTGTTAAATGCAAAGCTACTGGTTGTTCAGATGTAACCATCACAGTTGACTGGGCATTAAAAACAAATTATCTATCAACATGGGCTTGATGTGGTTTGTGTTTCCATCATCAGAATGAGAACGTGTGTGCTAGGGAGGTAAGACTTGTTTGTCAGGCTTGTGTGGTTTTGTTGTGTTTGCCTTCTCTCTTAGGCTGAAGAAGAATTTGGTGTGTGTTAATTCACTTTATACCTAACTGTGTTAAGCAGTGTGGACAGAAAGTGTGAACAAATTAATGTTGATCTGGATACAGTGCAGATGGGCAAGTGTATGAAATTTGAAATGCTGGCTTGCAATAAGTTGCATACAATTCACACACACACATACACACACACACACACACACACACACACACACACACACACACACACACACACACACACACACACACACACACACACTAACACTAACACACACACACACTAACACACAATAAAAAAAAAATGCATATTAGGTTAAGAGCTTTAAGACTGATGCAACCTTCAGTAGGGAATAATGCTTGGGTCATACCCATTGACATAAATATGCCATTATAGCCACTAAAAAAAAAAAAAAACTGAAAAAAAAAACACACACAGGAAGAATATACAGCAAGCCCAAACCATGCTGAAATCATCTTTTGCTCAGTCCTTCATGACTGTACAGTTCCATTTATGTACGCTTGCTTGCGGACAAAACTGATTTGTCTTCAGTCCCATTGCCCTGACATATGACTGTGGGTGTGTATGCGCGTGCGTGTGCATATGTGTGTGTGCATGCATGTGTGTGTCTGTGTGTGTTGTATGCATTGAATATTCAAAACATGTCCATTTAAAGAATGTGTAAACGGTTAGGGCCTGTGCAGGTTAGGTGCTCTAATTACCCATTATTATTATGATGATTTTTTTTCATCTTCTGCTTCTGCGTTCCAGGAGTCACAGCCCACTGCTTGCACCCAGGGTCAGTGCAGACAGAATTCTCCAGGAACATGCCATTCTACGTCCGTCTGCCTTTGAAGGTCTTTAAAGTATTCATGAGGGTAAGTGCATGTGTGTGATAGGACCTGCTGTGTGTGCATGGCTTCCCTTGAGATAGCAGCAACCAGAGGTGACAACATTCCAACAGGCAGAGGCCCAGAAGGCGAAATTCCAGAGTGGTGAAATCACGGTGCATGATCAGGATCCCAGTCAACAAAATTCCAGTGGACAAAACCCCAGCCAATGAAATAATAATAATGAAAACTTGTAAAGTGCCTACCCCTCCAAAGTGCTGAACAAACAAAACATAAAACACATAAAGTACATTGAAGTAGAGAATGTTGTCTGCAATTTAACAAACAGCTAACACATAATGTACACATCAACAAGGGTTCACACATAACTATGTGCAAGATGCATGCACATAAACAGGCACTTGTGCATGCATGCATGCATGCACACGCACACATGCATGCACACCTGCATGCACACACACACACACACACACACACACACACACACACACACACACACACACACACACACACACACACACACACACACACACACACACACTCACACACTGTACAGAGTAATAAGGGTGCAGGACAGTGTTGCTTAGTCAAAATATTCAGAGAAGAGAAATGTCCTGAGTTTGCTTTTGAAGGAAGAGAGCAATGTCTGATGTCTTGGGGGAGATTGTTCCAGTTACAAGGACAGTTCTCTGTATGTAGTCACAAGTGTGTCTGTCTGTTACATCGCTAAATTTAAATATTATTTACTTTAGTTTTATATATGACCAATTGCATTGTCATGTCTGTTTGTCAATGCATTGTAGAAATGGAGCATCACCAAGACAAGTTCCTGTGCACATTTCAATGTCACTGGTGAATAAATATCCTTGTATCTTGTCTACATGGCTTCTCACCTCACCCCACACTGAGGACAGTCTCTGGGAACAGGTTGTTTGAATACAGATGTGTGTGCATAACTGGATGCATGCCACACTGATGGCACTTGGTCTCTGCTCACAGAGAGGTGCAGCACCCGAGAGGTTTTGTTGGGGCCATGGCTAAAAATAAAATCTTAAAACGGAAGAAAAAAGTCAAACAGTAACATTTGTATGTGGTCATTTTCAGTGATTTTGTTGTGTGACAGTGCTTGTACAGTACTTTGTTTTCTTCTTCCTCTTCTTCTTCCTCCTCCTCTTCCTCCTCTTCTTTTTCTTTGTTCTGAGTTGACCGTGCGCAATTGGTGGGACATTAAAATCTCGGAACTAATTTCTGCTTTTTATTCTTCTGCTTCTTGTACTTGTTGTTGTTTCCATTTGTTGTTGGTGATGATGATGACTTTTGACTGGAAGCCCCAAACTAACTTTTTGTTATCCACGTTGTTGGCCAGATTGATGATTTTTGATTGGCAGCCCAAACTAACTTTTTCGTTATCCATGTTTGCCTAGACCCCTCTGGAGGGAGCTCAGACAACGCTGTACTGCGTGATGGCAGAGGAGGTGCGTGACATGTCCGGTAAGTACTTTGCTGAGTGCCAGCTGGCGGAGAGGCAGGTCAACCCCCTGGCCAATGACCCTGACCTCTGCAAGAAGCTGTGGGACGTCAGCTGCGAGTTCACCGGCCTCAAACCTGTGGAGGAAACTGCCCTGTGAACTTGACCATGACCATGCCGACACGAAATGTTAATGGCTACCACCACCTTCAGACTGTTTTTTGTTGTTGTTGGGTTTTTAGCTCTTGAGCTGTTGTTGAAGGGGGTGGCAGGGATTGGTAGCTTTGTATTCATGGGGGGGGGGAGGGGGTGGTGGGGATTGGTAGCTTTGTATTCATGGGGTGTGGGGGGGGGGGGGAGTGGCGGGGATTGGTAGCTTTGTTATTCATGGGGAGGGAGTTCTCCTCCCGCAGCACGCTGTAGATGCTGTTGAAAGCCAGTGCGGCGCCAAGCCTTTTGAAGGCACTGGGGTGAACAGCATAGCTGAACATTCTCTTCAGGATGGATTTCACATTGCAGGGTTCTTCTCCATGGTTTTGCGGGACGTCTGCTTGATGGACCATGACAAGAATTCACGCAGACACCTGTAAAAGATTACACTCTTCTTTAGCTCCAATGGTAATGTTTTAAAGGCAATGGGCCCCTAGTAAGTGTGCATAAACAACACACAAAAAGCACAATGTTAAAGATCTGATTTGGAGCCAACTCTGTCATGAAAACGTCTGTCACTCTTATACTCTGGGAGCCTGTTTGCCGGCTGCCAACAGTTCCTTTTTATTTTGAACATGCTTTGCTTCCCTTTCCCTTCCATGATTTTTTGCTGTTGTTGAGGGGAGGAGAGAGAGGGGGGGAGAGAGAGAGAGACAGAGACAGAGCAGAGTGGGGACAATGGGGGGAGCTAATGAAGATATAATGAAGCCACAATTGTACTACACATGAGAGGGACACAGAGAGAGAGAGACAGACAGAGACAGAGCAGGGTCTGGGGACAATGGGGGGAGCTAATGAAGATTTAATGAAGCTGCAAATGCACTAGACATGAGAGAGAGAGAGAGAGAGAGAGAGAGAGAGAGAGAGAGAGAGAGAGAGAGAGAGAGAGAGAGAGACAGAGACAGAGAGAGAGACAGAGAGAGAGAGACAGAGAGAGAGAGACAGAAACAGAGACAGAGACATAGAGAACAGGGTCTGGTGACATTGGGGGGAACTAATGAAGATTTAACGAAGCTGCAAATGCACTAGACATGTGACCTGGCACAGAAGTCTCTGAGCATAGTGTCCTCCTGCTGTACCAGGCCATCAAAGATGGAGTCCAGCAATGACATGGACTCTGGGCTCTCCCCCATCTTGTTGCCCGTGAACCAGTGAATCAGCTGCATCATCAGCGGCTCAAACAGTTGACGACACACCTGAAAAACACCGAAATAGGTCAAATGACTTCTCCAGACTGGAAGAAGGTTGCTGGAAAGCAAGGCTTGGAGTGTGTCATCCAGTCTTCTTTTTGTCACTTGCCCATCACACCTGTAAGGTCTAGCTTTGCCTACCTGTTCCATGTGACACCTGTAAAGTCCAGCTTTGCCTACCTGTTCCACGTCACACCTGTCAAGTCTGGCTTTGCCTACCTGTTCCATGGCACACCTGTAAAGTCCAGCTTTGCCTACCTGGTCCATATCACACTTGTAAAGTCTAGCTTTGCCTATCTGTTCCACATCACACCTGTAAAGTCTAGCTTTGCCTACCTTTTCCACATCACACCTGTAAAGTCTGGCTTTGCCTACCTGTTCCATGTCACATCTGTAAAGTCTGGCTTTGCCCACCAGTTCCATGTCACACCTGTAAAGTCTTGCTTTGCCTACCTGTTCCACATCACAAGCCAGGGACAGCAGGGCAGGAAAGAGCTTGCGGTACAGTCGGTCCATGGGCTGACAATTCTGCTGCCCACCCGGCTGCTGAGCGCCTCGCCCAAGCATGTAGAGCATCAGGGAGTGGAGCAGCTCACAGGCGGCCACTTTGGTCTGACGGTCACTGGACTGCCGGGCCAGCTCCACCACACGTGGAAGGAAGGGGTCTGAAAGCCACAGTTTGTAATGTCTTTATGTTTTCTTCTCCCTCCCACCACCCCCACCCACCCCCCTTCTTTTTTTTCCCATTTGAAGATCATCTTCTGGGACATTAATCAGATCTTTCTTTTCTTGTAAAAGCGGTTTTGCACAGAAC
>OY757542.1:24233941-24313440 GCA_963584105.1 Alviniconcha strummeri
GAAGCTGACATTTTGATAATAATTTTTAAAAAATCTTAATTTTCTTTACATCAAAATGATTGGCTAACAGCATTATACTTTTGTGTTATATTTCATGTGTTTTGTGCAGTTTTTTGGAACCTGTACTCATGTGTTTTGTGCAGTTTTTTGGAACCTGTACTCCAGCAAAATCCAGTCCCAGTAGAATAAACAAACAGGCAAGTTAATTAGGACTGCACCTATGGTAGAGTTTATTCCCCTTGCGTTTACTTGCATGCTGGAAGAGAGTTACTGTTGATGACTTGGGTCTTTGTTGGTATGCTCATGTGATGTCTTTCAAGTGCTAATTAACTCCCTTGCTTGTTGATTCTACACAAGCGCTCTGGGCCTTGTTCTGTTCCCGGTAGAATGAGATTGTGATTTGTTGACTCAACAGCTGGATGGATTTTGATTTATTTATTTGTTGAGATTAGTCCCATGACTTTGTGAGGTGCATCAGGTGAGGGAAATGAAACTTCTTCTTCGATGTTCCATATTTTTCTCAAACACCTAGCTTGATGGTGTTGAGAAATTGAGTTGTCTGCAATGGGCCGCCTTTGCAGCCCAGTGAGCCAGTTTGGCCTTATAGTGGTAAGGCATTAATCAGTTTGATTCTGCTTTGGCTATCCACTCTCTTCAAAAAGGTTGTGGTCACTGGACACTGTCTTGTGACTTTGCCCTCACAATTAATGAAACATTAAAATGGCTCTCATCGCTTCCCATCTTAATGCAGGTGTCATTCTGGTGGTGATGGCATAGCGATAGGTATATAATCTCCCTCTTCACCCCACTTCCATGCCCCCTTCCCCCCCCCCCCCCCCCCCATCCGTAATAAGCCTTGTGGTTTCTGTGGACATTAAGTAAGCACCATGTTTACTTACTTGCAGCCCCTGAGCTGTTCTGCAAGTGTGGTTCCTTCAGGCCAAAGCAGTGCCCATGCTTCCTTGTAAAGGGGGCAAAAACTGCAGAACATGCTTTGGGGTTTGTGGGCCTCTCCAGCGTGTGTGATGGCTAGACCAAGGCAGTACAGGTGGGCATGGAGAGGGCAGTCTCCAGTCTGTAGTCAGAGATATCTGCTGGTGGCGCTGCTTGTGATGGTGTCATCTGGTCATCAGGTGGAGGGGTGTGTTGGGCTGGTCATCAGATGGAGGGGGGGTGTTGGGCTGGTCATCTGGTCATCAGATGGAGGGGTGGGTCATCAGATGGAGGGGTGGGTCGTCAGATGGGTGTGTTGGGCTGTCCATCTGGTCATCAGATGGAGGGATGGGTCATCAGATGGAGGGGTGTGTTGGGCTGGTCATCAGCTGGAGGGGGGTGTTGGGCTGTCTATCTGGTCATCAGATGGAGGGGTGTGTTGGGCTGGTCATCAGATGGAGGGGTGGGTCATCAGATGGAGGGGTGGGTCGTCAGATGGGTGTGTTGGGCTGGTCATCAGATGGAGGAGTGAGTCATCAGATGGAGGGGTGTGTTGGGCTGTCCATTCAGTCTTATAGTTCCACTTGATCAGAGCCTTGGCTTCCCTGAAGAAGACTTGCCAGTTTGGCTGCTTGAGTCAGTAGTCTTTCCAGGAGTTTTAGGGCGAGTGTCTCACTCTGTATGCACACTTGTTATACGTGCATGGACTATGCTATGAGCATTTTTGAGGTTTCTCAGGTGTTGGCAGTTATACTGATTTGCTGTTTTCCACGATGGCCTAGTCACTGGAAAAGAAGACGGTGCTGTTGCCATGAAACACGAAGGCCTTTTTTTGTTCTTGTTGCTGCTTTGGTAGAAGAATAGAGGGGAGGTTTGGGGTGGGGGGAGGGGTGGATGAGCATCAAAATGGAATACCTGCGTGGTAAGGAAGAAGGAAGGAATTGGTAAAACAGAAAACTAGTGGGGGGTAGGGGTGTAGCTCTGCAAAACATGTCAAAACCAGTAATCACAGCTGATAGCAAGGACATATTTGATGTGTACAACTAAATGGTTGTGATTCTGGGTGCTGGTGTATTTGTGCTGGTGACATTTTGCTCAAGCCTGTTGAACTGAATGAGGCCTCCTATTGCACTGACCATTATTTTTATGTTGTGATGGTCGTGTGTATTGTGTAATCAAGATACTCATGTTGAATGCGTTGATAACTGACCACTGATGGTGGGATATGATTTTTACCCCCCCCCCCCCCCCCCCAAGAATATTCAACTGGGCGCATTAAAAAAAGATTATATGAAAAAGACACTAACTAATACTACACATATAATGTATTTATGCATGGACATATTGGTTGTGGGTCCATAATTATTTCCCCTTAATAATTTGTTGTTAGTATTTACTGCACAGAACACATAACACACATGCATGCATGCACTTACACATACACTTATACACACTCTCTCTCTCATATTCATTCATTCACTCACTCACACACGTACTCACCTGCCATCCCACCCAATTCCCCACCCCCTTCTTCTCCATCATGAAAATGTTGGTTGTGTCAGGACAGGTATTCATTTGACAGTATTGACGTTTTCCTCACAGTTGATCTTGTTGTTCACACTTCCACTTATATCATGCAGTGGTCTAGCTTCCTGTCACGAACTGGTGAATGGCTGTTTTTGCCCTGATGTCATCTACTTGGCTGACTGGGCGTCAAGTACCAGTCACTTGCTTACTTTGCTTACTCTTTTGTAAGCAACACTTGCAAGGTACTCTGTAGGTGTTTCTACAATGTGTTTTCTGGGGAGAGAAGTGGTTGTGTTTGTCATGTATGTAATAGGATGAACAGAATTTGTTCTTCTTTACATTTTCTGTCCGTAAGGAATTTTAACTTATGCATGTTTACATCACGCACATTGTGTGACTTTGAAACCATCAGTGATAAAGTCAAGAATGACCAGAAGTATAATTGAGGTCATTGCAAATTCTCATGACTTTTGTTGTTGTTGTTGTTGTTGTCTTTTTTTGGACACTGACTTGTTTCTTGCCTGCCATGTGATCCAACCATCACTCTATGCAAAAACATGAACATTGGCTTTTTCTTTGGCACTGTTTACGTGAAGTCTTAAAACTAAATTTGTATGGGGGAGAGTTTTGCATTAAAAACTTTTTATTATTATTATAATTTGACTCCTGCATGGCATGCTTGTTAATATTATCAGATTTTTAAGAAACTGAAACTGTCAAAGTGCGAAATGAGTAAATTAGTCGGTGCAGGCAGAAAGTGCCAATTACAGTGCCACGACGGAGCGACTGTTTAGACTAGCCGGTCACATGGGACGGACAATGAAAAGGGGCCGGGGAAGGGTGTGCGATGGCTCGGCGGGCAGTGGGATGGTCGGGTCAACGTAAACCATAAATTAGCCTCTGGAACAACAGACGCGGGGAGTGGAGAATTAAGGAAGGTAGTGGGGGTGATTGGCACCATATCTCAGTGAAAGAATAGGAGAGGTAGTTCCAGACATTCTGGACAGGAAATAATCCCTATTTAAAATAATTCAGTAAATTGAAGAACTACCGTTTGGCTTGGAACACAACCTGACGGCTGCATGCTAAGTAGTGTTAGCACATTATTATTATGTTTGGTGATATGTCGTTCTGTTGTATATCAAAATAGAATTGGAGTGATGAATATTCAATTAGCGGAAGGATACAAAAATGCGGAGAAGGGGGAAAAAGGAGCGTGGGCTTTGAGCAGTCGGAGCTGGGGCTCGAGAGAGGAAGGGCACTTGGAGCCGGGGCTCGAGAGAAGGAGTCGGAGCCGGGGGCCCGAACTCGGAAGATGGAGTCGGAGCCGGGGCTCGAGAGAGGAAGGACACTTGGAGCCGGGGCTCGAGAGAAGGAGCCGGGGGCCCGAACTCGGAAGATGGAGTCGGAGCCGGGGCCCGAGGGAAGATAGATGCAGTAAGGAATATGAGCATGAAGAGGAGGAGGGATTAAGGAGGACATGACACAAGGTGATTCGTGTGATGTACATGCAAAGACTGCGAAGCTAGGGCGAAATGGACTGGAGAAGGACTGAGAGACAGTGAGGTGCAAGTAATTCCGAATCTCTGTGAGATGAACTGGCTCGGCTGTGGTACCACCACCAATGTCAATGACTGTCACCGCCACGGACTCGGACTGCGGCCTCTAATAAAAAGAGTGCCACGAGCTCCACCGGACGTCGCGTCGTCAAGACTGTGATGACACGGACTGTGTGCATTGGGGTGCGTGTGTGTGATGAGTGAAGCCTGGCCAGGTTTGTGGAATATTATTTACTTAGTAGCAACCGGGTTTACGTTAATGGTATGCAGTAGTGGAGCTGTTGTTAAGATTACAATAGTGAACTGAATGAAATATCATGGTTGTGACATGCATATGATGTTGCGTGAGAGAGAGCGAGTCCGTGAGTGGATCACCCAGAGTGCATGTATGAGAGCATGCCGTGTGTGATTGCTGTGGGACCGCATGCACGTATGTGTGAGTGAGGGGTGCCCGTTGTTATTAGTAACAAAACGCCAACATCGAACAGCAGGGACAGAAGTTTTCCCCGACACGTGACAGAAACATTATTATGTCACATCCGCTAAACATGCTTTCTTGTTAAATTAGAATCAGAACGGAAGTATAAAATCTTTCTCTCTCTCTCTCTCTCTCTCTCTCTCTCTCTCTCTCTCTCTCTCTCTCTCTCTCTCTCTCTCTCTCTTTGTTGTTGTCATTTTGCTTTTTAATCTGCTGGGTGAAGTCTCATAAAAATTGACAATCTCACATTTTTTAGCTTGACAATATAATTGCTTTTCAGCATAGGTTGGTTTTGATTAGATGTGCTTTTGATGTGATTTTAGTTTTTACTGGTGGTACTTAACTTTCAAGATGTCTGTTGAAGTGTTTAATTGCTTTTCAGCATAGGTTGGTTTTGATTAGTCAGATCTTCTTTTGATGTGATTTTGCTGGTGGTACTTAACTTTCAAGATGTCTGTTGAAGTGTTTAAAAAATGGATCAGTTTGATACCCATGTTATGTTATCAGTTACGTAACTCTCTTGTGCGTTTTTCTGCAGTCAGACTGCACTACTTTAAAATCGACACCAATTCTCTTTCTCTCTCTCCCTCCCTCTTACGTTCTCCCCCAATGCTATCTGTGCACTGCTTTTCTTATTTTTCTACCCGTTTTTGTTTTTTCTTTCTGTGTTTCTGTAAATGAACAGCTCAAATGGATTGCAGTTTTGACTACAGTACTGCCATTTGCATTTTTATTGTGTTTATATTTCTTCATTACATCGACATTTTACTCCCTGTGTACTCAAATTTGAACACGGAACTCCATTCAGTATTCAGAAGTTTCTTTCAGAGGAGTATTTGAATGATTTTACTGTTAAAAAAAATAAAAATAAAAATAAATCAAATTTAAGGTCCTGGTGAGTGTACTGCTTGTTGTGTCTGTCTTCATTGCTTCTTTCTCATGTCCCTCTTTGTAGGACTACTAGCAACATTACACTTAACTGTTTTACACAGTTGTGTTTCTTCAGAAGTGTCTTACAGTGAAGCACAGATACTGTGGAACTACTTTACCTTATCTTAAGTTACACTCTGCACCATCAGACGGTGGCAAATTTATTAGCTTTGCTAATTTTTTAGGTACTGTCAATGTTAACACATTCAAGTTATGCATAATCTTATTTACATTATAATAATAATAACTCTTATATAGCGCTATACCCCGTAAATATTTACAAGCTCGCGGCGCTGTACATCAAAAAACATTGCTAGTTTGTATGACAGAACTTCTTAAATGTCAGCAGTTGGTGTATGGTCAAAAACAGAAATATGTGCAATTTGTGATAAAGCTGAAAGATTTGACTGGCATGATAAATCATATGAGGCTGTGTAAATGATGAATGATCTATTGGGTTTTACCCCAGTCTATTTTCAAAACAGTTGATAATTGTTTGGTCAAATTAGCTGGCAGATGATAAAAAACAATTTTAAAAAACAATTCACCAAATCTAAGAACACCAGTACCTTTAACTAATAAGAGAAGTGGAAGCAAAGCAGAGTACCAAGAGAAAAAGCCAATCAGCCAGCTTGAAAATTGGTAAAACTGACAGTTCCTCTCAAGGATTAAACCCTCACTCACCAACACTGGTGGTAGGTCTGCTTGGTAGAAACATGTTGGAACTAAGTGGCCTACTACTAGTACTAGACATTCCCGCAAGAGCTTTCAGAAAGAGCTTGAAAAACAGTGAGTTGTACATCTTCCCGTTTTGAATGTGAATCAGCTGAGCTCTAGCTGTTCTTGTTTAAGGGTAGAGCAAGTAAGTAAGTAATTTGGTGTTTTACGCCCAGTCAACCATTACGGTTATCTCTGGGCGTGTTACGGGTAGAAATAACAGTAACCTGCCCAGTCTGACATAGGCACAATGCTTTGCTTTGTTTTATTATGTAGGGGAGTGGGGTGGTGAGTTGAGGGAAGCAGGTTGGAAGCATGGATGAAGAGTCACAAGTCAGAGGTTGCTATAACAGAACTTTTATTTGTACACCAACCAACCAGGAAACAGTGTCTGTGTTGGAAAAGACACAAGCAAACAAAACATTTGGAACATGAAAGCAAATGTAAAGTCTAAACAACAGCAGTTATATAATAAATACAGTAACCATGTAGTTTACCTGTAGGTTACTATAATACATGATGGTAACTGTGACAAAATGATTAATTATCAAGCACATGACTTGTGTGCATGACTTGCACTTAAAACCCTATCTCCCAGTATACAAGAATCTAAGCGCTGCTCTGGCTGCGCAGTTAGTGAACAGAGACAAAGACCTAATTGCCACAACTGACGCGTATCACCGGCCAGTTCGGGTACACGCACAAAGACCCAGAAAGGGTTTACAAGCTAGGTAGAGTGAAAGTCTGTGTGCCCAAGACTCGGCCATACAAAAGCCGGATCAAAACAGAAATAACATGTCTCACAGTTTATACAATCACCCCTATGCATTAAACCATATTCAGCTAGTAAAGTGATCATCAAAAAACGGGGCTGAGCCAAATCAGTCATCTCTCTGATGTTAGCATCAGAAGTTCTGACAATCAGTCATAATGCCGAAAAAACGTTGGAACCTGACATTGTTATTTGAGCGTACAAAGTGGATGTGGTTTGTGGATTTTGTGTGAGAGAGGGAGAAAGAAAGAAAGAGAGAGTATCACAATGTGAGTGTGTGTGTGCAGGTGAGTAAATGTATATGAGTGCGTGCGTGAGTTTGTTTCACTCTTGTCAGCTCAGAATGTGAGTACAGGCACAAAAGTGATGGGCTGCTCTCTCTCTCTGCTCTCGGGCTGCTCAAGAAACGTACAAATCTCAGCATAAATACTGGGGTCGCTCAGTGACTTGCACGTTCATTTCACATGTTCAAACAAGTACCCATATATATATATTTCACTCAAAAGTTGCATGAAGCTTTCAACTTTAACAAAAATCATGATGTCATCATCATTGTCATCGTCGTCGTCATCTCAAAGTTAAATTTTCCCTCTGATGATTGCCGACAATATATGCTGGCGACAATATCTGCCGGCAACAAATTATGTTGCAACAAAAGTCCTGTCAGTTGCACATATTTACATCAGGACAATGGGGGGAAGAGGATGGGTACAGTTTTCAGCACCATATCATCGTTGTATGCATTATTAAAGGGAGAAGGACATACTGTGACAGTGTGAGATTCTTTGGTGGCCCGGCTAATTGGCCTAGCGGTAAGGAGTTAGGCTGGATGACAAAAGTCTGAAACAGAATGACTGCTAGTGTTCTAAAACAAAATCCAAACACAAAAAATGTTCAAACGAACGCTTAATTATTTTGACACAGACACACAGGATTCAAATTTCGGGGGAAATCCCCTTTGTCAAGCCACAAAATGACACTTAAACAACAGATAAACGGTTAAAAACGATGACAAATGAGAGAGAGAAAAAACATATCTTGTTTTGGATATATATATAGAGCCATCTTAAACACACATGCGCACTGGAGTGGGCAGGGCTTAGCTAACTAAAAATAAAGCACTACATGTGGTTATGAAGAGGAAAAACAAAACAACAACAAAACACAACTTGCAAACGTTCAATAGAATTAATTTCCATCACCTATGACTATGTCAGTCCAAGCTATACTGTCATAATGTATGCTGGAAATGTTTAGCTGAATGAAGTTCATTATGCTGTTGACATGCTCCATTAACGTGCTGTATACTTGTAATTACATTTGTTGTAATAAAAATTATGATTGCGGATTGAAAACATTCCTACACCGTCCCCTCTAGGGAACAGGGCTTTCCCACCATTTGTTTATAGAACTTTTGCCCTCTTCACGACCCAGTAGGAAGGTTCGTTTATGTTGCTAGGGGTTTTGTAACTTCAGAAACGTCCATCTAAACATCACTGCAGAGTAGTGACGCCAAAATATACCAGCTTCCCTCCCTTTGGGATGGACCAATTCATTATGATTTTATCCTGGGGCCCTGTAGTGGTTTAGTTTGAGGAACAAAAACGCCAACACAGCGAAAAAGCAACTTTCAGCGGACTGGTCAGAACGTAATTATCTTTGGTACACCCCTAACGGTTCCCCAAACAAGAATTGTGACACGAGGACTGGCTTACATTCCACTGCACGAGTTACATTTCAAACGCAATTGTTTTCCCTCCACTGCTGAGATGTAGGCACGATGCTATTCCTGGGAAATGGATAGACTGACTTTGTTCGGGCTTGACCGTGAGCAAGAAGCAGCGATAAAGGAACTGTTTGAAGCACGTGGATGGGATTATGTTCATGAAATTTCTCTTCCTTTCCTAAATTTCGTCCAGACATTTCTTGCCACATACGATACCACTGTAGTGAGTGTTAAGCCAGAGTCTGAAATGAAGGGTGATAGCTGTGCCAGTGCCATCAATATAACTGCAGGTGTTGATGTGAGCCATTCTGGTCAAGGAAACAAGGCCTCTGAACTGGATGGTGACAGACAGGAATGTGTCTTTTGTTTTTGTTCCCCATGTGAAACCTGTGTTAGGCAGCAGTGGTTGGGTCATAGGCAGGATGCTCACAAGAGAAATTCTAGGACCAGGAAGAAACTGTATAGGAAATGTCGGTCCATGATTAACATGCGTGGAGCATGGCGGCATCCTTTATATGTCCGTAAAAAGGAGAATGCAATGTGTCGAGACCACACTGATGGAACTGTTGCGCATGTGCTTTGAGAGATCATGCCGGAGTGTGTCCTAAAATTAGTTAGAGTGCTCTATCCCTATCCACCCGATACTCCATACCTCGGACACAGGTGGTGGTAAAGGTAGGCGACGTTTTCTTTTTCGCTTCTGTTACTGTGTGTCTGCATCTTTCGCGCATACCCTGTGCACGTCTTGACGAACACTTGTGTTGCTATTTATACATATAAGTGACGTGCAGCAGCTCCGCCCTTTTTCTCTTCCATTCAAATCTATTTTCCTCATTTTGCATGTAGCACCATTGTCTTGTGGTCTATTGAATACCGTTTTCATTAGATGCGATAGTAAGTTACTTCAGTGCCAAATTTGGGACTCTGTTAAGCCCTCTGTCTGAAGATAATCGAGTTTGATGTGGAGCGACGGGACGCCTTCCGTACCTCAAACACATGTTTGAAACGCACTGGTTGTCTAACGGCTCCGCTCCTTATGGACACCCCTGTTGCCTCTTTAAGCCCGTTCACTGGGCGAATGTTTGTTCGCCGATCATACTTCGGACACTTCGACGAACTATGATTCGTTTCTTTTAAATTGAACTTTTAGTTCGCCGAATATGGTTCGGACAGTCCAAACTTTACTTCATTCTCAACTGGCTTGAAATGAGATGCAAGCTTCGGCCCGAACTTGCGGCAGACGCGCAGCAGACAGCATGATCGAAAATGTAGGCTCAAGTCAAGTCAATATACTTTCATCATCCCTCACAGGGTAACTCAACTAACTACTATCTCATTCTGGGTCTCCGAGACAAGACGGCGCCTCCCACAAGTCAACAAATAAACAAATTCCCTCCGAAGCGAGTGAAGAACCTAGCGACACCGTCATCCATTCTTTTTCATAGTTCAGGAGCTGTGTGAGTCGAGGTGGACGTCCTGGGCTGTCCGTCCTAACGAGCCTTCTGGTTTCCGTGGACGTAAAGATTTATTGAACCGTGCTTTGGCATTGGTCACAACTTGTCCCTACTGAATATGTCAACTGACATCTGAGGACATTAAGCATCAACTCATCATGCATTTTTTTCATTTTTTTTTTCTTTTTTTTTTTTTTCTTTTCTTTTCTTCATCCACAGGAGAGCTCTGCTCTCAGCCAATCAGAGGCAATGATCGTCGAATGGGGCAATGTTCACAGAAGATTTTTTGGACGTGAATATACGTGCGAAGCGTTTTGGACCCCAAATATAGCTTCGACGAATACTTCCAACTAGGTTCGCGAAGAAAGCTGGCCTCATTAAGAACCAGCTGGCTTCTCCGAATACTTCCAACTAGGTTCGCGAAGAAACATTCGCCCAATTAAGAACGGGCTTACGGTGGTGCATGAGCAGGTGTTTGTGACCTCTTTCGTGTTCTTGCAGAGGAGCGATCACCAAGGTCCAAGGTACAAATGGCGAGGTGTCGAGCACACAAAAAGGTGTAAAAGGAAGGTCCTTCCAGTAGTTTTTCTGTCAACAAAACTTGGTGGGTGGATCACTGGATGTGCTTCACATCCCACTGCCGTTAGAACTAGCTTCAAGGTGGGGAGGTTTGAGGTAACGTTACATGATCCCCGTCGTCGTACTCAGTCTTATTTTGCACATCGTCGGTGACCCTTTAAAACCTCAACACAGTTTTTCCGGTTTTGAGAAAAACACAAAAAAACTTTTTTTTAAATTCAGTTTTAATCGAAACATCAAGTTTTTCAACACATGCACAATCGTAAGTACTTACGTTTGTTGCTATCAGTCATTTTTCTTGGACTGAGGAAAAACTTAGAGTAAGTTATGAACGATTTTTGCTAGAACGTGAATATACGTGCTTTCTATCCTTAACACCTGATCCACAATGAAGACCGGCTTACGAGGATTTATCGCATAATCAAAACATACCACTTGAACGATCAGATGTAGTCAAAACAACCAGATTCTTTGACAAAATTGCGGTTGCAAGCATGAACGTCTGTTGTATGATTTTACATCAAAACATTATTAACTACTAGTCATGATTTTTTGCTACAAAAGGCAGACACGTGGTTTTTGTACTAAACAATTGGTCCAAATTGAGGATTTACGAGGATTTTACTTTTAGAAAATATTGTTATTAATGGAGATTAAATCATTAATAGTCATTAAAAAAAACAACAAAAAAACAACAACACATTCTATAGAACACTTAGTTCAAAAATAAAAGTGACACTCTACAACTACTAGTCGCTTTCTAGCAATTAAAAAAAAAGTAAACAAAATTAAACCGATTTGAAACAGTATGCCCAGTCAGGTTTATGACTGTAGTGTCCAAACAAAATTAATTATGTTCGTTTGAAAGCAAAGAAGCTGATTATGTAGACTTTCGTCTGGAACCCTCTATAATGTCGAGGTCTCTTGATGTCTGAAATACTGCTATTGCTAATAGTGGGAGTTGAGAACGATACCTTTGACCGAGGTATCAGACTGACTTGACCTGCTACAATAAATTCAGGCACTGCCGATTACATTTAGCCATGTGATAATACCATGCAAGTTCTAATCCTTAGACTGCTGAGCATGTTCCTTTGATGTCCAGGGGTGCCTGCCTTGAAATCAGAACCGACGAATTCCTGTGTTCAGTATCCAGTCTCCATGAGGCAGTGCCTCATAAAAGTGATGGTAGTCTTTGGGCAGTATTTTCTTCATCTGCTGAAGATGCTGCCACTTGGTGCTCGTGATGCACATGTGTGCCTTGTACATCTTGGTGATCGTGTTGTCATCAGCCTTGTTCTTTCTCCGTCTTTGTGGTTGGGGTCGCCACTGGTCTGTGTAGTTGATCTTGTAGCTCACCGAACCATCCATGAGGTATTACAGACACCGCAGGTCCACAGCTTGAGGATCTCCAGCACTGCTGCCTGAGCGAATACTGCTTAAAAATTCAGTTTGGAGAAGTCTCTCAAGAAAATGTGGTTCATTTGTTTGACTTCATAAGGATGGTCTCTTCTTGCGACACTGTACTCGGTTGGCCAAAATATCTGGCGCCCCTTGAGTTTGCCTTCAATTGCAGAGTGTACAGATTCAACCTCCATCCAGGTGTGCCCCTTTTCAAGAAATTTCTGAAAGATGGTCTTCTTTCGGCTCACAGCAAAGTGAATGAGGGCAATGAACAGGGTAATATTACGATTCTGATAGCAGCACCCGTCTCTGTACAGAATCACTGTGCTAACAGAATCATCCACCACTCTCTCTCTCTCTCTCTCTCTCTCTCTCTCTCTCTCTCTCTCTCTCTCTCTCTCTCTCTCTCTCTCTCTCTCACACACACACACACACACACACACACACACACACACACACACACACACACACACACACACACACACACACGCTATCTGTTGTACAGATAATATATACTTGCAGATAGAAACTAGTCACACTCGGGGTTGGTGATTTCAAATAAATCAGATTCTGAATCAATCGCTTCTTTTGAGTAATAAAGCTGAATACTACACATTCATAATTTTAACATATAATCATACAGCTGCATGCTAACATAGCTCTTACCCAAACAGATTACACACACGTCCTTCACTCAAGAAGATGATGAAGAGCAAAAGCCTTGTAAGGCGCAAAAAGTGACGTAGTTTCTGGATATTTTGTAACACAGAAAAGCTCGCAAGTCATGAGAGGTTTTCATCCGCCAAAACGTTAGCGAAAAGACCTCGTAACTCGACTTACGTGTCATTTTCAACTGACGTAGTTTCTGGATATTTTGTAGCACGGAAAAGCTCAAAAGTCGTCTCCGTTCAGAATCACTGTGCTGACAGAATCATCCACCACTCTCTCTCTCTCTCTCTCTCTCTCTCTCTCTCTCTCTCTCTCTCTCTCTCTCTCTCTCTCTCTCTCTCTCTCTCTCTCTCTCTCTCTCTCTCTCTCTCTCTCTCTCTCTCTCTCTCTCTCACACACACACACACACACACACACACACACACACACACACACACACACACACACACACACACAAAAAAAAACACACGCTATCTGTTGTACATTATATACTATATACTTGCAGATAGAAACCAGTCACACTCGGGGTTGGTGATTTCAAATAAATCAAATTCTGAATCAATCACTTCTTTTGAGTAATAAAGCTGAATACTACACATTCATAATTTACACATACTAATCTAGTCATCATACAGCTGCGTGCTTACATATCAGCTCTTACCCGAACAGATTACACACACGTCCTTCGCTCAAGAAGATGATGAAGAGCAAAAGCCTTGTAAGGCGTGAAAAGTGACGTAGTTTCTGGATATTTTGTAGCACGGAAAAGCTCGCAAGTCGTCATAAGAGGTTTTCATCCGCCAAAACGTTAGCGAAAAGATCTCGTAACTCGACTTACATGTCATTTTGGTTCAGCCTCCTGCCACAAATGATTTACGAGGTTTTACTAGTTATATCTAACCCCGATTTCATCCCAAAATATTTTCTCTAGTGTTCCGAGGTTTTCACAGAAGGTGTATAAATAAATTAGGTACTCAAAAGTGTAAAAATCTGAAAACCGGGAAAAACTGAGTTACGAGGTTTTAATCGGTCACCGACGACATGCATGTTTATGTGATAGCTCGACCCCACACCTACGCCAAAAAATAATTATGGACATTGCAGCCACTTTGCTTTGTTGTTGTTGCTTTTTTTCTTGCTTTTTTTTTTTTTAACCAAGGCTGAGTTCTCCCCATTTTTTGGTTTATGAAAATAAAACATGGACCTTTGATAAATGCGGGCCAATGTCCACTTTTAGCCCCATCGCATCCTCAAACCGTTTGAGGATAGGGAACAGACGGGGCTAAAAGTGGAAATTGCCATTCCAGGTCCTCTTGCGTCTGTTCCTTTTCTGTTGTTGTGCTGTCCCCCGTTTTCTTGTGCTTGCTGAGTAAAATGTGTTTGTTGTGTGCAGAAATGTGATCCAGCTGTTTATTTGTGATTTAGTTACAATTACATCAGTGTGATTTGAACTGGTAGTGGTACAAAAGAATTCTGAACATAGTTGTGATTTGTCCTGAGGGGACCCAATGTGATTGATGGGACGCTAAAATTCAACAAATTTAACTAACTAGCCTCAATTTTCGTTGGTGATTTGATTATGCCAGAATATTACTGGGTCCAGGTAATGTATTCATATGAAGACCAGTTACTGAGTTAGATACACGTGCAGTTTGGGTTTCTTCCCTTCATTCAAAAATACTTGGTCTGTTTTTCTTCTTCTTCACTTTGTGTTTGTATACATGTGGAAAGTATGGCTGTACAAAGGTAATAGGGGTGTAGGGGTGTTTACAAATGATGGAAACCAGAAATTAGTTTTCTACCCAGTACCACTTTTCATGATGAAAATGAGGACTGAAAATACAGTTGCAGGAGGTGGAGGAAATTAACATCACCATCACACTGATTTCTACAGTGATGTCTACAGTAATAGAACTACAGAACAATAGATTAATAACAAATTTGAACATTTCACTGTTCATTGAACATTGCTGACCTTGAACATTGCTGACCTTGGGGCCCATTCTCTTCGTCCTGTACACTACGCCTCTCTCCAGTATCATAGCTAACCACTCTGTAAACCATCAGCTTTTCGCAGATGACACGCAGCTCCAGAAATGCGCTCCTCTCAATGAAGTGACCAACCTCACCAAAGAACTCAATGCATGCACAGACAACATAAAAACATGGATGACGGAAAATCAGCTCAAACTGAACGACGACAAAACAGAAGCTCTTCTCTTTCCCTTTTCGTCTTCCTTGAAACCTTCTACCGGTCCCCTCCCTGACTCGATTACTCTTGGCTCTCACAACATCCCCTTCTCTGATTCTGCCAGGAACCTTGGATTCATTCTTGACTCAAAACTGTCCATGAAGAAGCACATCATAAAAATCTGCCAAACTGCTTATTTCGAGCTTAAACGCATTAGTTCAATCCGCAGGTTTCTCACTGAAGACGCAACCAAGACTCTTGTTACTTCCTACATCCTTTCACGGCTTGACTACTGCAACTGTCTCCTTATGGGTACACCTAATTCTGTCATCCAACCTCTCCAGAAAATTCAGAACTTTGCTGCAAGACTTGTTCTCTTGGCACCCCGTCATCACCACGCAACACCTCTTCTGGAAAAACTGCGCTGGCTTCCCATTTCAGAACGTATTAAGTATAAAGTCGCTTGTATGTGTTTCAGTGCTATAAATGGTTCTGGTCCTGCTTACCTCTCTGAACTACTGCATGTCTACACTCCATCTCGTACACTACGCTCTTCTTCTGACACCCGCATGCTGGAAATCCAACAATACAAACGCAAGATTCATGGCTTCCGCACTTTCTCTTGCTTTGGACCCCACACTTGGAATTCACTCCCACAAGACCTTAGACACTGCGCAACCTTGTCATCTTTTAAAGGCAAACTGAAAACCTTCCACTTCTCACAGTATTTCCATCCTAACTAATATCAGTACCCAGTTTCTGCTACAGTCAGTGTATGTGTGTGTGTGTGTTTGTAGTGCGTTTTTATTATTATTATTTTTTAAATAATACTTTATGTAAATTGTTTTGGTAGGACTATGCTTTACATGTGTATAGAATATCATATTTAGGTTAATATGTATCATGTGAGCGCTCAGGGCGTTGATGAGCGCATGATAAATGTACATTATTATTATTAATTATTATAACCACACATTTTGAGGATGAGTGATACAGCCTATGGGGTTCTTATAATCCTAGTTCTAAGTTATGTACTCAGAGTAACTAGTACTATTACAGTATTAGAATTTAGATGGTCAAACAGAAACTGAAAAAGCATATTTTATGTCAAAACCATGTGTACAACCGGCCCCCATAGCGTAGTGGTCAGTGCGTCGGACTGTGGGTCGGAAGGTCTTGGGTTCGAATCCCATCAGTCATGTGGGACGCCCTGGCTGGCTCCCACCCAGAGAACTCTGGGAGTGTTATAATCCCAATGGGAAGGCTGGAACCACACAGCTGAGCTTCATCCACTTCACAGATGCGTCTTTGAGAGTGTTGCTCCAAGTCTAATTACTTGCCCAACAGTGCAGGTGCTGCAGTTCCCGAGCCTGATTAACACTGCCACTGGGGTGATTATGACAGTAAGCATGGTCTGTCAAATAGTCTCAAACTGAAATGGACCTCGTCTTCATCCTGCATGATAAAAAAATACAAAATAAATAAATAATAATAATAAATTTGTTTAAAGCCTCAGCCCTTCCTGCTCGTGGTGGCCTCAGTCTCAAGGTGGGTTCACACGATCGCAGAAGTTTGCAACTTTTCCGCAAAATGTATTAGTACGCGTCGCCTACCCTTAGGTCAGAAACGACGTTACCGTTAAGAATCCACAGCACGTATGTTAAAAACAACCACACCATGTAATAGATGAAAGATTTTTCTATCGATCCCGTACCCTCATGTCATTACATTTGGTTTAGTTTGACAACACCACGACGTGTTTCAAACTTCTGCGACAGCGTCAAAAAGATTGAGAATCGAGCTGAAAAGTTGCATACTTCTGCAACTTTTTGAAGCCACTTGTGTCAGAAATTTGCCTATTGTAAAAAATTTAGAGCACGAAAAATTTCAAGAGTAGTACTACGTGAAAGAAGAAAGATTGTTCTATCTATTCCTTACATTTTGAAAATTATATCACGTTCACTTTGACCACACGAAACCGTGTTGCAAACTTCTGCGACACACATCCAAAATCGAAAAGTTGCAGACTACTTTTTGGATGGTGTCGTTGTTTCAGGGCCTACCGCTTAATAACTATGGAGTGGAATGTAAAGTGAATAGTACCATGTAAAAGATGAGAAAATTTTCTATCAGCTACATTTCTTTGTGTGTTCACTTTGCCTTTATTTTAAACACACTGCACTGTGATGCATACCGGCGTGACGGTTGCATACTTCTGCAACTTTTTCGAGCCACTTGTGTCAGAAACGTGCTTATTGTTAAAAATCTAGAGCACGAAAAGTTTCAAGAGTAGTACCACGTGAAAGAAGAAAGATTGTTCTATCTGTTCCTTACATTTTGAAAATTATATCACGTTCACTTTGACCACACGAAACCGTATTGCAAACTTCCGCGACACACATCCAAAATCGAAAAGTTGCAGACTACTTTTTGGATGGTGTCGTTGTTTCAGGGCCTACCGCTTAATAACTATGGAGTGGAATGTAAAGAGAATAGTACCATGTAAAAGATGAGAAAATTTCCTATCAGTCACATATCTTTGTGTGTTAACTTTGCTTTTATTTTAAACACACTGCACTGTGATACATACCGGCGTGACAGCGTCATGAAATTTCAAACTCGACTCCAAAAGTTGCATACTTCTGCAATCAATCAATCAATATTTTATTTTATGTCTGTTCACATCGAGGTGATATTAGACAAAAACAAAAACATATAATTATTATTTATACTAATTTTCCCACAGGACTATGAACAATCGATTTGACAATGTTAGTAATAACGTCATTATTATACAAAATATCTCTTACATTGTTGTAAGCATGTAAGTCATATCCATTTTTCTGAAATAACTCTGAAGTAATAGGGCATTCAAGCAGTATGTGTTTAACAGATAAAATATTCTTACAAACGCATGTCACATTCTGTGAATATTTAGTGTTCCATGAATTCAAACGTAACTTGTATATTACTCTTGCTAAATATCTAGAACAAGAAGGTATCGCAAATTTACTTTTTTCAATTTGTTTATATACAGTCTTCTTAAGTAGGGAATTAATCTCATGAGATGATAGTAGTAGGTTATTGGATGATACCTCAGACATATTTTTCATTGCACCTTGTTTAGCTAATTTGTCTGATATTTCATTCCAATAAAGACCACAATGAGACGGTACCCAACAAAACTCAATCCCAATACCCTTGTACATGATACAGTGTATTAAATACTTTACTTCATAAAATATATCCCCTCTCATTTTACAGTTCCGTCTTTTCAATGCACAGAGAACTGATTTTGAGTCAACACAGATCACAAAATTATATATTGCTAACTGAATATTGCATATGTAGCTTAATGCCATTAATATTGCATATAACTCAGATATGAATATGAAAAAAAACCTTCCCTAAGTAAAAAGATTTTTGCACTTTTAATTCAGGAATAACGAATCCTGCTCCACTGTCTAATGAATCCAGAACAGAACCATCAGTAAAAATCTTAATATGATTTTGATATTTATTATTTATATGTTCTCTTACATGTATAGCTAAAATGTTTGTAGATTCACTTTTCGTCAAATCAGTATAATCAGTATCAAATTTGGCATTTATGTGTTCCCACTGTGGCATTTGAGGTGATGTAGGGAGAACTGGAATTGATTTAATATCTATGTTGCATTCGTTAATCAAATCGTTTATATAATTTCTGATTGGTTGAATAGATGATATGTTTTGTGCACGTTCGGGATAGTCTTTATTTGAATCTATAAAAATTTCTTCTGTTAGTGTTACAGAATTAATGACTGCAAGACTTCTTATAACATATTTTGAAATCGCCAATTTACGTTGTTCGGAGAGAGATATCATTCCTGCTTCTGTGTACGATTTGCTGGTATTTGTATGCACCGGAACACCAATGGCTAATTTAATTGCTTTACTATCGATACTTTGCAGTTTCTTTAGGAGTGTGTTTGGTGCGGAAAAATATACCTCCTGACCATAAATCAGTTTCGATCTCACTAAAGAAATTGATAAATGTAATAAAGTTTTTGTATCCTGACTCCAAGACTGTGTGCTAACTATTTTTAGAAAATTCAGACGTTTTCTGGCTTTATTTATTAAATTTTCAATGTGTAGCCTCCAGTTCAGCTTAGTAGTTATATATACACCCAAAAACTTTGTATTCTGTTTGTAATTTAATAACTGACCATCTAGTTCTATTTGAGTTTTTTTTTTTTTTTTTTTTTTTTTTTTTATCCATTATTAAAAAGCATTAAACATGTCTTTTCCTGTGATAATTATACTTCTGCAACCTTTTGTCGTCATTTGCTTCAGAAATTGGATTACTGCTAAATAACTAGGGCACTGAAAATTAAGCGAATGGTACCACCAGAAAGATGAAAGATTCTTCTATATGTTTCCTATCTGGTTCAGATTATTCTGATTTTAATCTGACCACACCCGACCGTGTTGCAAACTTCTGCGACAAACATCCAGTTTTGGGAAGTTGCAAAGTTCTCAACAGAGGGTACCGTCATGAATTGTCAAACTGGTAAATATATACAACACCAAAATAAAAATAAACCATACCATATGAAAGAGAGATTAATTTCTTATCAGTTTCATGTACTGGATTTATTTATGTACGTGCGGTTTGACCATACCTCTCCGTGTTGCATAGTCGTGAAAGACGTGAAAACTTTCAGTCAATGTCGGAAATTTCTGCCTCGAATTTCGTCGTCGCATACGTCAAGAAACAGGCTGGCATTAAATAAGAGTAGCACATAAAAATATGATAATGACAAGAGATGAAAGATGGAAAGTTAATCTATTCACTGCACATCCGCGTTGATTTATTTACCGTTCGGTTTCATCCCACCAGACCGAGTTGTAAAGATCTGCGACAAGTTGCAAAGTTCTGCGATCGTTTGAACCCAAAGTTTCAAACTTATGCAACTTGGAACTGGCACACCGAATCTACTGCCAATATTATTCAGTTGGTCGCATTTTTGTGATAGTGCTGTTGTCTATGCATCCTGTTTGATTTGTTGATTCAGTTTATTGCTGGTCACAGCTGCATCAGAAATAATATCGTAAACGTACCTGCGCCTACATTGGCAGAATATAAATATTTTTCATTATCAAGACAGCACATCGAGTCTCCTAAAATTCATTAAGTCGAGTCTGTAATCATACAGAAGAAAATGTCTAGATCTAATGGCTAGATCTAATGCAAAATTCAACGTAGTAAACTGATGACACAGAGGCTTGCCCGCGTAACTACAGATCTACCGGCTGCTGTTATACATCGACATAATAGGGTATTGTCTCCTAAAACCACAGACCTACCCGTCAGTTAATGTGTGAAAAATATATAACGAGCTAGCCGCATGCCTGTACACTCTTCGTGGTTAACCGGAAAGAAAGGATCAAGATGAACGTGATCGGTGGGTATATAGACGGGTCTGTAAGTGGACAGGTAAGTTTACATATCAAGTTGCATCAAAATTAGCTGGTACACTCATTTTCGGGTGGGTCTGTCGGTACGCAGACCAGCAGATGAGTTGACAGATAAGTGTGCATGTAAAGCCAGGTGAAAAACACACACAAATTGAACGGTTGATTGATGAAAAGGTAAATCTCCGAATATTTAGAACAACAGGCGAGAGGAAGGTAAGTACAAATTGTTTGTCAGAATGAAATAATCAAAATTAACAGGTAGGGTAATGAACGGGTAGATCTATGGGCATGTACAGAAGTAGTTGTGGTGACAGGTAGGTCTTTGTGGTTAGACAAAAGAGAAGCATGAAGATAAACAGGTAACTTCATTTTCGGGTAGATCTGTGTACGTACCCCAGTAGGTGAATTGAAAGTTAATTGTGGATGTTATGCCGAAAAGGAACAAATAAACTGAACAGGTGTAGTAATGAACAGGTACACCTGTGGACATGTAGAGCAGTAGAAATGTTGACGGGTAGATCTTAGCGGTTAATCGGAATAAAAGTATAATTACCAGGTAAAGTTATGAACAGGTACATCTGTGGGCAGGTATAGAAATAGTTGTGGTGACAGGTAGGTCTTGTGGTTAGACGAAAGAGAAGCATGAAGACAAACAGGTAAATTTACTTACGGGTAGATCTGTGTGTAGGTACCCCAGTAGATGAGTTGAAAGGTCATTGTGCAGGTTATGCCGAAAAAGAAGAAATAAACTGAATAGGTATACTGATGAACGGGTACAAATGTGGACATGCAGCGCAGTAGAAACGTTGACGGGTTAGCAGTTAATGTGATTTTAAGTATGAAAATGAACAAGTAAGGTCATGAACGGTACATCCACAGGTAAGGACACAAGTAGTTGTGGTGACAGGTAGGTCTTGGTGGTTAGACGAAAGGGAAGCATGAAGGTAAACAGGGTGTTGCAGCGCAGTAGAAACGATGACGGGTAGATCTTAGCGGTTAATCAGAATTAAAGTATGAAAATGAACAGGTAGGGTCATGAACAGGTACATGTATGGGAAAGCACACAAGTAGTTGTGATGACAGGTAGGTCTTTGTGGTTAGACGAATGAGAAGCATGACGATAAACATAGTCATGCAGCGCAGTAGAAACGCTGACGGGTAGATCTTAGCGGTTTATCTAAATTTAAGTATGAAAATGAACAGGTAGCGCATGAACGGGTATATATATACAGGTACACGAGTACATGTGGTAACAGGTAGGTCTTTGTGGTTAGACGAAAGAGAAACATGAAAATAAACAGATAAACATAGTCATGCAGAGCTGTAGAAACGTTGACGGGTAGATGTTAGCGTTTAATCTGAAATAAAGTATGAAAATGAACAGGTAGGGTCATGGAAGGGTACATCTGTGGGCAGGTACACAAGTATTTGGGGTGACAGGTAAGTCTTTGTTGTTAGGCAAAGGGGAAGTATGAAGATAAACAGGTACGTTTATCCCCAGTTGGATCTGTGTATACGTACCCAACAGATGAGCGGAAATTTAACTGTGTATGTTATACCGAAAAGGGAGAAATACTGAACAGGTATACTCATGAACGGATATATCTGTGGACAGTAGAGCAGTAGAACGTTGACGGGTAGATCTTAGCTGTTAATCATATAGAATATTTAAAGTATGAAAATGAAATGGCAGGGTCGTGATCGGGTACATTTAAGGGCAGGTACAGTTGTGGTGACAGGTAGGTATTTGTTCTTAGGCAAAGCAGAATCATGAGGATCTGTGTGTACATACCCCAGCAGATGAGTGGAAAGGTAACTGTGCATGTTATGCCGAAAATGAAGAAATAAACTGAACAGGTATACTGATGAACAGGTGTATCTGTTTACATGTAGAGCAGTAGAAACCTTGACGGGTAGATCTAAACGGTTAATCGGAATGACAGTATGAACATGAACAGGTAGGGTCATGAATGGGTACATCTAGGTGCATGTACACAAGTTGTTGTGGTGACAGGTAGGTCTTTGTGGTTAGACGAAAGAAAAGCATGAAGGTAAACAGGTAAATATATTTTCGGGTGGATCTGTGTGTAGGTACCCCAGTAGATGAGTTGAAAGGTCATTGTGCAGGTTACGCCGAAAAAGAAGAAGCAAACTGAACAGGTATACTGCTGAACAGGTACATCTGTGGACATACAGAACAGTAGAACCGTGAAAGGGTAGATCTTAACGGTTAATCGGAATGAAAGTCTGAAAATGAACACACAGAGTCATGAACGTGTACATCTATGGGCATGTACACATGCAGTGGTGGTTACAGGTAAGCCTTTGTGGTTTGACGGAAGAGAAGCATGAAGGTAAACAGGTAAATTTGCTTTCGGGTGGATTTGTGTGTAGGTACCCCAGGATATGAGTTGAAAGGTCATTGCGCAGGTTATGCCGAAAAATAAAAATTGAACTGAACAAGTATACTGATGAAAAGGCACGTCTGTGGACATGTAGAACAGTGGAAACGTTGACGGGTAGTTCTTAACGGTTAATCTGAATGAAAGTATGAAAATGAACAGGTAGGGTCATGAACGGGTACATATATGGGCAGGTACACAAGTAGTTGTGGTGACAGGTAGTGCTTTGTTATTAGGTAAAGGAGAAGCATGAGGGTAAACAGGTAAATGTATTTTCGGGTGGATCTGCAGATAGGTACCCAGAGATGAGTTGAAAGGTCATTGTGCATGTTATGCCGAAAAAGAAGAAATAAACTATACAGGTATAGTGATGAACAGGTACATCTGTGGACATGCAGAACAGTATAGTGATGAACAGGTACATCTGTGGACATGTAGAACAGTAGAAACGTTGACGGGTAGATCTAAACGGTTAATCGGAATGAAAGTATCAAAATGAACAGGTAGGACCATGAACGGGTACAAATATGGGCAGGTATAGAAATAGTTGTGGTGACAGGTAGGTCTTTATGGTTAGACGAAAGAGAAGCATGAATGTAAACAGGTAAATGTATTTTCGGGTGGATCTGTGGGTAGGTACTCCAGTAGATGAGTTGAAAGGTCGTTGCGTAGGATACGCAGAAAAATAAGAAATAAACCGAACAGGTATATTGATGAAAAGGTACGTCTGTGGACATGTAGAACAGTGGAAATGTTGACGGGTAGATCTTAACGGTTAATCTGAAAGAAAGTATGAAAATGAACAGGTAGGGTCATGAACGGGTACATATATGGGCATGTACACAAGTAGTTGTGGTGACAGGTAGGTCTTTGTTCTTAGGCAAAGGGGAAGCATGAGGGTAAATAGGTAAATTTATTTGCGGGTGGATCTGTGGGTAGGTACCCAGAGATGAGTTGAAAGGTCATTGTGCATGTTATGCTGAAAAAGAAGAAATAAACTGAATAGGTATAGAGATGATCAGGTAGATCTGTGGACATGCAGAACAGTATAGTGATGAACAGGTACATCTGTGGACATGTAGAACAGTAGAAACGTTGACGGGTAGATCTATACGGTTAATCGGAATGAAAGTATCAAAATGAACAGATAGGGCCATGAACGGGTACATCTTTTGGCAGGTATAGAAATAGTTGTGGTGACAGGTAGGTCTTTATGGTTGGACGAAAGAGAAGCATGAGGGTAAACAGGTACATTTATTTTCGGGTGGATCTGTGGGTAGGTACCCCAGTAGATGAGTTGAAAGGTCTTTGCGTAGGATATGCAGAAAAATAAGAAATAAACCGAACAGGTATATTGATGAACAGGTAAGTCTGCGGAAATGTAGAACAGCAGAACCGTGGACGGGTCGAGCTTAACGGATATCAGAAAGACTGTATTACAATGAACAGGTAGGGTCATGAACGGATACATCTATGGGCAGGTACAGAAGTAGTTGTGGAAACAGGTAGGTATTTGTTGTTGGACCAAAGAAAAGCATGAGGGTAAACAGGTACATTCCTTTTCGGGTGGATATGTCTGTAGGTACCCCAGTAGACGAGTCGAAAGGACTTTGTGCAGGTTATGCCAAAAAAATAAGAAATAAACTGAACAGGTATAGCGATGAACAGGTACATCTGTGGACATGTAGAACAGTAGAAACGTTGACGGGTAGATCTTAACGGTTATCAGAAAGAGTATGAAAATGAACACGTAGGGTTATGAACGGGTACATCTATGGGCAGGTACACAAGTAGTTGTGGAGACAGGTAGGTCTTTGTGGTTAGACGGGAGAGAAGCATGAAGGTAAACGGGTAAATTTAATTCTGGGTGGATCTGCGTGTAGGTACCCCAGTAGCCGAGTTGAAAAGTCGTTGTGTATGTTATGCCGAAAAAGAAGAAATAAACTGCACAGTTACAGTGATGAACAGGTACATCTGTGGACATGTAGAACAGTAGAAACGTTGACGGGTGAATCTTAACGGTTATCAGAAAGACTGTATGAAAATGAACAGGTAGGGTCATGAACGGGTACATCTATGGGCAGGTACAGAAGTAGTTGTGGAGACATGTAGGTCTTTGTTGTTAGACCAAAGAAAAGCATTAGGTTAAACAGGTAAATGTGTTTTCGGGTGGATATGTGTGTAGCTACCCCAGTATACGAGTTGAAAGGTCATTGTGCATGTTATGCCGAAAAGGAACAAATAAACTGAACAGGTATAGTAATGAACAGGTACATCTGTGGACATGTAGAACAGTAGAAACGTTGATGGGTAGATCTTAACGGTTATCATAATGAACGCCTGAAAATGAACAGATAGGGTCATGAACGGGTACATCTATGGGCAGGTACACAAGTAGTTGTGGAGACAGGTAGGTCTTTGTGGTTAGATGGAAGAGAAGCATGAAGATAAACAAGTAAATTTATTTTCGGGTGGATATGTGTGTATATAGCTGCCCCAGTAGATGAGTTGAAAGGTCATTGCGCAGGTTACGCCGAAAAAGAATAAATAAACTGAACAGGTATAATTATGAACAGATACATCTGTGGACACGTAGAACAATAGAAACGCTGACGGTAGATCTTAACGGTTATCAGAACGACTGTATGAAAATGAACAGGCAGGGTCATGAACGGGTACGTCTATGGGCAGGTACACAAGCAGTTGTGGAGACAGGTAGGTCTTTATGGTTCGTCGAAAGAGAAGCATGAAGGTAAACAGGTAAATTTATTTTCGGGTGGATCTGTGTGTAGGTACCCCAGTGGATGAGCTGAAAGGTCATTGTGCATGTTATGCCGAAAAATAAGAAATAAACTGAACAGGTACACAGACGAACAGGTACATCTGTGGACATGTAGAAACGTTGACGGGTAGATCTTAACGGTTAATCGGAATGAAAGTATAAAATCAACAGGTAGTGTAATGAACGGGTACATCTATGGGCATGTACACAAGTAGTTGTGGTAACAGTTAGGTCTTTGTGGTTAGACGAAAGAGAAGCATGAAGATAATCAGGTAGATTTATTTTCGGGTACGTCTGTGTGTATGTAGCCCAGTAGGTGAGCTGAAGGGTAAGTGTGCATGAAGTTATGCCGGAAAGAAAGAATTACACTGAACAGGCATACTGATGAACGGCTATATTTGTGGACATGTAGAGCAATAGAAACGTTGATGGGTAGATTTTAGCGGCTAATCTGAATAGAAGCATGAAAATGAACAGGCACGGCCATGAACGGGTGCATCTATGGGCATGTAAAGGAATAGTAGAGTCAAGAAGCAGGTCTTTGTAGTAGGGTACCCTAATAGGAAAGCATTAAAGTAAACATATTTATTTTCGGGTAGGTATGCAGATGTGTACAGCATCAAAATAAACGAGTAGGTATGTTAAACGGGTACATCTGTGGACATGCAGACTCCTAGCTGAGGGGACAAGTAGATCTTCGATCATGGCTAGCAAGAAGCGAAGTATCAAGATGAACAGGTAGATTTATTTCGTGTATGCCTGTGGGTACGAGGACCATCATACGAGTTGACAGGTAACTTCATGTTCAGCAGGAAGGGACAATGCAAATGAAAATGTAGGTTGACGCCATTTCGGATAGCATTTATTTTATTACATCATCTTATAATTTCTGTTATTTATTTTTTTCCTCTCCTTTATATGAGCTCAAACTTATTTTCCATGTATTGCACAATTGTCATATTTCAGTGTATTAGGTTGCATATTTTACACACACGAAAGAAGGGAATAGAATGCCACGGGGGAAGGGCGGGGGCGGCCTTGCCTTGTTTGCTTTGTTAATGAATTATTCATTAATCTTGGTATACCATCCGATCACCTGTCTTTTCTCCACAAACATTGCAACAAAGTTGATGCCTTCTGATGTCATTTATTTCTGACATCACCATGCCCTTTCTAATAAAAAGATATTGAAAAGTTGATTGCTATCTACAGTACAAATTTCTTGATTTGCGTACCATACCACAGAAGCGAACATTCTCCCGGGGTAAGATTCTGTAAATATTTACTTGTACATCTCTTGACCGGTCGGCATGTCAGTTTCAGCTATTTCGCCTTTACTTTCTGTCCTTTGCCCGTTTCGATAACTTTATCTAATATTTTATCGTGGACTGTGTGCATAATCGGTTTGAATCTAAAAAAGACGGACCCAAAACAGGCTATCGAGTGAAAGAAGTGCATAAAAAGCACCACCCTGCGCATACAAAACACTGATAATTCCGCGAGAATTCTTTTTTAACTCTGTGAAGCTACCGTTCGAACAGGCATATAACACCCCCCAAAATGCTTGGGGGCACATTTCTATGCTTGATTAAACTCATCTTTTTGTCGTCCGTTTGTTATTTTAAAAAGTTGCAGTTAACTTTTTGAAAGTTGCAAACTTCTGCGTTCGTGTGAACCCACCATCAGTGTTCCTCCCTTCTCCCTGGCCCGAGGCAGTTACGATCAAAGCCCTCAATGTCAGAGTCCACACAGGAGGATTGGTGCAGGGACGTAGTGGCAGTCTGCTGTGGGGGGCGGGGGGGGGGGGGGGGGGGGGGGGGGTCGCTCACTCAATCTGACTCCACAACTTAGTTAACATTGTCGTCAGTAGGGGGACATAGCAGGTGGTGTCCTGCATGTATTGAATCAGAACAGGCACTACTGTGGAACACCACCAACTGAAGTGACTACACAGCAGTACAGTGTCTCCTTTGGATAGGCAGCCCACCAACAATCTGACGTCTCCTCTTGTGGACCTCTGGGGGTGGGGTCGCAAAGCGGAATGCACCCTGGGTGTGGCTGGAGTTAGGGGTGCTGGGATAAGCAGCATGGGGGCAATGCCACTGATGTTGGCACAGATGATGGGACAACAAAAAACCCAACCAAACAAACAAACAAAAAAGTATACTGGCCCTACATATGAAACTAAATGTTTTTCAAGAAAATGTTTTTGCAGGAATAAAGTATTGAAGTATCAATACATGGCGACTGAACTTTGAGTTTGATCTAGTCTCCCTTGCCTTCCTGTAATTTATCTCTGTAGTATAACTTTCATTTAAGTGCCCTCTTTCAGGTGGTCTGTGCTTGGTTTGATTCAGAATACAGCTCTGTTTGTGTGTGTGTGTGTGTGTGTGTGTGTGTGTGTGTGTGTGTGTGTGTGTGTGTGTGTGTGTGTGTGTGTGTGAAGAGGGGGGAGGGGTTGTGCATGAATTCATGATTTGATGGGATCTATTTGTGTGGTTTTCTGTGTGGAATTAAAATGGAATGAGAGAAAAAACTCTGTTTTCAGGTTAGTCCAGTGCTGTGAACACATTCCCTGGAAAGATGCTGAGCATTGGCCAGCTTTTTGGTGTGTTAGTAGTGCTGTTAGTGATCCTGCTTGCGTTTTACCTGTGGATGAAGGATGTGGCCATGTTCATCGGCACCGTGGATCTCACGGGCAAGACGTGCATAGTCACAGGAGCTAATGAAGGTACACCATGTAGTTTTTCATGGGGGTCAATCCTCATTTATAAGCAAATATTGTATACCAAGTATAGTGTCTATTAGTATTATATGATATGTCACTCTTGTTCTGTACAGGTGATGAAAGAAAAGAGTGTTGTTGTTTTTTCAGTTCATATCAGTCACATTTGACTTTCATTTTGCTTGAGAAAATGTGATGAAGTCCTGAGAAAGTTTGCAAAAGGGGCCACAGAAAAAATGATGATGAATATATATATCTAAAGTGTTTCAATCTCTAAATGAATCCTATGACTATGAACAGAATCAACAAACAAGGGAGTTTAGCACTTGAAAGATGTCACACAAACACAACAACAAAGACCTGAGTTGCTGACAGTAACTCTCACCTGGCATGCAAGTAAAATGCAGGGTACATGTATGAACTCAACCTGAGGTACATCCTCTTTTTTATATATATATATATCATCATTTGAGGATGTACCTCGGGTGGAGTTTATGTACCTTGTATAATTACTCAAATGCCAGGTGAGAGTTACCATAGGCAACTCAGGTCTTTGTTGTTGTGTTCATGTGGCGTCTTTTGAGCACTGATTAACTGCCTTGTTTGTTGGTTGTGCACAGGTGCTCTGGGCTGCATTCCGGGTAGCACTCCATTATTGTGTTAGACTTAGAGCACACTGGCTCTAACCAATCCAGCTATATTGGCTGCTGCAGATGAAAAATGTTTTAGTTTATGATCAAGCTGGGGCTCCAATACCTATCTTGTTGATCCCAAATCCAGTGTCATAACTTCCTGGTAACCACCCCACCATAGAATCATTTCTGATTTGACTCTTTCAGGCATTGGCTTCGCCACAGCACTGGAGCTGGCTAAGAGGAACGCGCGTGTGATCTTGGCTTGCCGCAACAAGGAACGAGCAGAGGCAGCCAGAGACACCATCGTGCAGGCAACTGGCAACAAGAATGTGGTGGTCAGAGAGCTCGACTTGAGTTGCTTGAAATCTGTACGAGAGTTTGCTGAACAGGTCAATGCAGAGGAAGAGAGAGTTGACTTCCTGATCAACAATGCCGGAGTTGCTGGTGAGGGTCTGCAGAAGCTTTTGAAACTCAAGTGCTTAAAATAACTGATTTTATTTTGTTTTTATTCATTTATTCTAAATTTACTCTACTTAATTCCTTGCGGGAACTTTGGGTCGCCTTACCTGGGTAAGGCTACAGCAGCCACAAGAGCAGCGCTACTCATTCCTCTTATCAGCGTGTGCAGTACTTTCATGCGTCCAACCAATGGTATAGCTATCAGAGTACAACTCACTCAGTGAGAGCCCAGCTCCACCTCCCTCCCTGTTCACACAGCACCTGGGCCTCCATGGGAAGTATGAAGGTGGGTGGATCTCAGAAGTGTGACCTGCTCATTGCTTGTGTGCAGGCTTGCCAAACAAGACAACAGAGGATGGATTGGAGGTCAACTTCGCCACCAACCACTTTGGGCCATTTCTGCTGACCAACCTGTTGCTTGGTAAGCAAAACACACTTCACCTTTCTTGAAGAGTTTAGTTTTTATGATACGTACATCATGGTGATAAAAAAAATGTACTTCTGCTTTCTAGTTTAAGATCCTGCTTGGAAAATGTGTCACCCTGATACATGGTTGTTACGATTTACATACTATTTCCAGTGTATCACCTTGATTAATGGGTATGGCAGTTTACATACTATGTCCAGTGTATAGTTGTGATGATTTACGTGCTATGTTCAGTGTATCACCCTGATGCATGGTTGGGACAATTTGCATACTATCTCCACAGGATTTGTGGCTGCAAGAATTGCGCTGTCATGCTTTACTGGGCATTAAAAACCAATAAATTTTTGAAGGTGTAACATGAAACCGTTTCTTGTTGGCCGTTTAAAAGCAAAATGTCGATGATTGCTCTTGTAGTTGTCATAGTTGTTCTTTTTCTTGTACTTAAAAAGTTACATATGAAGAGAAACATTAACTAGTGTGTTGAAGTATATTGCTTCTCCATTATTTGTAGAATGTGAAACATTTTAAGTTGACCCAAGAGCAGCAACTATATAGCTGGATAATTTGTATGTGATGTTTAAATTTTGTTTGTTTGTTTCTTCTTCTTCTTCTGTTTTTCTTCTTCAATTTTTTGCAGCAACAAAGTTTGCAGATCATATTGTCTCTAATTCATCACAACATGTCTTCAACAACATGAAAACAGTGTTGATACAACAATGCTGACAGTGACAAACATATTCCTAAGTTGTCAGTTTAGCAGATCTTTCCTTGTTAATTATGGGAATTGTTAGTGTTAGAGCTTAGATAACGGCGCAATGCTGTGATGCCTTGCTGAAGAGAACCCAGCATTATGCATGGTGGGCCAGCAAATGTGGGTGACTATAAGGTTAACCAAATGTAAGGGAAAATCTTATTTTCAAGTGACCATAATCTCAAAAAACAATCAAGGTAAAGAACTTGGACTGCAGGTACCTAGCGGATGGTGGCTGCATTATTCTCCTGGTGTGGTCACAAATTGTATTATTTTCTTCTTCTTTTTTTGTCCCTTCCCATCCAGATAAACTAAAACAGTCAGCACCATCCAGAATTATCAACGTTTCTTCTGTGGTGCATCGAATGGGCAAGCTGGACTTGGACAACATGAGAGCAGAGAAGTCTTTCAATAATGCCAGGATATATTTCAATTCCAAGCTGGCCAATGTCATGTTCACAAGAGAACTGGCGCAACGTCTCCACGGCACAGGTCACTAAAATGCTCTTTCACCTGATTGACAGCTGCTTCAAGTAAAGTCATGTAATAATCTCTTGGGTTGTCAGTTCTTTTGTTTTGTTAAATGCAAAGCTACTGGTTGTTTGGATGTAACCATCACAGTTGACTGGGCACTAAAAACAAATTATCTATCGACGCAGCTACTGAAGCAGACAGAGCTAATGCAGTAGCATACCAGTGGGCACTGCATCATGCTTGGCTTTGGAAAATGTTTTTGGCAAACAGTGTATCGTTGCTCATGCAAATGTGTTTGAGAAAGTCAACACAATTTTAGACTTAGAGTTCACTTCTTTCAGTACATTTTGACTGAAACGTGGGCTCGATGCAGTTTGTGTTTCCGTCATCAGAATGACAATGTGTGTGCTAGGGAGGTAAGACTTGTTTGTCAGGCTTGTGTGGCTTTGTTGTGTTTGCCTTCTCTCTTAGACTGAAGATGAATTTGGTGTGTTGATTCAGTTTATGCCTAACTGTGTTAAGCAGTGTGGACAGAAAGTGTGAGAAAAAAAAATGTTGATCTGGATACAGTGCAGATGGGCGATGTGTGAAATTTGAAATGTAGGCTTGCAATAATTTGCATACAGTTCACACACACACACACACACACACACACTAACACACACACACACACAATCAAAAATGCATATTAGATAAAGAGCTTTAAGATTGATGCAACCTCCAGTGGGGAATAATGCTTGGGTGATACCCATTGACATAAACATGTCATTACAGCTACTAAAAAAAAAAGAAAACCACACAGGAAGAATATACAGCAAGGCCAAACGATGCTGAAGTCATCTTCTGCACAGTCCTTCATGACTGTACAGTTCCATTTACATACGCTTGCTTGTGGACAAAACTGGTTTTCTCTTTTCTTCAGTCCCATTGCCCTGACATATGACTCTGTGTGTGTATGTGTTTGTATGTGTATTCACGCGCATGTGCATGCATGCATGTGTGTGTGTCTGTGCATGTTGTATGCAGTGAATATTCAAAACATATCCATTTAAAGAATGTGTAAACGGTTAGGGCCTGTGCATGTTAGGTGCTCTAATTACCCATTATTGTTATGATTATTATTTTTCATCTTCTGCTTCTGCGTTCCAGGAGTCACAGCCCATTGCTTGCACCCAGGGTCAGTGCAGACAGAATTCCTCAACAGCATGCCATTCTACGTCTGTCTGCCTATGAGGGTCTTTAAAGTATTCCTGAGGGTAAGTGCATGTGTGTGATAGGACCTGCTGTGTGTGCAAGGCCTCCCTTGAGATAGCAGCAACCAGAGGTGACAAAATTCCAACAGGCAGAGGCCCAGAAGGCAAAATTCCAGAGTGGTGTCTTGACATATGGGATGGTGAAATCATGGAGCATGATCAGGATCCCAGCCAACAAAATTCCAGTGGACAAAACCCCAGCCGATGAAATAATAATAATGAAAACTTGTAAAGTGCCTACCCCTCCAAAGTGCTGAACAAACAAAACATAAAACACATAAAGTACATTGAGAGAATGTTGTCTGCAATTTAACAAACAGCTAACACATACTGTACACATCAACAAGGGTTCACACATAATTATGTGCAAGATGCATGCACATAAACAGGCACTTGTGCATGCATGCACACACACACATGCGTGCACACCTGCATGCACACACACACACACACTCACACACTGTACAGATTAATAAGGGTGCAGTACAGTGTTGCTTAGTCAAAATATTCAGAGAAGAGAAATGTCCTGAGTTTGCTTTTGAAGGAAGAGAGCAATGTCTGATGTCTTGGGGGAGATTGTTCCAGGGGAGATTGTTCCAGTTACAAGGACAGTTCTCTGTATGTAGTCACAAGTGTGTCTGTCTGTTACATCGCTAAATTTAAATATTATTTATTTTAGTTTTATATATGACCAATTGCATTGTCATGTCTGTTTGTCAATGCATTGTAGAAATGGAGCATCACCAAGACAAGTTCCTGTGCACATTTTAATGTCACTGGTGAATAAATATCCTTGTATCCTTGTATCTTATCTACATGGCTTCTTACTGCTAGGATTGTTTTTACCCCACACTGAGGACAGTCTCTGGGAACAGGTTGTTTGAATACAGATGCGTGTGCATAACTGGATGCATGCCACACTGATGGCACTTGGTCTCTGCTCACAGAGAGGTGCAGCAAACGAGAGGTTTTGTTGGGGCCATGGCTAAAAATAAAATCTTAAAATGGAAGAAAAAAGTTAAACAGTAATATTTGTATGTGGTCATTTTCAGTGATTTTGTTGTGTGACAGTGCTTACACACTACTTTGTTTTCTTCTTCCTCTTCTTCTTCCTCCTCCTCTTCCTCCTCTTCTTTTTCTTTGTTCTGAGTTGACCGTGCGCAATTGGTGGGACATTAAAATCTCAGAACTAATTTCTTCTTTTTCTTCTTCTTCTTCTTGTATTTGTTGTTTCCATTTGTTGTCATTGATGATGATGACTTTTGACTGGAAGCCCCAAACTAACTTTTTGTTATCCACGTTGTTGGCCAGATTGATGACTTTTTCGTTATCCATGTTTGCCTAGACCCCTCTGGAGGGAGCTCAGACAACACTGTACTGCGTGATGGCAGAGGAGGTGCGTGACATGTCCGGTAAGTACTTTGCTGAGTGCCAGCTGGCGGAGAGGCAGGTCAACCCCCTGGCCAATGACCCTGACCTCTGCAAGAAGCTGTGGGACGTCAGCTGCGAGTTCACCGGCCTCAAGCCTGTGGAGGAAACTGCCCTGTGAACTTGACCATGACCATGCCGACACGAAATGTTAATGGCTACCACCACCTTCAGACTGTTTTTTGTTGTTGTTGGGTTTTTAGCTCTTGAGCTGTTGTTGAAGGGGGTGGGGGGGATTGGTAGCTTTGTATTCATGGGGGGGGGGGGGGGGATTGGTAGCTTTGTATTCATGGGGGGAGGGGGGTGGCGGGGATTGCTAGCTTTGTATTCATGGGGGGGGGGGGGGGGATTGCTAGCTTTGTATTCATGTTCACTGGATACTCTCCACTGACCTGGTTGTGGGGGTGAATCAGTGTGATAACAGATGCCATCCCCATACAATGTTACAGCTGGGGAAGATGAGTAGGCTGGGATACAAAGAGCCACTGCTGTGTACTGCTTTAGTCACAGGATGCGGAGCAAGGCTGCTGGACATGGGTTTTTGAACAGGAACTGGTCAAAATAATACCTGTTTAACTATCTGTTATGTTTCAGACAGTTGGGTGGGTGGGGGATATATATAGATGTTTCATTTTGATTTTCATATAGCACACATGCAGTGAAAGTTAGCTTCAGGTGTTTTCAGACGCAAGAACTATGGTTGTGTTTTGTTGTTGTGAAGCAGTCACACTACGTTGCCTGCACTGTCTGCTGTTTTTTTACTCATCAGCCTGTTGTTCATTTTGTCTGGCCCAGGGTGCTTATTCAGTGCCATTTTCCCACAGATGTGTGTGCAACGGTTTCTAGTGAATGCCCATATTTGGGCTTGATTGTCGTTACAATTCCTTCCATTGTTACTCTCAAGTTCAGTCGGTATTCACCTTTGATGGCAGTTCATTGTTAAATGGTTTGTGGGTTAACTTTCTTGCTAAGTTCTTAACACACAAGCTTGCACATGTAGCCTATAATTTTTATGCTTGGGTCCCCCACGCCACTCCTTCACCCCCACCCCACCCCCTGGGCTTAAATTAACACTCAGTGAGTAGTTTGATGCACTGACTTATTTTTTCACTGTTTATCTTGTCTCTAATATTGCGATTCGTGGTTTTCATGGTTGTAAGTCTTTTTATGCAAATTGCCTGAATCTTTTTTGTTGTTGTTGTAATAGGAAGCTGACGTTTTGGATAAAAAAAAAAAACTTCTTAATTTTCTTTACATCAAAATGATTGGCTAACAGCATTATACTTTTGTGTTATAGTCATGTGTTTTGTGCAGTTTTTTTTTAACCTGTACTCCAGCAAAATCAGTCCCAGTAGAATAAACAAACAGGCAAGTTAATTAGGATGTACCTATGGTAGGGTTTATTCACCTTGTGTTTATTTGCATGCTGGATGAGAGTTACTGATGTCCTAGTCACTGAAAAAGAAGACGGTGCTGTTGCCATGAAACACAAAGGCCTTTTTTTGTTCTTGTTGCTGCTTTGGTAGAAGAATAGAGGGGAGGTTTGGGGTGGGGGGAGGGGGGATGGGCATCAAAATGTGTGGTAAGGAAGAAGGAATGAATTGGTAAAACAGAAAACTAGTGGGGGGGGGGGGGGGTGTAGCTCTGCAAAACATGTCAAAACCAGTAATCACAGCTGACGGCAGGGACATATTTGATGTGTACAACTAAATGGTTGTGATTCTGGGTGCTGGTGTATTTGTGCTGGTGACATTTTGCTCAAACCTGTTGACCTGAATGAGGCCTCCTATTGCACTGACCATTATTTTTATGTTGTGATGGTCGTGTGTATTGTGTAATCAAGATACTCATGTTGAATGCGTTGATAACTGACCACTGATGGTGGGATGTGATTTTTACCCCCCCCCCCCCCCCCCCCCAAGAATATTCAACTGGGTGCATTAAAAAAATATTATATGAAAAAGACACTAACTAATACTACACATATAATGTATTTATGCATGGACATATTGGTTGTGGGTCCATAATTATTTCCCCTTAATAATTTGTTGTTAGTATTTACTGCACAGAACACATAACACACATGCATGCATGCACTTACACATACACTTATACACACTCTCTCTCTCATATTCATTCATTCACTCACTCACACACGTACTCACCTGCCATCCCACCCAATTCCCCACCCCCTTCTTCTCCATCATGAAAATGTTGGTTGTGTCAGGACAGGTATTCACTTGACAGTATTGATGTTTTCCTCACAGTTGATCTTGTTGTTCATACTTCCACTTATATCATGAGCTTCCTGTCACGAACTGGTGAATGGCTGTTTTTGCCCTGATGTCATCTACTTGGCTGACTGGGCGTCAAGTACCAGTCACTTGCTTACTTTGCTTACTCTTTTGTAAGCAACACTTGCAAGGTACTCTGTAGGTGTTTCTGCAATGTGTTTTCTGGGGAGAGAAGTGGTTGTGTTTGTCATGTATGTAATAGGATGAACAGAATTTGTTCTTCTTCACATTTACTGTCAGTAAGGAATTTTAACTTATGCATGTTTACATCACGCACATTGTGTGACTTTGAAACCATCAGTGATAAAGTCAAGAATGACCAGAAGTATAATTGAGGTCACTGCAAATTCTCATGACTTTTGTTGTTGTTGTTGTTGTCTTTTTTTGGACACTGACTTGTTTCTTGCCTGCCATGTGATCCAACCATCACTCTATGCAAAAACATGAACATTGGCTTTTTCTTTGGCACTGTTTATGTGAAGTCTTAAACTAAATTTGTATGGGGGAGAGTTTTGCATTAAAAACCTTTTATTATTATTATAATTTGACTCCTGCATGGCATGCTTATTATCAGATTTTTAAGAAACTGAAACATTATTATGTCACATCCACTAAACATGCTTTCTTGTTAAATTAGAATCAGAATGGAAGTATAAAATCTTTCTCTCTCTCTCTTTGTTGTTGTCATTTTGCTTTTTAATCTGCTGGGTGAAGTCTCATAAAAATTGACAATCTCACATTTTTTAGCCTGACAATATAATTGCTTTTCAGCATAGGTTGGTTTTGATTAGTCAGATGTGCTTTTGATGTGATTTTAGTTTTTACTGGTGGTACATAACTTTCAAGATGTCTGTTGAAGTGTTTTAAAATAGATCAGTTTGATACCTATTGTTATGTTATCAGTTATGTAACTTTCTTGTGCATTTTTCTGCAGTCAGACTGCACCATTTTAAAATTGACACCAATTCTCTTTCTCTCTCCCTCTCTCTCTCTTACGTTCTCCCCCAATGCTATCTGTGCACTGCTCTTCTTATTTTTCTACCCATTTTTTTTTCTTTCTGCGTTTCTGTAAATGAACAGCTCAAATGGATTGCAGTTTTGACTATAGTAGTTAGTACTGCCATTTGTATTTTTATTGTGTTTATATTTCTTCATTACATTGACATTTTACTCCCTGTGTACTCAAATTTGAACACAGAACACAATTCAGTATTCAGAAGTTTCTTTCAGAGGAGTATTTGAATGATTTTACTGTTAAAAAAAATAAAAATCAAACTTAAGCAAGTTAAGGTCCTGGTGAGTGTACTGCTGGTTGTGTCTGTCTTCGTTGCTTCTTTCTCATGTCCCTCTTTGTAGGGCTACTAGCAACATTACACTTAACTGTTTTACACAGTTGTGTTTCCTTCAGAAGTGTCTTACAGTGAAGCACAGATACTCTGGAACTATTTGACCTTATCTTAAGTTACACTTTGCACCCTCAGACTGTGGCAAATTTATTAGCTTTGCTAATTTGTTAGGTACTGTCAATGTTAACACATTCAAGTTATGCATAATCTTATTTACATTGCCAGTTTGTCTGACAGAACTTCTTAAATGCCAGCAGTTGGTGTATGGTCAAAAACAGAAATATGTGCAATTTGTGATTAGGCTGAAAGATTTGACTGGCATGATAAATCATATGAGGCTGTGTAAATGATGAGTGATCTATTGGGTTTTACCCCAGTCTGTTTTCAAAACAGTTGATAATTGTTTGGTCAAATTAACTGGCAGATGATGAAAAGAAAGGAAAAAAAAAAGAAAAAAAAATATGAAAAAAAAAATGCAGACAAATTATGACTAAAATAACAAAAATTGATTAAAACATATATATAAAAATTCACCAAATCTAAGAACACCAGTACCTTTAACTAATATGAGAATTGGAAGCAAAGCAGAGTACCAAGAGAAAAAGCCAATCAGCCAGCTTGAAAATTGGTAAAACTGACAGTTCCTCTCAAGGAATAAACCCTCACTCACCAACACTGGTGGTAAGTCCGCTTGGTAGAAACATGTTGGAACTAAGTGGCCTACTACTAGTACTAGCCTGTAACTTACAGTGTAAGAGCTTTTAGAAAGAGCTTGAAAAACAGTGAATGAATGTATATTTATATATGAGTGCGTGCGTGAGTTTGTTTCACTTTTGTCAGCTCAGAATGTGAGTACAGGCACAAAAGTGATGGGCTGCTCTCTTCCACACGCTCAAGAAACGTACAAATCTCAGCATAAATACTGGGGTCGCTCAGTGACTTGCATGTTCGTTTCACATGTTCAAACAAGTACCCGTATATATATATATATTTCACTCAAAAGTTGCATGAACCTTTCAACTTTAACAAAAATCAAGTCTAATATATTTCGAAAAACATAATGATGAACATCATGATGTCATCATCGTCATTTCAAAGTAAAAAAATTCCTCTGATGATTGCCTACAATATATGCCGTGAACATCAACATATATTGCCGCTGGCGACAATATCTGCCGGCAACAAATTATGTTGCAACAAAAGTCCTGTCAGCCGCACATAGTTACATCAGGACAACGGGGGGAAGAGGATGGGTACAGTTTTCAGTGCCATATCATCGTTGTATGCATTATTAAAGGGAGAATGACATACTGTGACAGTGTGAGATTCTTTGGTGGCCCGGCTAATTGGCCTAGCAGTAAGGAGTTAGGCTGGATGACAAAAGTCTGAAACAGAATGACTGCTGGCATTCTAAAACAAGATCCAAACACAAAATGTTCACACGAACGCTTAATTATTTTGACACAGACACACAGGATTCAAATTTTTGGGGAAATCCCCTTTGTCAAGCCACAAAATGACACTTAAACAACAGATAAACGGTTAAAAACAATGACAAATGAGAGAGAGAAAAAACATATCTTGTTTTGGATATATATATATATAGCCATCTTAAACACACATGCGCACTGGAGTGGGCAGGGCTTAGCTAACTGAAACTAAAGCACTACATCAGTACATGTGGTTATGAAGAGGAAAAACAAAACAACAAAACACAACTTGCAAACGTTCAACAGAATTAATTTCCATCACCTATGACTATGTCAGTCCAAGCTATACTGTCATAATATATGGCTATATGCTGGAAATGTTTAGCCGAATGGAGTTTGTTATGCTGTTGACATGCTCCATTAACATGCTGTATACTTATAATTACATTTGTTGTAATAAAAATTATGATTGCGGATTGAAAATATTCTTACACCGTCCCCTCTAGGGAACTGGGCTTTCCCACCATTTGTTTATAGAACTTTTGCCCTCTTCACGACCCAGTAGGAAGGTTCGTTTATGTTGCTAGGGGTTTTGTAACTTCAGAAACGTCCATCTAAACATCACTGCAGAGTAGTGACGCCAAAATATACCAGCTTCCCTCCCTTTGGGATGGACCAATTCATTATGATTTTATCCTGGGGCCCTGTAGAGGTTTAGTTTGAGGAACAAAAACGCCAACACAGCGAAAAAGCAACTTTCAGTGGACTGGTCAGAATGTAATTATCTTTGGTACACCCCTAACGGTTCCCCAAACAAGAATTGTGACACGAGGACTGGCCTACATTCCACTGCACGAGTTATATTTCAAACGCAATTGTTTTCCCTCCACTGCTGAGATGTAGGCACAATGCTATTCCTGGGAAATGGATTGACTGACTTTGTTTGGGCTTGACCGTGAGCAAGAAGCAGCGATAAAAGAACTGTTTGAAGCACGTGGATGGGATTATGTTCGTGAAATTTCTCTTCCTTTCCTGAATTTCGTCCAGACATTTCTTGCCACATACGATACCAGCGTAGTGAGAGTTGAGCCAGAGACTGAAACTAGTGAAAGGGTGATAGCTGTGCCAGTGCCATCAGCATAACTGCAGGTGTTGATGTGAGCCATTCTGGTCAAGGAAACAAGGCCTCTGAACTGGATGGTGACAGATGGGAATGTGTCTTTTGTTTCTGTTCCGCATGTGAAACCTGCGTTAGGCAGTAGTGGTTGGGTCATGGGCAGGACGCTCACAAGAGAAATTCTAGGATCAGGAAGAAACTGTATAGGAAATGTCGGTCCATGATTAACATGCGTGGAGCATTGCGGCATCCTTATATGTTCGTAAAAAGGAGACTGCAATGTGTCGAGACCACATTGATGGAACTGTTGAGCATGTGCTTAGATCATGCCAGAGTGTGTCCTAAAATTAGTTACAGGGCTCTATCCCTATCCACCCGATACTCCATACCTTGGACACAGGTGGTGGTAAAGGCAGGCGACGTTTTCTTTTTCGCTTCTGTTACTGTGTGTCTGCATCTTTCGCGCATACCCTGAGCATGCACATCTTGAGGAACACTTGTGTTGCTATTTATACATACATATATAAGTGACGTGCAGCAGCTCCGCCCTTTTTCTCTTCCAATCTATTTTCCTTATTTTGCATGTAACACCATTGTCTTGTGGTCTATTGAATACCGTGTTCATTAGATGCGATAGTAAGTTACTTCAGTGCCAAATTTGGGACTCTGTTATGCCCTCTGTCTGAAGATAATCGAGTTTGATGTGGAGTGACGGGACGTTCCGTACCTCAAATGTTTGAAACGCACTGGTTGTCTAACGGCTCCGCTCCTTATGTACACCCCTGTTGCCTCTTTATGCCCGTTCACTGGGCGAATGTTTGTTCGCCGATCATACTTCGGACACTTCGACGAACTATGATTCGTTTCTTTTCAATAAAGAATCAATTGAACTTTTAGTTCGCCGAATATGGTTCGGACAGTCCAAACTTTACTTCGTTCTCAACTGGCTTAAAATGAGATGCAAGCTTCGGGACGAACTTGCGGCAGACGCGCAGCAGACAGCATGATCCAAAATGTAGGCTCAAGTCAAGTCAATATACTTTTATCATCCCTCACAGGGTAACTCATCTAACTACTATCTCATTCTGGGTCTCCGAGACAAGGCGGCGCCTCCCACAAGTCAACAAATAAACAAATTCCCTCCGAAGCGGGTGAAGAACCTTGCGACACCGTCATCCATTCTTTTTTTCTCTCCTTTTCTTCATCCACAGGAGAGCTCTGCTCTCAGCCAATCAGAGGCAATGATCGTCGAATAGGGCGAATGTTCACAGAACATGTTGAGCGAAGTTTTTGGGACCCCGAATATAGCTTCGACGAATACTTCCAACTAGGTTCGCGAAGAAAAGTTGGCCTCATTAAGAACCAACTAGCTTCTCCGAATACTCCCAACTAGGTTCGCGAAGGAACATTCGCCCAATTAAGAACGGGCTTAACAGGCGAACGGTGGTGCGATTGCTCATGACCTCTTTCACAAGTGCAGGTGGCAGGTGTTTGTGACCTCTTTCGTGTTCTTGCAGAGGAGCGATCACCAAGGTACAAATGGCGAGGTGTCGAGCACACAAAAAGGTGTAAAGGGAAGGTCCTTTCAGCAGTTTTTCTGTCAACAAAACTTGGTGGGTGGATCACTGGATGTGCTTCACATCCCACTGCCGTTAGAACTAGCTTCAAGGTGGGGAGGTTTGAGGTAACGTTACATGATCCCCGTCGTCGTACTCTTAGTTTGCACATCGTCGGTGACCCTTTAAAACCTCGTAACACAGTTTTACCGGTTTTGAGAAAAACACAAAAAAATGTTTTAAAAATTCAGTTTTAATCGAAACATATCAAGTTTTTAACACATGCACTTACGTTTGTTGCTATCATTTTTCTTGGAGGAAAAAGAGTAAGTTATGAACGATTTTTGCTAGAACGTGAATATACGTGCTTTCTATCCTTAACACCTGATCCACAATGAAGACTTACGAGGATTTATCGCATAAACAAAACATACCACTTGAACGATCAGATGTAGTCAAAACAACCAGATTCTTTGACAAAATTGCAGTTGCAAGCATGAACGTCTGTTGTATGATTTTACATCAAAACATGATTAACTACTAGTCATGATTTTTTTGCTACAAAAGGCAGACACGTGGTTTTTGTACTAAACAATTGGTCCAAACTGAGGAATTACTAGGATTTTACTTTTAGAAAATATTGTTATTAATGGAGATTAATAGTCAAAAAAAAAAAAAAAAAGCAAAAACATTCCATAGAACACTTATTTCAAGAATAAAAGTGACTACAACTACTGGTCACTTTCTAGCAATTAAAAAAAAAAGTAAACAAAATTAAACCGATTTCAAACAGTATGGTGTATGCCCAGGCAGGTTGATGACTGTAGTGTCCAAACAAAATTAATTATGTTCGTTTGAAAGCAAAGAAGCTGATTATGTAGACTTTCGTCTGGAACCATCTATAAAAGTATAATGTCAAGGTCTCTCGGGGGGGGCGGGGATAGAGCACCGGACTCGTGATTGAAAGGTCGCGGGTTCGAATCCCTGCTGGAACGGCGGGAGAATTTTCTTCTCCAGGGTCGACTTTCTGTGCTGACTCTTATTTCGGTATCCGTTCCACCCCCGTGTTACCACAGTAGCACGTAAAAAATCCCGGTCATTCTGCCAAAAGTGCAGGTGGCAGGTTACAGCTAAACACGCATACACCTTACGTATGTGGATTTTATTGAACCGTGCTTCGGCATTGGTCACAACTTGTCCCTAATATGTCAAATGACATCTGAGGACATTAAGCATCAACTCATCATCATCAAGGTCTCTTGATGTCTGAAATACTGCTAATACTAATAGTGGGAGTTGAGAACGATACCTTTGACCAAGGTATCAGACTGACCTGACCTGCTACAATAAACTCAGGCACTGCCGATTACATTTAGCCATGTGATAATACCATGCAAGTTCTAATCCTTAGACTGCTGAGCATGTTCCTTTGATGTTCAGGGGTGCCTGCCTTGAAATCAGAACCGACGAAGTTCCTGTGTTCAGTATCCAGTCTCCATGAGGCAGTGCCTTCTAAAGGTGCTGAAGATGCTGCCACTTGGTGCTCATGATGCACATGTGTGCCTTGTACATCTTGGTGATAGTGTTGTCATCAGCCTTGTTCTTTCTCCATCTTTGTGGTTGGGGTCGCCACTGGTCTGTGTAGTTGATCTTGTAGCTCACTGAACCATCCATGAGGTATTACAGACACCGCAGGTCCACAACTTGAGGATCTCCAGCACTGCTGCCTGAGCGAATACTGCTTAAAAATTCAGCTTGGAGAAGTCTCTCAAGAAAATGTGGTTCACTTGTTTGACTTCATAAGGATGGTCTCTTCTTGCGACACTGTACTCGGTTGGCCAAAATATCTGGCACCCCTTGAGTTTGCCTTCAATTGCAGAGTGTACAGATTCAACCTCCATCCAGGTGTGCCCCTTTTCAAGAAATTTCTGAAAGATGGTCTTTCGGCTCACAGCAAAGTGAATGAGGGCAATGAACAGGGTAATATTACGATTCTGATAGCAGCACCCGTCTCCGTACAGAATCACTGTGCTAACAGAATCATCCACCACTCTCTCTCTCTCTCTCTCTCTCTCTCTCTCTCTCTCTCTCTCTCACACACACACACACACACACACACACGCTATCTGTTGTACAGATAATATATACTTGCAGATAGAAACTAGTCACACTCGGGGTTGGTGATTTCAAATAAATCAGATTCTGAATCAATCGCTTCTTTTGAGTAATAAAGCTGAATACTACACATTCATAATTTTAACATATAATCATACAGCTGCATGCTAACATAGCTCTTACCCAAACAGATTACACACACGTCCTTCACTCAAGAAGATGATGAAGAGCAAAAGCCTTGTAAGGCGCAAAAAGTGACGTAGTTTCTGGATATTTTGTAACACAGAAAAGCTCGCAAGTCATGAGAGGTTTTCATCCGCCAAAACGTTAGCGAAAAGATCTTGTAACTCGACTTACGTGTCATTTTCAACTGACGTAGTTTCTGGATATTTTGTAGCACGGAAAAGCTCAAAAGTCGTCATGAGAGGTTTTCATCCGCCAAAATGTAAGCAAAAAGACCTCGTAACTTGACTTACGTGTCATTTTGGTTCAGCCTTCCGCCACAAATGACTTAAGAAGTTTTACTAGTTATTTCTAACCCCGATTTCACCCCAAAATATTTTCTCTAGTGTTCCGAGGTTTTCACAGAAAGTGTATAAATAAGTTAGGTACTCAAAAGTGTAAAAATCTGAAAACCGGGAAAAACTGAGTTACGAGGTTTTAATCAGTCACCGACGACATGCATGTTTATGTGATAGCTCGACCCCACACCTACACCAAAAAATAATTATGGACGTTGCAGCCACTTTGCTTTTTTTTCTCTTTTTTTTTTAACCAAGGCTGAGTTCTCCCCATTTTTCGGTTTATGAAAATAAAACATTGACCTTTGATGAATGCGGGCCAATGTCCACTTTTAGCCCCATCGCATCCTCAAACCGTTTGAGGATAGGGAACAGACGGGGCTAAAAGTGGATATTGCCATTCCAGGTCCTCTTGCGTCTGTTCCTTTTCTGTTGTTGTGCTGTCCCCCGTTTTCTTGTGCTTGCTGAGTAAAATGTGTTTGTTGTGTGCAGAAATGTGATCCAGCTGTTTATTTGTGATTTGGTTACAATTACATCAGTGTGATTTGAACTGGTAGTGGTACAAAAGAATTCTGAACATAGTTGTGATTTGTCCTGAGGGGACCCAATGTGATTGATGGGACGCTAAAATTCAACAACAAATTTAACTAACTAGCCTCAATTTTCGTTGGTGATTTGATTATGCCAGAATATTACTGGGTTCAGGTAATGTATTCATATGAAGACCAGTTACTGAGTTAGATACACGTGCAGTTTGGGTTTCTTCCCTTCATTCAAAAATACTTGGTCTGTGTTTTTTTCTTCTCTTTGTGTTTGTATACATGTGGAAAGTATGGCTGTACAAAGGTAATAGGGGTGTAGGGGTGTTTACAAATGATGGAAACCAGAAATTAGTTTTCTACCCAGTACCACTTTTCATGATGAAAATGAGGACTGAAAATACAGTTGCAGGAGGTGGAGCAAATTAACATCACCATCACACTGATTTCTACAGTGATGTCTACAGTAATAGAACTACAGAACAATAGATTAATAACAAATTTGAACATTTCACTGTTCATTGAACATTGCTGACCTTGAACCACACATTTTGAGGATGAGTGATACAGCCTATGGGGTTCTTACAATCCTAGTTCTAAGTTATGTACTCAGAGTAACTAGTACTATTACAGTATTAGAATTTAGATGGTCAAACAGAAACTGAAAAAGCATATTTTATGTCAAAACCATGTGTACAACCGGCCCCCATAGCGTAGTGGTCAGTGCGTCGGACTGTGGGTCGGAAGGTCTTGGGTTCGAATCCCATCAGTCATGTGTGATGCCCTGGCTGGCTCCCACCCAGAGAACTCTGGGAGTGTTATAGGCCCAGTAGGAAGGCTGGAACCACACAGCTGAGCTTCATCCACTTTACAGATGCGTCTTTGAGAGTGTTGCTCCAAGTCTAATTACTTGCCCAACAGTGCAGGTGCTGCAGTTCCCAAGCCTGATTAACACTGCCACTGGGGTGATTATGACAGTAAGCATGGTCTGTCAAATAGTCTCAAACTGAAATGGACCTCGTCCTCATCCTGCATAATAAAAAATACAATAAATAAAAATAAAATTGTTTAAAGCCTCAGCCCTTCCTGCTCGTGGTGGCCTCAGTCTCAGTGTTCCTCTCTTCTCCCTGGCCTGAGGCAGTTACGATCAAAGCCCTCAGAGTTCTCACAGGAGGATTGGTGCAGGGACGTAGTAGCAGTCTGCTCGGGGGGGGGGGGGGGGGGGGGGGGGGCGCTCACTCAATGTGACTCCACAACTTAGTTAACATTGTCGTCAGTAGGGGGGCATAGCAGGTGGTGTCCTGCATGTATTGAATCAGAACAGGCACTACTGTGGAACACCACCAACTGAAGTGACTACACAGCAGTACAGTGTCTCCTTTGGATAGGCAGCCCACCAACAATCTGACGTCTCCTCTTGTGGACCTCTGGGGGTGGGGCCGCAAAGTGGAATGCACCCTGGGTGTGGCTGGAGTTAGGTGTGCTGGGATAAGCAGCATGGGAGCAATGCCACTGATGTTGGCACAGATGATGGGACAGCAAAAAAACCAAACAAACAAACAAAAAAGTATACTGGCCCTACATATGAAACTAAATGTTTTTCAAGAAAATGTTTTTGCAGGAATAAAGTATTTGAAGTATCAATACATGGCAACTGAACTTTGAGTTTGATCTAGTCTCCCTTGCCTTCCTGTAATTTATCTCTGTAGTATAACTTTCATTTAAGTGCCCTCTTTCAGGTGGTCTGTGTTTGGTTTGATTCAGAATACAGCTCTGTTTGTGTGTGTGTGTTTTTGACTGATGATCGCTTATACAGTGCTATTCTCCGCTCCCTTGAGCAGACTCACTGCGCTCGCATGTGGTGCTACATGAGTGACTAGCTTTTTATAGTGCGTTTTTGAATATCCACCGAAGTGGTGTACTTACAGCGCTGGCACGGCTGGTGCTACATGAAACTGCAGCCGTCTCGGCACAAGTTCTGTGTACACCATACAACCCTGCACCATGTCACTTCATGCAAAGCCACATACATAAGGTGTATGCGTGTTTAACTGTAACCTGCCACCTGCACCTTCAGCAGAATGACCGGGATCTTTTACGTGCTACTGTGGTAACACGGGGGTGGAACGGATACCGAAAGAAGAGCCAGCACAGATAGTCAACCCTGGAGAAGAAAATTGTCCCGCCGCTCCTGCAGGGATTCGAACCCGTGACCTTTCAGTCATGTGTCCGGCGCTCTAACCACTGAGCTATCCCCGCCCCCCGATGCTTGTGTGTGTGTGTGTGTGAGAGGAGGGGGGAGGGGTTGTGCATGAATTCATGATTTGATGGGATCTATTTGTGTGGCTTTCTGTGTGGAATTAAAATGGAATGAGAGAAAAAACTCTGTTTTCAGATTAGTCCAGTGCTGTGAACACATTCCCTGGAAAGATGCTGAGCATTGGCCAGCTTTTTGGTGTGTTGGTAGTGCTGTTAGTGATCCTGCTTGCGTTTTACCTGTGGATGAAGGATGTGCCCATGTTCATCGGCACCATGGATCTCACGGGCAAGACGTGCATAGTCACAGGAGCTAATGCAGGTACACCATGTGGTTTTTCATGGGGGGTCAGTCCTCATTTATAAGCAAATATTGTATACCAAGTATAGTATCTATTAGTATTATATGATATGTCACTCTTTCTTGCTCTGTACAGGTGATGAAAGAAAAGAGTGTTGTTGTTTTTTCAGTTCGTATCCGTCACATTTGACTTTCATTTTGCTTGAGAAAATGTGATGAAGTCCTGAGAAAGTTTGCAAAAGGGGCCACAGAAAAAATGATGATGAATATATATATATCTAAAGTGTTTCAATCTCTAAATGAATCCTATGACTATGAACAGAATCAACAAACAAGGGAGTTTAGCACTTGAAAGATGTCACACAAACACAACAACAAAGACCTGAGTTGCTGACAGTAACTCTCACCTGGCATGCAAGTAAAATGCAGGGTACATGTATGAACTCAACCTGAGGTACATCCTCTTTTTTATATATATATCATCATTTGAGGATGTACCTCGGGTGGAGTTTATGTACCTTGTATAATTACTCAAATGCCAGGTGAGAGTTACCATAGGCAACTCAGGTCTTTGTTGGTGTGTTCATGCAACATCTTTTGAGCACTGATTAACTGCCTTGTTTGTTGGTTGTGCACAGGTGCTCTGGGCTGCAATTCGGGTAGCACTCCATTATTGTGTTAGACTTAGAGCACACTGGCTCTAACCAATCCAGCTATATTGGCTGCTGCAGATGAAAAATGTTTTAGTTTATGATCAAGCTGGGGCTCCAATACCTATCTTGTTGATCCCAAATCCAGTGTCATAACTTCCTGGTAACCACCCCACCATAGAATCATTTCTGATTTGACTCTTTCAGGCATTGGCTTCGCCACAGCACTGGAGCTGGCTAAGAGGAACGCACGTGTGATCTTGGCTTGCCGCAACAAGGAACGAGCAGAGGCAGCCAGAGACACCATCGTGCAGGCAACTGGCAACAAGAATGTGGTGGTCAGAGAGCTCGACTTGAGTCGCTTGAAATCTGTACGAGAGTTTGCTGAACAGGTCAATGCAGAGGAAGAGAGAGTTGACTTCCTGATCAACAATGCCGGAGTTATTGGTGAGGGTCTGCAGAAGCTGTTGAAACTCAAGTGCTTAAAATAACTGATTTTGTTTTTATTTATTTATTCTAAATTTACTCTACTTAATTCCTTGCGGGAACTTTGGGTCGCCTTACCTGGGTAAGGCTACAGCAGCCACAAGAGCAGCACTACTCATTCCTCTTATCAGTGTGTGCAGTACTTTCATGCGTCCAACCAATGGTATAGCTATCAGAGTACAATTCACTCAGTGAGAGCCCAGCTCCACCTCCCTCCCTGTTCACACAGCGCCTGGGCCTCCATGGGAAGTATGAAGGTGGGTGGATCTCAGAAGTGTGACCTGCTCATTGCTTGTGTGCAGGCTTGCCAAACAAGACAACAGAGGATGGATTGGAGGTCAACTTCGCCACCAACCACTTTGGGCCATTTCTGCTGACCAACCTGTTGCTTGGTAAGCAAAACACACTTCACCTTTTCTTGAAGAGTTTAGTTTTTTATGATACATCAGGGTGATAAAAAAAAAAATGTACTTCTGCTTTCTAGTTTAAGATCCTGCTTGGAAAATGTGTCCACCCTGATACATGGTTGTTACGATTTACATACTATTTCCAGTGTATCACCTTGATCAATGGGTATGGCAGTTTACATACTATATCCAGTGTATAGTTGTGATACATGTTGTGATGATTTACGTGCTATGTTCAGTGTATCACCCTGATGCATGGTTGTGACAATTTGCATACTATCTCCACAGGATTTGTGGCTGCAAGAATTGCACTGTCATGCTTTACTGGGCATTAAAAACCAATAAATATTTGAATGTGTAACATGAAACTGTTTCTTGTTGGCAGTTTAAAAGCAAAATGTCGATGATTGCTCTTGTAGTTGTCATGGTTGTTCTTTTTCATGTACTTAAAAAGTTACATATGAAGAGAAACATTAACTAGTGTGTTGAAGTATATGATTATGAGCCTGTGACAAAAGGTGCTCCCGCTTAACCCGGGTATGTTTGTATACTCCTATTTATTTTCATCTTACTACAGTTACATGAAACTGTGGTTGCTTTTATTCAGTATGCATTGATGAGTAGTTAAAGTAAAAATTGGCAGCTTTGGTCACCAAGAAGAGGATTAAAAACAAAAATACTTGACGAAAAGCGGCTTCCGGAAAGTGGGACAACGTGGGTTGTTTGACTTCAGCTCAAAACCGCAACTATCCAGCTGAACTATTCTTCACAACTTGTACACCATTTGACTACTGAATAAACTAAATTTAGTATCCAGTCGAATTGCGAGCCATGCGTGACGTTTCATAACCAAAAAAACGAAATTGAAAATACACTGGCCGTTCGTAACGGACTGTGTCCAAATTTCCCGTAAGTTTAAAGATCGTCTGCTACCGTCCGCCATTGCATTCACTGCAGACCTTCGCTTCTCTTATTTGCATATCAATCGCGCACCGAAAGCAGTCGATGTTTTTACTGGGGGCATTTCCATGTTTCATTTTTTTTACCCAGATGTAAAAAATCTGAAACTTTGTCCATTTGTTACGAACGACCTTTTGCAAATTTTATCGGCATCGCAAACATTTAATTACTGCTGACTGCTTCTAAAACTACCACTGGCCTTCCTGTTGACATCACATGGCCGCTTGTCGCTGACAGTGGTTTCGTCGAAGGGGTGGCGGTGAGTATTCTGACTGTGTCCGGTTATTTTGTTTTGTTACAAACGTCCTAAATGTTACGAACGACCCACATAAGTGTCGAATTTCTGTCCTCATCATATATTTTCCCAAACAAATGCTTTCTTAGCCACTAGTAAGTGATATAAATGGCACTGGTAGTGTGCTTTGTTTACTTCATTGTATTATGGCGGGAAGGGGGCAATTTCAGATTGTGGACACAGTTTGTGACTGTGTCTGTGTTACGTGTGTCCAGATGTCTTTTCTTACGTTAGTCTGCAGTCCGTCTATGTCTGTAATTATTGCTGATTTAGGTAAGTGGTCGATTTAAAAGTTGAAATGGCTCACAGCTTACCCTTCAAGTGGTTGTTTACAAACTTTTACGTCCGACTGGAGGCTTGTGCATATTAAACAAGTACTCTGTAAACTTTATAGCAGGTCACAGTGAACATGACATGGGCACAGTGCTACCCCCCGTCCCCCTTTCCTTTGTTTTGCAGTCTTAATTTTGTTTCCTTTCTGCATTAAAATTTAAATGTAATAGTTGACTTGCCACTGTAATTTTTTTTATTTTTATTTTTTTTATTGATTAACTGTGCATGAGGGCCGACTTCGGGGGTGGGGGGGGGAGGGGGGGGGGGGGTGAAGATTGTCTTACAATTTATTATAAAAAATTTCACTGCTCTTGTATAAATAAAGACCTTCGGTATGTAAGGGCACTTTAGGATTGTTACAGTCCAAAGTACATGTATCATTTTTCTGTTTTCCTTTTTTACATACTGAAAAATATAATACAGGTATCTGACTTAAAGATGCCATACTTTGTGACCTGATCGCATTTTTAATGTGTTGTTGTTTTTCTTTTAGTTTTAGTAAGCATACATTAGATGACGTCTGTCTGTCCCTGGTATTCAAGTCTGTATTAAATTCTGTCACTTTTGATAACTGTGGCAGGTTCTGGAAGTGTGCCAAGCAGAAAATCATGTATGGATCCAGTTCTTCACACACAAAAAGATAGCATGTTCTTCAGGCTCTCACCACCGGACTTATCTTATTGGGATTTCTTGATTGCAAACAGAAAAAAAGTTTCCCTGACACTGAGTGCAAAGTGAGGCAGCAGTTTTTCACTGACAGTGATTGACAGGTTTAGTTTGAAAGGATGTCGTTTTGTGTGTGTGTGTGTTTTTTTTTTTTTTTTTTTTTTTTTGGGGGGGGGGGTCTTATAAATTGTCCTAAAGTTTTAATGTGATCTGCATGTTCAGAAAGTCGCTCCTTTAACCTGTCATATCATACTGTTACTGTGCCTAGGCACTACAGTTGTGTGCTTAAACAAGTTGGAATGTGTGAATATGCCTCCTGCCTTGCATTTTTTTTGCATTTATCATTACAGTGTATACTATGAAATAAAGTGTTCCTTGTTTGAAAACTTTACTGAAGTTGTTCTGTGTTTGAAATGATTATTTGTAGAACTAGATTCTTGAGCGCTAAATTTGGACAGAGTGATTACATAATACTTACATTTAAAGCAGAATTTGTTTGTCCTGCCTGCTCTGATTTTATTACTAGCAGCTACTTAAATGCACCAGAAGCATTAAAATTGCATACAAATGGTTTTTCTCTGTATTATTATGACATTCACTGTGTCCATTGTTACAAACGTCCACACCTGACCTGACCCCAGTTTTGTTGCCATACAGCACACACTTGGATCAAAACCATTTTTTTATGATGGAAATAGTTACTTGAAACATACCACTTTCTAATGGTAAGACTGAAAATAGCTTACTGGGAGTTTGATTTTGAGGCAGTGTGTCCCACTTTAGATCACGACCTTTTGTCACAGGCTCATATTGCTTCTCCATTATTTGTAGAATGTGAAACATTTTAAGTTGACCCAAGGGCAGCAACTCTATAGCTGGATAATTTGTATGCGATGTTTACATTTTTTTGTTTGTTTCTACTTCTTCTTCTGTTTTTCTTCTTCAATTTTTGCAGCAACAAAGTTTGCAGATCATATTGTCTCTAATTCATCACAACATGTCTTCAACAACATGAAAACAGTGTTGACACAACAATGCTGACAGTGACAAACATATTCCTAAGTTGTCAGTTTAGCAGATCTTTCCTTGTTAATTATGGGAATTGTTAGTGTTAGAGCTTAGATAAAGGCGAAATGCTGTGATGCCTTGCTGAAGAGAACCCAACATTATGCATGGTGGGCCAGCAAATGTGGGTGATTATAAGGTTAACCAAATATAAGGGAAAATCTTATTTTCAAGTGACCGTAATCTCAAAAAACAATCAAGGTAAAGAACTTGGACTGCAGGTACCTAGCGGATGGTGGCTGCATTATTCTCCTGGTGTGGTCACAAATTGTATTATTTTCTTCTTCTTTTTTTGTCCCTTCCCATCCAGATAAACTAAAGCAGTCAGCACCATCCAGAATTATCAACGTTTCTTCTGTGGTGCAACGAATGGGCAAGCTGGACTTGGACAACATGAGAGCAGAGAAGTCTTTCAATAATGCCAGGATATATTTCAATTCCAAGCTGGCCAATGTCATGTTCACAAGAGAACTGGCGCAACGTCTCCACGGCACAGGTCACTAAAATGCTCTTTCACCTGATTGACAGCTGCTTCAAGTAAAGTCATGTAATAATCTCTTGGGTTGTCAGTTCTTTTGTTTTGTTAAATGCAAAGCTACTGGTTGTTTGGATGTAACCATCACAGTTGACTGGGCACTAAAAACAAATTATCTATCGACGCAGCTACTGAAGCAGACAGAGCTAATGCAGTAGCATACCAGTGGGCACTGCATCATGCTTGGCTTTGGAAAATGTTTTTGGCAAACAGTGTATCGTTGCTCATGCAAATGTGTTTGAGAAAGTCAACACAATTTTAGACTTAGAGTTCACTTCTTTCAGTACATTTTGACTGAAACGTGGGCTCGATGCAGTTTGTGTTTCCGTCATCAGAATGACAATGTGTGTGCTAGGGAGGTAAGACTTGTTTGTCAGGCTTGTGTGGCTTTGTTGTGTTTGCCTTCTCTCTTAGACTGAAGATGAATTTGGTGTGTTGATTCAGTTTATGCCTAACTGTGTTAAGCAGTGTGGACAGAAAGTGTGAGAAAAAAAAATGTTGATCTGGATACAGTGCAGATGGGCGATGTGTGAAATTTGAAATGTAGGCTTGCAATAATTTGCATACAGTTCACACACACACACACACACACACACACACACACACACACACACACACACTAACACACTAACACACTAACACACACACAATGAAAAATGCATATTAGATAAAGAGCTTTAAGATTGATGCAACCTCCAGTGTGGAATAATGCTTGGGTCATACCCATTGACATAAACATGCCATTACAGCTACTAAAAAAAAAAAACACACACAGGAAGAATATACAGCAAGGCCAAACGATGCTGAAGTCATCTTCTGCTCAGTCCTTCATGACTGTACAGTTCCGTTTACGTACACTTGCTTGTGGACAAAACTGGTTTTCTCTTTTCTTCAGTCCCATTGCCCTGACATATGACTCTGTGTGTGTATGTGTGTGTATGTGTATTCACGCACATGTGCATGCATGCATGTGTGTGTGTCTGTGCGTGTTGTATGCAGTGAATATTCAAAACATATCCATTTAAAGAATGTGTAAACGGTTAGGGCCTGTGCATGTTAGGTGCTCTAATTACCCATTATTGTTATGATGATTATTTTTCATCTTCTGCTTCTGCGTTCCAGGAGTCACAGCCCATTGCTTGCACCCAGGGTCAGTGCAGACAGAATTCCTCAACAGCATGCCATTCTATGTCTGTCTGCCTATGAGGGTCTTTAAAGTATTCCTGAGGGTAAGTGCATGTGTGTGATAGGACCTGCTGTGTGTGCATGGCTTCCCTTGAGATAGCAGCAACCAGAGGTGACAAAATTCCAACAGGCAGAGGCCCAGAAGGCGAAATTCCAGAGTGGTGTCTTGACATATGGGATGGTGAAATCACGGAGCATGATCAGGATCCCAGCCAACAAAATTCCAGTGGACAAAACCCCAGCCAATGAAATAATAATAATGAAAACTTGTAAAGTGCCTACCCCTCCAAAGTGCTGAACAAACAAAACATAAAACACATAAAGTACATTGAAGCAGAGAATGTTGTCTGCAATTTAACAAACAGCTAACACATAATGTACACATCAACAAGGGTTCACACATAACTGTGTGCAAGATGCATGCACATAAACAGGCACCTGTACACGCATGCATGCATGCACACATGCGTGCACACCCGCACACACACACACTCACACTCACACACACACACACACACACACACACACACACACACACACACACTACAGACTAATAAGGGTGCAGGACAGTGTTGCTTAGTCAAAATATTCTGAGAAGAGAAATGTCCTGAGTTTGTTTTTGAAGGCAGAGAGAGCAGCAGAGTGCCTGATGACTTGGGGGAGATTGTTCCAATTACAAGGACAGTTCTCTGTATGTAGTCACAAGTGTGTCTGTCTGTTACATCGCTAAATTTAAATATTATTTCAGTTTTATACATGACCAATTGCATTGTCATGTCTAGTTGTTAATGCATTGTATAAATGGAGCATCACCAAGACAAGTTCCTGTGCACATTTTAATGTCATTGGTGAATAAATATCTTTGTATCCTTTTATCTTGTCTACATGGCTTCTCACCTCACCCCACACTGAGGACAGTCTCTGGGAACAGGTTGTTTGAATACAGATCTGTGTGCATAACTGGATGCATGCCACACTGATGGCACTTGGTCTCTGCTCACAGAGAGGTGCAGCACCCGAGAGGTTTTGTTGGGGCCATGGCTAAAAATAAAATCTTAAAAAGGAAGAAAAAAGTTAAACAGTAACATTTGTATGTGGTCATTTTCAGTGATTTTGTTGTGTGACAGTGCTTGCACACTACTTTGTTTTCTTCTTCCTCTTCTTCTTCCTCCTCCTCTTCCTCCTCTTCTTTTTCTTTGTTCTGAGTTGACCCTGCGCAATTGATGGGACATTAAAATCTCAACGACGTTCCACTCATTTATTCTTCTTCTTGTTGTACTTCTTGTTGTTTCCATTTGTTGTTGGTGATGATGATGATGATGACTTTTGACTGGAAGCCCCAAACTAACTTTTTGTTATCCACGTTGTTGGCCAGATTGATGATTTTTGATTGGCAGCCCAAACTAACTTTTTCGTTATCCATGTTTGCCTAGACCCCTCTGGAGGGAGCTCAGACAACGCTGTACTGCGTGATGGCAGAGGAGGTGCGTGACATGTCCGGTAAGTACTTTGCTGAGTGCCAGCTGGCGGAGAGGCAGGTCAACCCCCTGGCCAATGACCCTGACCTCTGCAAGAAGCTGTGGGACGTCAGCTGCGAGTTCACCGGCCTCAAGCCTGTGGAGGAAACTGCCCTGTGAACTTGACCATGACCATGCCTACACGAAATGTTAATGGCTACCACCACCTTCAGACTGTTTTGTTGTTGTTGGGTTTTTAGCTCTTGAGCTGTTGTTGAAGGGGGTGGGGGGGATTGGTAGCTTTGTATTCATGGAGGGGGGTGGTGGGGATTGGTAGCTTTGTATTCATGGGGGGAGGGGGGTGGCGGGGATTGCTAGCTTTGTATTCATGGGGGGGGGGGGGGGGGGGGGGGATTGCTAGCTTTGTATTCATGTTCACCGGATACTCTCCACTGGCCTGGTTGTGGGGGTGAATCAGTGTGATAACAGATGCCATCCCCATACAATGTTACAGCTGGGGAAGATGAGTAGGCTGGGATACAAAGAGCCACTGCTTTAGTCACAGGATGCGGAGCAAGGCTGCTGGACATGGGTTTTTGAACAGGAACTGGTCAAAATAATACCTGTTTAACTATCTGTTATGTTTCAGACCGTTTCAAGGTACAGTAGTGGGTGGGTGGGTGGGTGATATAGATGTTTCATTTTGATTTTCATATAGTGCACATGCAGTGAAAGTTAGCTTCAGGTGTTTTCAGACACAAGAACTATGGTTGTGTTTTGTTGTTGTGAAGCAGTCACACTACGTTGCCTGCACTGTCTGCTGGTTTTTTACTCATCAGCCTGTTGTTCATTTTGTCTGGCCCAGGGTGCTTATTCAGTGCCATTTTCCCACAGATGTGTGTGCAACGATTTCTAGTGAATGCCCATATTTGGGCTTGATTGTCGTTACAATTCCTTCCATTGTTACTCTCAAGTTCAGTCGGTATTCACCTTTGATGGCAGTTCATTGTTAATGGTTTGTGGATTAACTTTTTTTGCTAAGTTCTTAACACACAAGCTTGCACATGTAGCCTATAATTTTTATGCTTGGGTCCCCCACATCACCCCTTCACCCCCACCCCACCCCCTGGGCTTAAATTAACACTCAGTGAGTAGTTTGATGCACTGACTTATTTTTTCACAGTTTATCTTGTCTCTAATATTGCGATTCATGGTTTTCATGGTTGTAAGTCATTTTATGCAAATTGCCTGAATCTTTTTCTTTTTTTGCTCTTTTTTTTTGTAATAGGAAACTGACGTTTTGGATTTTTTTTTTTTTTAAATCTTAATTTTCTTTACATCAAAATGATTGGCTAACAGCATTATACTTTTGTGTTATATTCATGTGTTTTGTGCAGTTTTTTTGAACCTGTACTCCAACAAAATCAGTCCCAGTAGAATAAGCAAACAGGCAAGTTAATTAGGATGCACCTATGGTAGAGTTTATTCACCTTGCGTTTACTTGCATGCTGGATGAGAGTTACTGTTGATGACTCAGGTCTTTGTTGGTATGCTCATGTGATGTCTTTCAAGTGCTAATTAACTCCCTTGCTTGTTGATTCTACACAAGCGCTCTGGGCCTTGTTCTGTTCCCGGTAGAATGAGATTGTGATTTGTTGACTCAACAGTTGGATGGATTTTGATTTATTTATTTGTTAAGATTAGTCCCATGACTTTGTGAGGTGCATCAGGTGAGGGAAATGAAACTTCTTCGATGTTCCATATTTTTCTCAAACACCTAGCTTGATGGTGTTGAGAAATTGAGTTGTCTGCAGTGGGCCCTCTTTGCAGCCCAGTGAGCCAGTTTGGCCTTATAATGGTAAGGCGTTAATCAGTTTGATTCTGCTTTGGCTATCCTCTCTCTTCAAAAAGGTTGTGGTCACTGGACAGTGTCTTGTGACTTTGCCCTCACAATTAATGAAACATTAAAATGGCTCTCATCACTGCCCATCTTAATGCAGGAGTCATTCTGGTGGTGACAGCATAGCAATAGGTATATAATCTCCCCCTTCCCCCACTTCCATGCCCCCTCCCCCCCACCCCCCCCCCCCCCCCTCCCTAATAAGCCTTGTGGTTTCTGTGGACATTAAGTAAGCACCATGTTTACTTACTTGCAGCCCCTGAGCTGTTCTGCAAGTGTGGTTCCTTCAGGCCAAAGCAGTGCCCATGCTTCCTTGTAAAGGGGGCAAAAACTGCAGAACATGCTTTGGGGTTTGTGGGCCTCTCCAGCGTGTGTGACGGCTAGACCAAGGCAGTACAGGTGGGCATGGAGAGGGTAGTGTCCAGTCTGTAGTCAGAGATATCTGCTGGTGGCGCTGCATGTGTTGCATCTGGTCATCAGGTGGAGGGGTGTGTTGGGCTGGTCATCAGATGGAGGGGTGTGTTGGGCTGGTCATCAGATGGAGGGGTGGGTCATCAGATGGGTGTGTTGGGCTGTCCATCTGGTCATCAGATGGAAGAGTGAGTCATCAGATGGAGGGATGTGTTGGGCTGTCCATTCGGTCTTATAGTTCCACTTGATCAGAGCCTTGGCTTCCCTGAAGAAGACTTACCGGTTTGGCTGCTTGAGTCAGTAGTCTTTCCAGGAGGAACACTCTGGCCGTGTTGAGTTTTAGGGCGAGTGTCTGTATGCACACTTGTTATATGTGCATGAACTATGCTATGAGCATTTTTAAGGTTTCTCAGGTGTTGGCAGTTATACTGATTTGCTGTTTTCCATCTCAGGTGTTGGCAGTTATACTGATTTGCTGTTTTCCACGATGGCCTAGTCACTGAAAAAGAAGACGGTGCTGTTGCCATGAAACACGAAGGCCTTTTTTTTGTTCTTGTTGCTGCTTTGGTAAAAGAATAGAGGGGAGGTTTGGGGTGGGGGGAGGGAGGATGGGCATCAAAATGTGTGGTAAGGAAGAAGGAAGGAATTGGTAAAACAGAAAACTAGTTGGGGGTGGGGGGGTGTAGCTCTGCAAAACATGTCAAAACCAGTAATCACAGCTGACAGCAGGGACATAGTTGATGTGTACAACTAAATGGTTGTGATTCTGGGTGCTGGTGTATTTGTGCTGGTGACGTTTTGCTCATGCCTGTTGAACTGAACGAGGCCTCCTATTGCACTGACCATTATTTTTCTGTTGTGATGGTCGTGTGTATTGTGTAATCAAGATACTCATGCTGAATGCGTTGATAACTGACCACTGATGGTGGGATATGATTTTTTTACCCCCCCCCCACCACCATATGTTCAATTGGGCACATTAAAAAAAGATATATAAAAAAAGACACTAACTACTACTACACATATAATGTATTTATGCATGTACATTTTGGTTGTTGGTCCATACATAATTATTTCCCCTTAATAATTTGTTGTTTTTGTTGTTAATATTTACTGCACAGAACACATGCACGCACATGCACATGCATGCACTTACACATACACACATACACTTATACACACACACACACTCTCTCTCGTTTTCTCTCTCTCTCTAGTATTAATTCATTCACTCACTCACTCACACACACTCACTCACCTGCCATCCCACCTAATTCTCCACCCCCTTCCTGTCCATCATGAAAATGTTGGTTGTGTCAGGACCTCTCCAAAACCATGACCTTCTCAGGTATGCACTTGACAGTATTGATGTTTTACTCACAGTTCATCTTGTTGTGAACACTTCCACTTATATCATGCAATTGTGTAGCTTCCTGTCACGGACTGGTGAATGGCTGTTTTTGCCCTGATGCCATCTACTTGGCTGTCTGGGCGTCAAGTACCAGTCACTTGCTTACTTTGCTTACTCTTTTGTAAGCAACACTTGCAAGGTACTCTGTAGGTGTTTCTGCAATGTGTTTTCTGGGGAGAGAAGTGGTTGTGTTTGTCATGTATGTAATAGGATGAACAGAATTTGTTCTTCTTCACATTTTCTGTCAGTAAGGAATTTGAACTTACGCATGTTTACATCACACACATTGTGTGACTTTGAAACCATCAGTGATAAAGTCAAGAATGACCAGAAGTATAATTGAGGTCATTGCAGATTCTCATGACTTTTGTTGTTGTTGTTGTTGTTGTTGTCTTTTTTTGTACACTGACTTGTTTCTTGCCTGCCATGTGATCCAACCATCACACTATGCAAAAACATTAACATTGACTTTTTCTTAGGCACTGTTTATGTGAAGTCTTAAACTAAATTTGTATGACAGTCCTGTGAAAATGGCTTCACATAATTATGCTGTTTCATTGACCGTGACCTAACTTCAAGTTCAAAGTGGGCTCAAATATTTAAAGCTCTCTTCACATCACTCTGTTGCTGTTTGTTGTTTGTGACATGTGCACATATTATGGTGTGCTCCATAGGTTTTCCATAGCAGGTATAGATATACTCCTGTTTCCTATGCACCCCTGGTTCATCCTGCATATGCAACATCTATCAAATTGTTGTGTTTCACTCTTTCATTAATGCTTAACATTTATGACCATACTTTTCATGACATGGTCTGATCGCAGCAAATGCCCTGGTGCAAAGTGACACATTTTTGGTTTGGGTACCCTACTTTTGGGGGAGAGACAAGTTTCTGTTATGGACAAATGCTTTTGATCACCCCAGGTTGTGCCATTGTTTAAAAATCCAAGACCATCACCGCATATCATGATTTTTTAGACAGGTTCTAAGTAATCAAGAACAAAGCAGTGTCGCATTAAAAACGTTTTTTTTTAAATTATAACTTGACTCCTGCATGGCATGCTTATTAATATTATTATCAGATTTTTAAGAAATTGAAACATTATTATGTCACATTCCCTAAACATGCTTTCTTGTTAAATTGGAATTGGGATGAAAGTATAAAATATCTCTCTCTCTCTCTCTCTCTCTCTCTCTCTCTCTCTCTCTCTCTCTCTCTCTCTCTCTCTCTCTCTTTGTTGTTGTAATTTTTCTTTTTAATCTACTGGGTGAAGTCCCATAAAAGTTGACAATCTCACATTTTTCAGCTTGACAATATAACTGCTTTTCAGCATAGGTTGGTTTTGATTAGTCAGATGTGCTTTTGATGTGATTTTACTGGTGGTACTTAACTTTCAAGATGTCTGTTGAAGTGTTTAAAAATGGATCAGTTTGATACCTATTGCTATGTGATCAGTTATGTAACTTTCTTATACGTTTTTCTTTTTTCACCCATGTCTTCCTCTTCATCCATTTCACAGTGTGCAAAGAGAATGTGCATTTGCATACTTGGAGTCAGACTGCGTTGTTTTAAAATTGACACCAATTCTCTTTCTCTGTCTCTCTCCCTCTCCTTCCCTCTCCCTCTGTTACATTCTCCCCCAATGCTATCTGTGCACTGCTCTTCTTATTTTTCTACCCGTTTTTTGTTTTTTTCTTCCACATATCTGTAAATGAACAGCTCAAATGGATTGCAGTTTTGACTAAAGTACTGCCATTTGTATTTTTATTGTGTTTATATTTCTTCATATCATCGACATTTTACTCCCTGTGTACTCAACTCCATTCAGTATTCAGAAGTTTCTTTCAGAGGAGGATTTGAATGATTTTACTGTTAAAAAAAATAATAATTAAAAATCAAACTTAAGGTCCTCGTGAGTGTACTGCTTGTTGTGTCTGTCTTCATTGCTTCTTTCTCATGTCCCTCTAGGGCTACTAGCAACATTACACTTAACTGTTTTACACAATTGTGTTTCCTTCAGAAGTGTCTTACAGTGAAGCACAGACACTGTAACTATTTGACCTTATCTTAAGTTACACTTTGCACCATCAGACTGTGGCAAATTTATTAGCTTTGCTAATTTGTTAGGTACTGTCAATGTTAACACATTCAAGTTATGCATAATCTTATTTACATTGCCAGTTTGTCTGACAGAACTTCTTAAATGCCAGCAGTTGGTGTATGGTCAAAAACAGAAATATGTGCAATTTGTGATAAAGATGAAAGATTTGACTGGCATGATAAATCATATGAGGCTGTGTAAATGATGAGTGGTCTATTGGGTTTTACACCAGTCTATTTTCAACTCAAAACAGTTGATAATTGTTTGGTCAAATTAGCTGGCAGATGATGGGATTTTTTTAATGCAAGCAGACAAATCATGACTAAAATAACAACATTTTTATTTTTTTATTTTTTATTCTCACCAAATCTAAGAACACCAGTACCTTTAACTAATATGAGAATTGGAAGCAAAGCAGAGTACCAAGAGAAAAAGCCAATCAGCCAGCTTGAAAATTGGTAAAACTGACAGTTCCTCTCAAGGATTAAAGCCTCACTCACCAACACTGGTGGTAGGTCTGCTTGGTAGAAACATGTTGGAACTAAGTGGGCTACTACTAATACTAGTTGTTCCTGCAAGAGCTTTCAGAAAGAGCTTGAAAAACAGTGAGTTGTACATCTTCCCGTTTTGAATGTGAATCAGCTGAGCTCTAGCTGTTCTTGTTTAAGGGTAGAGTAAGTAAGTAATTTGGTGTTTTACTCCCAGTCAACCATTATGGTTATCTCCAGGCATGTTTACGGGTAGAAATAACAGTAACCTGCCCAGTCTTACATAGGCACAGTGCTTTGTTTTGTTTTATTATTATTCAGTATTTGATCCACAGGTGTGATGTGTGTGATCTTCTGTTGCATTTTCCATTTCTGGTCACTGTTTGCTTTCTGTGCCCTCCGTTTTGTATGTTATGTATAGGGTGCAGAAAAGCATGCATCAGTTAACCCCAGGAACTTGTAGAGAAGCAGTTTTGGTGCCTCTGCCCTGTCGAGTGCCACACTGTGGCTTGCCCCTTGATTTGGCAGACTGAGCCTATTCCCACTTCCAGTTAGCTTTTCCACCAAACTGGCTTTTGGATGGTTCATGGCTGCCTGGACGCTGACTGTCAATTTCAGCAAAAAGGATGGTGCACAGAGTCAACGCACCTGCTTCAGAAACACAAACTACAACAAGCCATTCTTGTTTTATAATTCTACAATATGATGATGGCACATCCATGCATCCATGCAGATTTGCTTATTTTCTGTTACCCAAACTGTGTGTGCCACATGTTCACACTTTTGAGCATTGAACATTGTGCTTCACATGGTTAAAAAAAAAAGAAAGAAGGGGTAATGAAATTGATTCTGCCCCTTACATGCACTTAAACAACCTCTTGAACTAATTCTTAGCAAGTTCCTGTGGCTGTTATGAACAGCGGCTAACAGAGTCTTACCTGACTCTTTGAATGCTGTCTACACAGCATTGTCAATTTCCATACACTGAGTGCAACATTGCTGTTGTTTTTGTGGGTGTAAATAATGTATCCGCTGTCTCTTGTTGTGCATTCCATACTAACACTTTAACGACTACCTTGACGTTTTACACACTGTTTTTACCATGGAACCTCATGATCTAACAATTCCAGGCGTGATGTCAGCCAGCAGGGAAGTGACAGTTGTCAGTGGCTCCTCTTACCATGTCACTAACACTTTTTTCTAGGGCATGAACTGTGCTGATTGTAACTTACACTGCGTCCCACAGTCTGTCCTCATGATATGTTTATGGCATGTGATTGGTTGGGGTTTTGTTTGTTTGTTATGAATACAAATCATTATCCATTGTTATTTTGCAAAACACAGGTAAAACACTAAGAAAAAAAGTGATTAAAAAATAATAAAAAATATGTGCATAATAAAATGCATTAGTTATTTTCTTATTATGATTCCCCCCGCCCCTAACCCCCATCCCCCACCCTCCCACCAGTATATCTTATAGCTCAGCACACACTACAATCTACACCATATTTCACCAGACATGGTGACATAATTATATGATATCTTGTGGCCATTTTCTTTTGCCACAATTTTCCAGTTGTATGGGGTCATGTTTTGTAATTTGACAATCTAGTCTGGCTTGCATTTGTAATTTCACACAATCTAGCCCAGCCAGCTTTTGTAATTTCACACACAATCTAGCCAGGCTAGATTTTGCAATTTCACACAGTCTGGCCCTGGGTAGATTTTGTAATTTCACACAATGTAGCCTGGCTAGCTTTTGTAATTTCACACAATGTAGCCCAGCTAACGTTTATATTTTCACACAATGTAGCCTGGCTAGCTTTCATAATTTCACACAGTGTAGCCCAGCTAGATTTTGTAATTTCACACAGTGTAACCTGGCTAGCTTTTGTAATTTCACACAATGTAGCCTAGCCAGCTTTAGTAGTTTTACACAATCTAGCCTGGCCAGCTTTTGTAATTATGTAATTTTACACAATCTAGCCTGGCCAGTCTTTGTAATTTCACACAATCTAGCCTGGTCAGCTTTTGTAATTTCACACAATCTAGCCTGGTCAGCTTTTGTAATTTCACACAATCTAGCCAGACCAGCTTTTGTAATTTCACACAATCTAGCCTGGTCAGCTTTTGTAATTTCACACAATCTAGCCTGGTCAGCTTTTGTAATTTCACACAATCTAGCCAGACCAGCTTTTGTAATTTCACACAATCTAGCCTGGCCAGCTTTTGTAATTTTACACAGTCTAGCCTGGTCAGCTTTTGTAATTTCACATGATCTGCCATGGCCAGCTTTTGTAAAATTTCTCACGATCTAGCCTGGGCAGCTTTTGTAATTTCACACAAACTAGCCTGGCGAGCTTTTGTAATTTCACACAATCTAGCACAACCAGCTTTTGTAATTTCACACAATCTAGCCCAGCCAGCTTTGTAATTTCACACAATCTAGCCCAGCCAGCTTTTGTAATTTCACACAATCTAGCCCAGCTAGTTGCAGCTATTTTGGCTTAGCTGTCTACAGAAGACTGTATGCATTAGACTCACTTAGACTGATTAGACTCACTTTTCATTCCTCATTCCCAGTACTAAAATAGATCATCAGAGTATAAACTGGTGCATACTACTTACTAGCACAACCTTGAATGGACATGTTCAATATTAATAATAATAATGAAATATTTCTAAGCGTGAATCTCTAAGTCTAAGATATAAATAGAGCTCAGTGGACAGTACTAAATTCAGATGTAAACCACATCCATGCTGGAACACCTGAGGTGGAAATGACAATAGTTCTATGTTTACAAGCAATTCAAGGCACGAGAAGCTGAACAAGCAAGACCAACATTACACACACACATACATGCAAACACATGAATGCATGCACACATGTACATGGTGCATGCACACACACACACACACACACACACACACACACACACACACACACACACACACACACAGAGTGTGGCAGTTTTTTTTTTTTAAATTGGACCTTTCCAGGTTCAGTTCTTTTTTTAGTCATTTGTACAGGAATACACCCCTATTTTCAGGGGCTTCCTATTGGATAGAATGCATCTAGCATAAAGAATTGAATCTGACCTGGAAAGGGCCTTATGCTGCAAAGCAGGTTCTCTCTGAAGGGTATAGTTTTCTTCTTCTTTTTTTCCCTTTTTTTTTCTTTTAGTGTGCAAACCGCTTTACATGGTATCATTTACCCACTAGTTGTAAAAGCACACAATGTACCAGATCTAGTTCATTGAAAAGAGTGTGTTACTCTCTGGTGCAGCAAGATCTCATTCTTTCCCTTTGTAGGTGTTCTCTCTCTCTCTCTCTCTCTCTCTCTCTCTCTCTCTACTAATATAGTTTTGTTTTTGACCTGCAGTTCTCGACAAAAATGTTGAAGGCAAGGAAAATTGTACTTTTTCTTTCTTTCTATGGAGTATTTATTCTTGTTTTTTGCCATGTATTTTCATAATACTTGAGAAGAAAGAATGTTGTTACACTAACATGCCATTACAGCTGTACCCTTTGCCCCCAACCCCACCCCCCACAACAAAACCTGGGTAAACTGTTCTTTTTTTCTTTCTTTTTTAAATATGTTTCTTGTACATGGTTATTTACTTTTCACAGGTACGGGTTGTGTATCTCAGATATGGTTTGGTCACCCTGTTTATGTTGTGATTTATTAAACACTGAACCTCTGGACTTTGGTGTGTGCGTGGTGTATGTGTGTGTGTGTGGGGGGGTGCGTGGTGTAGTGTGTGTGTGTGTGGGGGGGGGGGGGGTGCAATTACATGTGTGCATACAGTGGATGTAGTATATTATGTGTGTGCAGTGCGTGTTTAGCGTATGTGTATGTAGTGTGTGTGTGTTCATTCGTGTGCACGTGTATCTGTAGGGAGGGAGACAATGAACCATTTTCACTCAAACAAATCTAATACAAAGTTGACTGCTATCTTTCTGAAATAAAATCCAAAGACCCAAAGGGTTAAAAAGAATACTGAGTTTAATAGGACAACACAAAACATGCGCATATTTTAGAAGAATGCCTATTTATTATGACATAGACACACAATCTGCAAATTTTCGGGGTAATCCCCTTCGTCAAGCGACAAAACGACACTTAAACGACAACTGAACAGTTAAAATCGATGAAAATTGAGATAATTATCTTCTGTTTGGTTGAGTTTTTAGTTGCTCTCTATGTGTGTGTGTGTGTGAAGAACTCTTATTTATTATGACATACACAGTCTGCAAATTTTCATGGTAATCCCCTTCGTCAAACGACAAAACAACGGTTAAACAGTTAAAAACAATGAAAAATTTGATGACTTCTGTTTGGTTGAGTTGTTTTCTTGTCCAGTCGACCAGTGCCTAGAAGAATGTTTAGAAGACTGTTTTTGCATGATTATGAAATGTACGCGCATAGGGCTCACCAGAGAAAGGGTGCTTTAAGAGCCCACTATTATTATCATAGGATGAGGGGGGCGGGGATAGCTCAGTGGTTAGAGCGCCGGACTCGTGATTGAAAGGTCGCGGGTTCGAATCCCTGCTGGAACGACGGGAGAATTTTCTTCTCCAGGGTCGACTTTCTGTGCTGACTCTTATTTCGGTATCCGTTCCACCCCCGTGTTACCACAGTAGCACGTAAAAAATCCCGGTCCTTCTGCCAAAATTGCAGGTGTCAGGTTACAGCTAAACACGCATACATCTTACGTATGTGGATTTTGTTGAACCGTGCTTCGGCATTGGTCACAACTTGTCCCTAATATGTCAAATGACATCTGAGGACATTAAGCATCAACTCATCATCATCATCATAGGATGAGGGCCCAAAACAGGTCAGACCCACCTGGTATCGATAAATTAGACGGAATGGTCGACGATACCAGCATGTCCTAGTCTTATGTGCTCTTTTAACAGGGGTAATTTTGAAGGGACTAACTCCTCGAAAATTCGTGTCTGATGTTTGTGTATGTATGTTTTATGCTTGGGAAGTGATTGGTTTTGTAGACTGACTTGACCAAGGGTTGATATATATGCGAGAAGAGTTTACAAATGTGTATTTGCTTATGACCTGAGTTTGACTGTCCTGAGGTGACCCTGTGTGGTTGACAGGACATTAAAATCCATGCAATTACTGCTACTACCCACCCGCATCTGGTCACGGAAGGAAAGAGATCCCTAAGAAGCTGGAAATCGCTGGAGAGCAGGGAAAATTAATTTTGTGTGCCTGCTTTTGCAAAATTGGAAGCATAATTATTTTCGTGGCAATTGTCGCCCACGAAACGAGTATATAAAATTAAATATGATTATGACATTAACGAGGCATTTGGAAACAATTAATTAAAAGAATCAACGAAATGAAAGGGAGCAATGTTCGAAAGACGTCACACGAACACAACATCGAAGACCTGAATCGCCTACAGTGAAGTAACTCACCTGGCATGCGAGCTTATGGCACATTGAAGATACACAAACTCCACCCCCCCCCCCCCCCCCCCCCGCCCCTAGGAGCCTTGTTAATTTATAAGCGCGGTTTTTTGTTGTTGTTTTTTTACTTCAGTTTATTATGATTCGACAACATCTTAAAGGAAAAGTCCAAGGTTTTTAAGTATGCAAAATGACCATCGAAATGATTGATAAATGAGTCACTAGTTTGAGATTTAATGAAATAAAAAATAAATAAATAAAAATGAAGATTTTTTTTTTTTAATGTTGGTTTTTAATCGATTTTATTTTCTGTGGGCTGGCCGAGACTGCCGTCTCGGGTTCTTCATCAGTCACGTGACTTTCTCGGAAGTGACGTCAGTCTGGGGAGTCGGTGCGGTTGCTATCTTAGATTTTCATTGAAGGTGTATGCGTGTGGTCGACAAAAAGCTCTAACCATGCCGGCCTACTGTGCTGCAGCAAACTGTAACAACTCACAAGTAACCCAAAGCATAACTATACACGAGTTCCCGCTGTGAGGCGAAAATGGGTCAAATTTGTACAATTCAAAAGAGCTGAGTTGACTTTGATGCTGCGCCTCAGTCACGCCCATTTGTGTAGCGAACACTTGACTGAGTGCGGTTTCGTAAACTTCATGTCTATTAGACCCCTTTCACTTAGATTTTCGCGCATGCGCAATGGAATGGCGTGTGAAATCTGCCCGAAGTAGGGGGGAACACGTCAGCTGGGCTGCTGGCCCAGCGCATAGCTGTATTTCCCTGGTACTGGCAGTGTTGAAAACCTCGCATTTCACGACAAGATGGGCGCAAAAGATCACTGCCGTGTAATCCACTGCACCACTGGTTGAATAAAAGCCAAGAGTCCCGCGAAACGTCTGTCACTGTTTCAGTAAAAAGGCAAAGTATCGTATTCCGCGGCGCTGACTCGAGAATGATCCCCGGCCCAGTGTGTTGAGAATGAAGCGTGTGTGTTTTTTACGTTTCTTTTTCTTTTTCGTTTTTCCCCGTCTTATTCAAGTGTACCGGATGTGCACTTAATTACTACAGTATATACCATTGTTGTTAGAACGAGAGAATATGTGTACGTGCGGGAGGCGTGGGGAGTAACTGCGGCGACATTAACTGATACACTGAGGCAGGACGTGTCACTAGTGTCGTGTGCATGTGAGGGTGAGTGTGTTGCTGTGTTGAGACCTTTAATTTCTGATCTCTTACCTTACATTTTACTATAATTATGTACAATCGTTGAGGCTAATTCTCTATCTGTCTGTCCGCTTTCTATCTGTCTGTCTCTGTGTAGCAGCGGCTTTCACTAATTTCATGCCGATTTTCATTCTGTTTCAGGAATAATTTATGAAGCTACCCGGCTTGGTCCGTTATTTGTGTGCGTGCGTGCGTGCGCCCGCGCGTGTGTGTGTCAGTCTATGAAAGAGAGAGACTGAGATATGAGGGTGGGTGTATGTATGTGTGCGTGTGGATGTGTAGGAGGCGGTGATATGGTGTATGGGTGTGGGTGTGAAGGCGGACAGGATGAGAATAGTGATTATACTTGTGCCTCGTATCACAGCCTATTAATCAGATTTGAATGTGTGAGCTACTGCTTATTTTACAGCGCATTTCTGTAACCAATATTATTCTATCTAATAATGTTCATGATATCAGTATTGTCTGTCTGTTGTTGCGCTCTCTTAAATTTTGAATCATTTATACAAAAGTGTTTTTTTTTTTTTTTTTTGGTTTGCTTGTTCCTTTAAATGGAATAAAGAAGTACTTAGCTTGACCTGAAAAAATTAATAGAAACGGCGGACTACCGACAAACCTAATGGCAAACACACCACCAAACCACAACAGTCAAAAGATTATAGCCTGCAGCAAATAAATAATGGGTGCGAGTTGAGCGTCTCAAAGAGCTTTGTCATTTAATTAAAGTATGGAATGCATAAATAATAATACATCACTACAATACTTAGTCATACAAAACAAAGTGAAACTGACGCACAGTGAAACACAAACTCCCCGCACTCATAGTCGCCTGCACGCCGCGCGCTCGCGCTTACACACACACACACACACACACACACACACACACACACACACACACACACACACACACACACACACACGTGTTCACATGTTTCCGTGCACGCGCCCACACACACATACACGCACGCACACACACCTAGGCGGATCGCGCGCCCTTGTGCTGGCGTATACTAAATCCCCCCCACCCTACCGGCTCACCCCGAAGGGATTTAAAAAAAAATAATAATAACAACAACGGCCAGCCAGGTGCCGGAGCTTCTTTGTCAGTCAACGGATTGAATTAACTGGAAATTTTACGAAGTCTGTAGGTATCTAAAATGATTCAGCCCGGTCAAATCTCAGTACGCTCTAAGTCAGTGTCAGCACGTTCCCCCTACATCCGCTTTGAAGGAGTTGTAGAACTTTGCAGCCGACTCTGATTGGTTGTCGCTGTGCGACAGCGAGATAAACGAAAGGGGTCTGTTGGGTTTGCTTCAAAGCGGAATTTGTAGGGCAGTCCACAGGGTAACCGACTTGGAAAAAAATCCAGTTCGAATCTCCAAGGATGAAGCTGAGGAGCAGCAAGCGCACAGCATGATACCAAAAACTGAGAGCTACACTGATACCCTGAAACAAGCGCTAACTAAGGCAAAGACAAAAAGTCTAACACGAATGCCTACGGCAGAAAAGGCCGTGAAAGAAAGAGACTGTACATAAATACCTGTGGCAAAGAAAGAAAGAACAGACCACAAACGCTGGTGGCAAACGAAAAATGGCTGCCCTAATCAGGCAAGCAAACAGCAGACACCAAATGAAAGAAACAATACAGCTGAAACCACCTCAAAACCCCAAACGGTTGCCTACCTGCAAGCATAAGGTGGAGAATTAAAAAACAACAAATCACAACAGTCTAACAGACTACTGTCTGCAACGAAGGAGTGGACAACTACAGTCATAAGAGCACAGAGCAAAAATAACTGTGCCAACGACAAACAGACGGAAAGCCAAACTAAACATAACTAACTCTAAACTAACCCCTCACTAACCCGGCTTCCATCTAGAAAAACAAAGGCTGCAGACTGATAAAGCAAAACGCTAATCAGGACTACCGATGACAAAGCATCGGGATGTAAACAAATGCAGACGACAAGAGAAATACAAAATGGCTGCCCTAATCAGGCAAGCTAACAAGCGGGTACGAAAGGGCCAATAAACCAAAGTTGAAAAAGAAAGAACGCATGGTGAAAAAGAAGGGGGAAAAAGAGAGAGAAAACAACAACACACAAAGAAAGAGGACGCAAGTAATGTCAGCGAGCAACTGGAAAAAGACTGGATACACGTAATCCGTGTACACGATACAACCCACTTAGCAGTGACAACAACACGGCAGGGCAACAGACGCTCACGAACTACCCTACACAAAGAAAGAATGAGAGGTCTCGTTAAACATCGAGACTACCCTCCTCACTCGTACATCGTAAATAAACGACATAACTCTAGAAACAAAAGGGCAAGCCAGGAGAAAAAACAGTGAATGGCAAGAACCGGTAACTAGTCCAACCCCAAACCCAGGGAGGCCACGAAATCGCTAGTCTATTGAATTATAACGAACAAAACTTTTTCATTTTTACATATGATGAAACAAACAAGGATAAATTAGGAAAATGAAATAAAACACCCAATAAACGGCAGGCTCCCTGATGAGGTCTAGTCTGTTGTGAAAGCTAAACAGAACGAAAAAGACTGAAACGCCACGCACCTAACAAGGCTCGAGATGATATAACAAGGAGGAAATAAACAAAGGTCCAACTACTGACAACGGCGTCGGAGCTTCATCCTTGGAGATTCGAACTGGATTTTTTTTCCAAGTCGGTTAACCTGTGGCTACTAGCCATTTTGCAGCGACTCCCCACATGATTTTCAGCGTCATGGCGACGCTTTGGGTACGACAGAAAATGCCTGTTTTCGTGCATTTATAACCCTCAGATCACAATTCCACCTACATCATTGTTCTCATCCAACTTTAACGGAAATCGTGTGAAAAATCACCCCAAACCTTGGACTTGTCCTTTAAGAGGGAAAGAAAAAGGTAAAGAAAGAAAAGAAGAGAGAGAGAGAGAAAAACAACAACAACAAAACTTGTTCTGAGATCGCTTGTTCTTTTCAATACGAATGGCACCACGAAGTTTTTCACAAGGGGTTAACTACATAAACGTGAACACAAAACTGCAGATAGCAGCTGCTTTATTTACCACCTTCCAGACCACTTGGATTCCGGACCGCTCGATCTCTTTGCCACAAAATCTGTTGTCGGAAGTTTCGTAATAATTATTTATTCAAGTCGTAAACTAAGCTCAATAATCCTTCGAGCCCCGTGTATTCAACGCTTTATAGTTTTGGCAGGGTGGTATTGTTGCCTTTGGATCAATATTTCCGAGATTTCATGTTGACCATCTTGAGTTACGAGTCTTCTGATCCGATGGGCCACGTGAAAGGAATAATGGCTTTTCTTTGTCCATCGACTTGACAAGTCCGTGAAGAGAGCTTTCACATGGTGTATCCACGTTGTTTCACGACCTTCTGACTTTCTTTGCGGAAGAGTGAGCAGGAGTAAATGTATGCAAACCAACTTTCCACGCCCTTGATGATCAGATCTTGCTTCGCGAAGAGGTGTTCCACTTCGGCGATATATGTCACGGGACCGTGAACTCGGTGGTTAAAGACACTAAGTCGACCTTGCTTTTGATTTTAGTTGTTGTTTTGATAGAGAGACAGACTGACACACACACACACACACACACATACACACACACACACACACACACACACACACACACACACACACACACACACACACACACACACACACACTGAGAGAGAGAGAGAGAGAGAGAGAGAGAGAGAGAGAGAGAGAGAGAGAGAGAGAGAGAGAGAGAGAGAGAGAGAGAGAGAGATCTACTAATATATCGTAAGTTTACAGAAAATTTCAACTTCCGAAACAACTGTAACAATCTGTGGTCCAGAATGAGAGACAACTATTCGACCAACTTTCCGCTAAAAGTATAAGCAGCTACAACCAGTGATTGGTTAGACTGCATCTTTCTTCCACAGAACAACATTATTTTGTCTTTCGTAACACTACCTCAAGACGGAGAGAGAGGGGGAAAGACAGACGGGAGGGAGGGGGGAGATAGGGAGGGAGACAGACAGACAGGCAGGCAAGCAGGCAGAGAGAGAGAGAGAGAGAACATCGGGAGATGGTGTGCATTTAAGCGAAGACTAACGTAATGTCTGAGCTGACACCACTCTAGTTATAGACACGGTGACGACGTTGATGTGTTTGGCCTGGTCACGTTTCCCACGCTGGCCGGTCACTCATCTGAACACGTGCCGTTGAGGGAATACAATCCAGTCTCAGTGTTCTGAGCGGTGTTCGCCGGCGTCGGATTTGTTCGGTTCACAGCTGAGGCGGAAAGTCGGTCTTTTGTGCCTTCTTTTTCTTTCATGACGCTTTACGTCTGCAATAACCATAAGGCTTATAAAGGACCTCTTTTGTGACCTGCGAGTACCGGTGGGGAGGGGTGGGGGGTTACATACACACGTATACAACACACGTGTACATTGTCCTGAGAGTTCCCCAAATGATGAGTTGATGCTTAATGTCCTCAGATGTCATTTGACATATTAGGGACAAGTTGTGACCAATGCCGAAGCACGGTTCAATAAAATCCACATACGTAAGGTGTATGCGTGTTTAGCTGTAACCTGCCACCTGCACTTTTGGCAGAAGGACCGGGATTTTTTACGTGCTACTGTGGTAACACGGGGGTGGAACGGATACCGAAATAAGAGTCAGCACAGAAAGTCGACCCTGGAGAAGAAAATTCTCCCGCCGTTCCAGCAGGGATTCGAACCCGCGACCTTTCAACCACGAGTCCGGTGCTCTAACCACTGAGCTATCCCCACCCCAAGTTCCCCAAACTGACCATATCTCTATTTATCTTGTTTTTCTTCACTGGCTGCGCATTGATTCACGAAGTACAAACTACACACGTATACAACACACGTGTACATTGTTCTGAGAGTTCCCCAAAAATGACCATATCTCTACTTATCTTGTTTCTCTTCACTGGCTGCCCACTGATTCACGAATACAGTACAAACTAAACTCGCTTGAACTATTACTGGCTGTCCGTTGATTCACGAATGGAGTACAAACTAAACTCACTTTTCTGTGCTACAAATGCCTCAACTCGACCGCTCCTGGCTACTTGACTGAACCCCTGAAAATTTACAAACCAACCCGCCAGCTACGCTCTTCTTCTGATACTTCCATTCTCTGTCTTAATACCCTCTGTGTGTATGCACTCGCTTGGTCAGAGATCCTTTTTTTTTTTTTTTTTTTTTTTTTTTTTTTAATGCTGCACCGTCTTTCTGGAACAGTCTCCCTTGCAAACGCTGGTAATCAAACACACTCACATTTTTTAGATCATCTTTGAAATCTCACCTCTTCAAGCTATCTACTGATTGTGTGTGTGTGTGTGTGTGCGCGCGCGCGCGCGCGTGCGCGCATTGGTTCTTCGTAATAAGCTATGTGCTCCAATCTGGAGAAATAGCACACAAAAAAGTACATCATTATTATATAATTATACACAGGCGCGCGCACGCACGCACGCACGCATTTCTTAATGGTTTGGTGACTCTTGCTTTCGGGGGGAGCGCGAAGGTGAGGTGGGGTGGGAGGCTGTCTGAGATCTAGGACATCAAAACAACATAACACGTCAAGCAAAGTTAATTCTCTTTATCAGCCGTTCGAAAATAACGTCATTGCTCACGTTCTTACTCAGGCAAACCCACACACCCCACCCACACCAACTTTAGAGGGATAACTTTGCATCGGCATCCCTCATACTGAACATCCAACAATGGCAGCATAACATACTAGTTACATATCAGCTAACCAAGGTTAGCTGCATACATTTTGAAAACACCGGTCATCCTGTGACATAAAGGCTTAACATTCGAACGCACAAACAAGGTACTCTGACGCCATAGCGGCTGCAACCAGGCGGCAATCTAGCGCCGAAATTACCCACGTTCAAGAACCAAAATCAAGGCACGTTGTGAACATGGTAACATTATAAACATACATTATTTACATCAATAAGAAACAACAGAACAACAAGCCATAGAAAAATAACTACTTACAGGCTCTCCCCTGAGATGAACACATGAACACCGGCCGCAACAGTAAACAAACACTGGGGAAAAGGGACGCTGCCGGCCCAGCACACAACTTTTAACACCTTAGATAATTGGGCCATAAATCCCCCACCCAATCAAAAAGGAAAAGGACCGGAAAGAAAAGGTTATAGGGTCATGGCCCGGAACATGTATACAATACACTCGGTTACACTCAGATGGTTGCTCCATTACTGTGAAAAAAAGAAAGGCATAATCCCTGCTAATCAAGCAGGTTTTAGGAAAGGAAAATATACAACGGATCATTTAGTAAAACTTACAAGTCATAAATCAGTTTTCGAGGAGAACAAATACTCTGGGCGCATTTTTTTATGTTAAAAAGGCCTATGACAGTGTGTGTGGCACGCCAGACTACTTTACAAACTGAAAAACATAGGAATAACTTGTGTGATGTTTGAATATTTTAAAAACTTCTTAACCGAAGGATGTATTTGTACTCGAGTAGATAAGACATATTCATCTAACAAAAATCTGATATGGGTATTTCACTGGGCTCAGTTACTGCACCTGTCTCATTTAACATTATTATACATTATTATACATGATCTCCCAAAAGCATTGTCAAATAACACACATGTGGCTCAATATGCAGATGATATTGCTATTTGGGTTCACACAACTCTTAGAAAGCATACAAAAATGAGGGTAGTAAGTTATGTACAAAAACTGTATCAATCGGCAATGAATAAACTAACCGCTTACATGAAGGAAAACGATTTTGAATTATCACGGGAGAAGACGTGTTTAATGCTTTTTAATAATGGAGAACTATACACTATAGTATACTATAATGGAGAACTATATAATTCGATGTGAACAGACATTAAATAAAGCATTGAGTGATTGATTGATTGATTCTACCTATTTGCCTGTCTGTCTGTCTGTCTGTCTGTCTGTCTGTCTGTCTGTCTCTGTCTGTCTGTCTGTCTGTCTGTCTGTCTGTCTGTCTGTCTGTCTGTCTGTCTGTGTCTCTGTCTCTGTCTCTCTCTCTCTCTCTCTCTCTCTCTCTCTCTCTCTCTCTCTCTCTCTCTCTCTCTCTCTCTCACTCACTCTGTGTGTGTGTGTGTGTGTGTGTGTGTGTGTGTGTGTGTGTGTGTGTGTGTGTGTGTGTGTGTGTGTGTGTGTGTGTGTGTGTGTGTGTGTGTGGAATCGGGGGAAGAGAGAAGGAAGGGGAAGAGAGTCAATGTCCCTTCATGTCGCAAACTTTCCTCGGTCTTTACTATTCTGCCTAAAAGACTCCACAGTACGTCGCTGTTTAATAAACTTCTCACGTGCCGGCTACACTTCAAGCCTTTCGCTGGGCTGGAGCGGCACGACCGTTGGGACTGTTTAATTAGTATATCATAAGTATACCCGTGAGACACTAGTATCTCTGATCTACCTTTCAACTTTCTCGCTCCCTCCGTCAGCGTGTACAGCCACAGCTCATTAAGTCCACGTCGTTGACCCCCGTGTGTCCATGTCACCACACCGCGCCTTTGAAGTCGGAATATATAATGAGGTTGTGGGTCTACGAGAGATATACCCGTCCCTAATAAGCCTTACGGTTTCTGTGGACATTAAACAGCATGCTTACTGCTTTACAAGAGATGTCTCTGCCGCCCGCGACGGCGCGCGCCTGTGTATAAAGTTTATGTGCTTGGCTACCCGAGCGGTGAAGTATATAGGCCTATACGTCACCCACCCACACACCCCGGGGAGCCATGCTTTTGTCACGTCAGTGACTGGGCAGAATGGCACCCCCCCCCCCCCTCCACACACACACACCCACTCCCAGTCCCTCTTCACCCTTCCCCCCTCCGCCTCCCGGTGGTTAAGAGGAGGTGGGCTCTAACCGTACAGCGCTACGAAGCTCAGGAGTTGTGTGAAAGTCGAGGTGGCCGTCCTGCGCTCCGTCCCTAATAAGCCTACGGTTTCTGTGGACGTACAGCAACACTCAACCAACCGTACAGGCAATAGTCCTGACCGTTGCCAGGGATAATTATAGGTTGGAGCGAAGGAAGCTATAATTTTGTTCTGACAGTTCTGACTGGTGACACCGCACTTACGGAAGTAAGGATTTTTTTCCCTATCTCTTTTTTTTTTCTTTTTCTTTTTTCTAACCTTGTAGGCAATAGTTTTGACAGTTGCCAGGGATATAGGTTTGAGCAAAGAATGATACATTTCTGGATTTTTTCTTCTTCTTTTTTCTCCTTACCGTACAGGCAACAGTTTTGACAGTTGCCAGGGATATATATGTTTGAGCGAAGGACGATATAATTATTTTTGACACTTGTTGACACTGGTGACTGCGTTACGAAAGTAAGGATTTTTTTCTTCTTCTTACCGTACAGGCAATAGTTTTGACAGTTGCCAGGGATATAGATCTGAGCGAAGGCCGATACATTTCTGACAGTTGTGTTGAAACTGGTGACTGCGCTTACGAAAGTAATTTCTCTCTCTCTCTCTCTCTCTCTCTCTCTCTCTCTCTCTCTCTCTCTCTCTCTCTCTCTAACCGCACAGGCAATTGCCAGGAGTGCCAAGGACGATACAGTTGTGACAGTTTCCGAAACTGGTGACTCGGCGCTTACGAAAATAGAGAGAGAGAGAGAGAGAGAAAGAGAGAGAGAGAGAGAGAGAGAGAGAGAGAGAGAGAGAGAGAGAGAGAGAGAGAGAGTCGTAAGCTAATTCGTCTGTGTCGGAAAACGAATCATTCTTCTTCTTCTTCTTTTTATCGCCGGAACAGGATTGTGTGACTGTCTGAAGAAAATTAGCATGTTGCTGTTTATTGCTTTGGTATACTAGGAACGCACACAGCTGCTAGGCAGGAACTTTGTTGCAGGCTTATGGTTTTTGCTAGTGACACGTTAAATTATCATGACAGGTGACAGGTATTGTATGGTCTGCATTAGCCGATTTTTCGCACTGAGAAAAAATAAAATAAAAAAAATGAAGCAACAACGACTCTGCTGACCTACTCAAACAAGTTCCAAACACATGACAGGATAAAGAGAACGCTTATTTGCATGTCGTGTGCAGTCATAATTATTATATATATATATAAGGGTTCGCGTGTTTGAATCTTGCATTTAGACTGAGTGCTGGTGCTGCCTAGGAAGCTAAGACTTTGGACAGTGTGGGTGGTACGCGGGAGCAGGAGTGTTGCGTGCGAGTGCGTTTGTGTGTGAGTACGTGCCTCCCTGCGTGTGTGTATGTGCACGCACGTGTGTGTGTGTGTGTGTGTGTGTGTGTGTGTGTGTGTGTGTGTGTGTGTGTGTGCACCTGCGCGCGCGTGCGCGTGTTTACGTTTGGGCGAGTGGGTGGGTGGGTGGGTAGGTGAGTGAATATATTCCTTCACGAAGTCGATGTCATAGCCTACGCATCGTCGTAAATTCTGGGAAACACTCAATTTCTGTCTTACTCTCCACAGACTGAAAAGGTCAAGCACTTAAAGACAGAACGGAAAAAATATACATTTCCATAGGTATATTATTATAGCCTACAAAGCCCAAGACGGTAAGGAATAATCAGAACACAAGCTCGCTCGTGTCCAGAAAAGAACAAAACGTTGAACAAGCATAAAGCTACAGACTGTGAAATAAAAAAATAAAAATAAAAAGTGCAGGAGAAAAACTGAACGGAACGAAGGGAGATAGACTGGCGATATGTGACACCCCAAACAGCACTGTATACATAAGCCTACGTCGCAGACAGAATGTCGGACTTTGCAAAGCAGGACACGTCGCAAACGAACGGTCCAAGGAAGCGGAGCGATTCGAGGGAGATGCAAGATATTCGCGTCATTGTCAAAGACGATGACGTGGAGGTGGACCAGCAGCCTAGCAGTGGCGTCATTTACCGGGTGCACGACACACCTCCCGTTTATGTCTGGCCAATCTATGGCGTTCAGGTAACCTCTTGTCGTACTTTGGCCTTTATTCATGAATAAAATTCTCATTGGGGGCATTTTCGGGTTGCTGAATTTGCCTGTGTGTGTGTGTGTGTGTGTGTGTGTGTGTGTGTGTGTGTGTGTGTGTGTGTGTGTGTGTGTGTGTGTGTGTGTGTGTGTGTCCGCGCGCGCGCGCGCGCTCTTCTTCTTTTCTTCGATTATTGCATTCTGCGTGCATTTGTGCAAAATAAAACGTGGTCGTCGACAGGATTTTTGAACTACTTTTAAACCCATCCCTGAAGACTCTTAGTAACTGCATTGTATATTGCGGTTCCCGTCGTGGCTTAACCCCTTCACTGCCACGATATTGTTTGAAACCGACACATCAGTGAAATGTTATTGTCTTATTGACACATCAGTGAAATGTATTGTCTTATTGACACAGCAGTGTGCGAAATTTGAAACTGCAAGCCTCTTTGTCTTCCTTTTCGCACTGGTATGTGAAAGGATTTTAATCAAAACACATAGCACTGAAAACAGCTGTTATAGGCCCGGAAAATATACTGTTTGCAGGCGTGTCCGTGCATCTTTCAGCCCGGACATTTTACAGGCTGGGGCAGTGACGGGGTTAATTAGATCTATAATTCTGCTAGCCAGAAATGTACGGTCAGAGTAGGACGAAGGTCTTTTTTTCTTTTTTCTTTTTTTCAAGTTTAAAAAGGATGCTGTCTGGTTCAGTAAGACTCTTTTATCGTTTCAGCAAGCGTTTATGTGTGTGTCCGGAGCGCTTTCCGTGCCTTTCCTCATCTCCAGCTTCATTTGTGCTGGCGAACTTCCGGAAGTGCGTGCGCAGCTTCTGAGCATCACTTTCTTCATGTGCGGCGTTGCGACTCTCCTGCAGAACATCATTGGAATTAGGTGAGAGCTAGAGCTATACGGTAGACCGGGGGGTGGGGAGTGGGAGGGGTTCGGGGGGGGGGGGGGGAGGTGGGGGGATGCTGCAGTTGCACCACACAGGAAGATGGTACTGTTGCACTGAAGTTATGTATGACAAAGGCCTTGTAATGGTAACAGCTAATCAAATCTGTGCACATTGTATCTACTTATGCTCTCTCTCTCTCTCTCTCTCTCTCTCTCTCTCTCTCTCTCTCTCTCTCTCTCTCTCTCTCTCTCTCTCTCTCTCTCTCTCTCTCTCTCTCTCTCTCATCAGGGTGATCTCTGATCCGGGTGTCTTTCCTTGGGAGTTCCACTGTGGTAAACAAAACATCACACTTTCCTCCTGACTTTCCGACTGATTGTGTGTATGTGTACGTGCGTGCGTGCGTGCGTGCGTGCG
>OY757542.1:24313640-24326140 GCA_963584105.1 Alviniconcha strummeri
AAAGCTTCGAGTTCAAATTCTCTGTCTCTGCCTCTGTGTCTCTGTCTCTGTCTCTCTCTCTCTGTCACTTTCTGTCTCTGTCTCTCTGTCTCCCTCTCTGTCTCTCTGTCTGTCTGTCTGTCTGTCTGTCTGTCTGTCTGTCTGTCTGTCTGTCTGTCTGTCTCTCTCTCTCTCTCTCTCTCTCTCTCTCTCTCTCTCTCTCTCATCCTCCATCTCCCCCCCCCCCCCCCCCCCCACGCTCTCTGTTTTTGAACCTCAAAGATTAACACAAAAAATAGCTACAGCCTACACAAATATTGAATGCTCAGCATTAGTCAGGGGGGAAAGATGAGTACGTAACGCAAACACGCCCGAAAAAGATTACGTTAAAGTAAACTGACATGTAAATACAGAAAAAGAAAGGAGGGGGCTGCCTGGGACAAAGACGGCAGTAGGGTGGGGGAAGGGTAGGGGTAGCGGGGTGGAAAGGGGGGGGGGGGGGCATTCTCTTATGCGCGGGTTGTCCCGAATAGACGATCTTCGGAAATCCAGGGGACTGCATTCAGTAAGAGCCTTCGGGCATGGAGCTGTATATATATATATGTCCATGCCTGCGAGTGTAGCGCAGCTTAGTGAGCCGGGTTGTCCTAGTGGTAAGGCGTTAGGTTGGTAAGCGGAAGGACCTCGGTTCGATACCGCTTCGGCTCTCCTTTCTCATCAAAAAGGTTGTGGTTTGTGGACACTGTCTTGTAACTTTGTCCATCACTTCCTACTGAAACATTAAAATGGCTCTCATCGCTGCCCATCTTAATGCAGGAATCATTCTGGTGGTGACAGTGTAGCGATAGGTATATAATCTCCCTCTCCCCCCCCCCCCACCTCCATGCCCCCTTCCCCCCTTCTCCCCGTCCCTAATGAGACCATTTTCTGTCGTACCGAAGGCGTCGCCATGACGCCCAAATCACGTGACCATATGCCTACTACGTCACTCTGGGGAGTCGCTGCAAAATGGCCAACTCGAGTTGCGAAGACGAAACTGATACTTTGCCCGAGAGACCCACAAGGATACAGCCATATCAGTTTGAGCCTGTCAGGCAGGTTTTTGATAGAGTACCGGAACATCGTGTCAGCTTCGACATGTGGTATTCCATGGGGTTTGCGAAATCGCACTCACTGAAGTGCTCGCTACACAAATGGGCGCGATGCGGCGCAGCAAGAAAGTCAGCTCGTTTGAATTGTATAAACTTAATCCACTTTCGCCTCACTGCGGGTCGATTGCGCGGGAGCTCGTGCATTGTTATACCTGGGGTCATCTGCGAATTGTTACGGTTCGCGGCAACACAGTAGGCCGGCATAGGTAACTTTTTGTCGACCACACGCAGACACAGTTTACTGAAGAATCTAACATGGCAACCGCACTGAGTCCCCAGATTGACGTCACTTCCGGGGAAGCCTACAGAGAAAAAGAAATCGATTAAAAACCCAATTAAATTTTTTTATATATTTTTTATTTCATTAAATCTGAAACTGGTGACTCATTTGTCAATCATTTCGATGGTCATTTTGCATACTTAAAAACCTTGGACTTTTACTTTAACATTTCCATTGTTCTGGCGGCGGTCCACGGTCTCTCCGGTCTTTTTCGGGCGGTTTCGGCGGTCGAGCCTTCACTCTGTCGTCCCCTTCCCACTCTGTCCCCGTCCTGTCCCTAATAGGCCATCACGCCTCCGTGGACGTAAAGCAACATGAAAGAAAAGAAAGTGTAGCGCAGAATAGGCACGCTTTTGTTTGGGATACAGTGAGCACGTGGGGAAGATGACGGATACCCGTAAACAAAAGGCAGAAAAGGCATCAGAAATGCCGATCAAACACTCACTGTTCGCGGGGAACGTGCAGATCGGATAGTAGGTTCCCCCAGCTGGTAGCCTAGTATAAATTATAATAGGTCCATGCCTGAAGATCTTAAAGTGCCGCAGATCAGTTCTTCTCCGCTGCCACCTCCATTCACTGTTTTCTATTGATGGCATCGCAGGCCAGGAAAAGTGGAAAAAGAATGCTCGCTTTCTCCCCTGCATCAGCGACGAAAGACCCGAAGAAAGGCAGGACGGCTGTAGGGGGAACGGGGGAGGATGGATCACAGGATGAAGGAATGCAGGAGTCAGATATCTGTGACAGTATTAATACGGCAGATAATCATGAAATCGTCGTCACACGAGTGAACGAGACACTGACTGCCTACAAGAAGGCCCAGGGGGAGTTTGACAGCCCGGTCATCAAGCAGCTTGTGCCGGCGTTAGCGACAGCTGTTGCAGTAGCCGTGTCGGAGGCGATGGAGGGAGTGATGAGGACCATGGCATCACACGGTCATGGAACTTCAGCCAGGTCTACAGCCACCGAAAACAGGCTCTTTGCGGCTGTCACGTCACTGACCTATGAGAACGACAGGCTGCAGCAATACAGCCGCAGGGAGTCTGTCCGCATCTTCGGCATCAGGCAGGCGGAAGGGGAGACTGCCGAGCAAGTGGAGCAGAAGGCGCTGGGTGTCTTCAAGGAGGCGGGAGCGGACGTCAAGGAGGAGGACATCGCGGCTGTCCACCGGGTCGGCAAGGTCGGGAGGGGACTGCGACCCATTCTGGTGAAGTTTGTTTCCCGCAAGAAGAGGCGTGAGGTAATGGAGAAGAAGTCGCTGAAGGGGAAGGATGGCTACCAGAAGGTGTAAATCAACGACGACCTCACTCCTCTGCGGGCCAAACTGCTGGCTTTGGTAAAGAGGCTGGACAACGTGGACAAGGCCTGGACTGTCGGGGGGAGCATCCACTGCACCAAGAAGGTCCCGCCGGGTCTTGCCCCTGGAGCGAACCAGAGGTCTGTCGTCGTCATCGACACTCCTGACGATCTGTTCAAGCTGGGCTTGGAACAGATTGACTTCAGGTCCCTTGGTTTGACCCACCTGGCTGATTTTGAGGAATAGGGGCGCCCTGGGGGTCTGTACCTTCGACAAACACGTTGGCCAGAGGATGTCCGTGTTTGTAAGTATGTCCTACCTAAAGACAGTTTTGCCGTGAACGGTTGTGACTGTGTTTGTGACTGTTATTGTGACCGTGATGAGGCATTGAGAGGTGTGCCAAGCAGTGACAAGAGGAACGTCCGTTATTGTTCCACCTGAGCCCGTGGCGGTCGTGACAGTTGCGGTGGATGTGGATGGTGTGCTGAGTGTAGAACTGTGGTTAGTGATACTAATACTGGAAATGGAGGCAGGATGACTGATGTACCGAATGTTGATGAAAGTGTAGTGAATGATGTCACACAGGGAGGTATAATGACTGAAGTACGTACTGATGTTAATGTTAACGATGGCAAGGATGATTGCGTTGCGAATGATGACAGTGGGGATAGTGAGGTGCTGACTGATGTATGTAACGATGCTGAGTACGGGGTGTACGAAAACGGAGATGGAAGCACGATGGATAAAGTAGTACGCAGTGATGTAGAGTTTGAAACTGACGAGAGTAAGGAAGGAGGTGAGGTGGTTGATGTATGTAGTGATATTAACGTTGAAAATGACACTAATGACGTGAATGAAAATGACATGAAGAGGAGTGGAAGTGTAGTGGCTGATGTGTGTAATGCCAACATTGAAATTGACGTGAACAGGAGCGGGAAGGTAGTGGTCGAGGTATGTAGTGATGCCAATATTGAAAATGATAGGAACAGGAGTGGAGGTGTAGTGTCTGATATGTGTGATGATGTCGACATTGAAATGGACATGAACAGGAGTGAAGGGATAGTGGTTGATGTGTGTACTGATGTCAGCACTGAAAAGGACGCGAGAAGGAGTGTGGGTGTATCAACTGATGTGTGTAGTGAGGTATGTAATGAAGCTAACACTAAAAATGACGTGAATAGGAGTGGAGGTATAGCGGTTGATGTGTGCAATAATGTCAACATTGAAAATGGCATGAACATGGGCGGAGGTGTATTGGTTGATGTATGTAGTGATGTGAACGATGAAAATGACGTGAACATGAGTGGAGGTGTATTGGTTGATGTATGTAGTGATGTTAACATCGGAAAGGACAGGAGCACGAGTGAAGGTGTACCGGCTGGTATGTGTAGTGATGTATGTAATGATGTTAGCACAAAAAATGACGTGAATAGGAGTGGCTGTGTGGTGGTTGACGTATGGAATGATGTTGACTTTGAAAAGGATGTGAGCTGCAGGAACGGTGTATTGGGTGACATGTGTAGTGGTGCTAACATTGAAAATGGCGTGAACAGATTTGGAGGTGTAGTGGTTGATGCACGCAGTGATGTTAATGTTGTTGATGAAGGTGTATCGTTTGATGTGTGTGGTGATGCTAACGTTGTAAATGATGCCGATAGGAGTGCATGTACTTATGCTAATATGGAATGTAACGTGATGATGGACGTACGTAGTGATGTAAATGTGGAAGATGAAGTGAGCGCTACTGCTAATAGTGAGAATGACGGGACTAGGGATGTTCCAAACAAGACAGGAGTAAGTGCCACCTGCTGTTTAAAAATAGTGTCACTAAATGTGTGTGGATTGATGTCGAAAATGAAATACCCGGAATTTTGCGAAATGATGGTGTCGAATGATATCATTTGCTTAACTGAAACAAAAATGGACGATCTTGACAGCTTCGATTTTGATGGATTCACCTGCTTTATGAAAAATAGAAGCATCTATAAAAGGAAATCAGGGGGGATAGCATTGCTAGTGAGAAATCAGATCTTAGATATGGTGAAGATAGTGGAGCATGTAGATTTTCAAAGACAAATTGAGAAACGTTTACGCAAGTTTTATCGTTTTGTAGACTTTTGTGTCTTTAATGATGGACTATCTTTTGAACTACTGTGTGATACCCAAAACGACACTAATCGTAAGAAATTACTTGTCTGTGCTTTATATATACCGCCAGAAGGGTCTGTCTACAGTAACAGAAGCTCTTTTACTGAGCTGGAAGAAACACTTCTGCATATAAACCTGGATAATGTCCTTATCATGGGCGATCTAAATGCAAGAACTGGGGATTCTAGCGACTATATTTGGGATACTGCGGCTTTAGATAATGTATTAGATGATGTTAGTACAACTGAACTCATGAAAATGTACAATATCCAACAAGACAGAAGGTCGCAGGACGTAGGTAAGAATAACTTTGGCCATGCTCTCTTTTGATTGTAAATGGCAGAGTTGGCGGAGACGCTGATTTGGGAAAATTGACCTGTAAAAACGCTAGCCTTGTTGACTATGTTATAGCGTCGCCGTGGGGTTTTCCATGCATCTGTGACTTTTATGTTGGTGATTTTGATGAATGTTTATCTGATATTCACTGCCCTGTATTTATAAAACTGAAAACTGAAACTGATAGCCACGAAACAATCCATAACGTAAACGTTAGTCAGGGTATGATGGGGTTTTGCTAAACCTGTTTGGAGACCAGGAGCTGAGCGTGATTATTTAGCTGAAATTGACGAGGGAGGAGTAGAGGTAATTTATGATCGTATGCAAAAGTTGTTAGAAAGTACTGACAGTATTAACCAATCTGATATCGACGACATAACGGATGGTATATGCAGCTTGTTAACAAATGCAGCTGTTAGACTGGATATGTACCAGAGCCAAACCTGTATGAGAGAGGACAAAGGCACACACACACAAAAAAAAAAAAAAAAAAAAAAAAAAAATGAGCCAAGAAGACAGGAGATAAAAAAGAATAAATACCCTTGGTTTGACGCAGAATGCAAGAAGAAAAGGGCCGAGTATCGAAAAGCTAAAGGTATGTATAAAAGTCATGCTAATTATTATACCAAAGGAGAGAGAGCACGTGCGCATAAAGAGTATAACAAAGTTCTAAACAGGAAAAGCCGAATGCACACGAAAGTCTTCCACGAAAGGATAAGATCATTGCGTTCTTCGGATCCACGTGCATACTGGAGAATCCTGAATAGTAATAACCGTCAAAAGAAGCATACTGTAGATACCATTAGCCATGATCTTTTTGTTGAGCATTTTGAGAAGCTGGGCAACATCCCCGAGGAAGAACTTCATACATTTGATAACGAAACTGATATATTTGTAAACGATGATTTAGAAAATGATATCTCAGCGGACGAAGTTTTGAAATGCATCAAGAAGCTTAAAAATAATAAATCCTGTGGGTATGATGGTATACTTAATAAATTCCTAAAGACCTCTTCTTCTAAACTGCTAATCGCAGTTACTACGCTATTTAATATTGTACTGCAGACAGGTAAAATTCCACACGCTTGGTCTATTGGCTATATTAGTCCTATTTATAAAGGAAAAGGAGAAGAGAATGACCCAGATAACTATAGGGGTATAACTGTGCTGAGTTGTTTTGGAAATTTCTTTACTAGTGTGATAAACGATCGAATTCATTCTTTTTTAGAAACCAATGATAGTCTTGGTAATGAACAATCAGGTTTTAGGAAAGGGCATTCGACGATGGATCACGTTTTTGCTTTACATTGTCTCATTGATGTATATTTGCAGCGGAAAAAGAAGAAGTTATTTTGTGCGTTTATTGACTATAAAAAGGCCTTTGACAGTGTGCAGCGCGGATTGTTGTGGGGAAAACTGTTAAATTCTTGTGTGAATGGGAAGGTTCTACATGTGATACGAGATATGTATGCTAAAGCAAAATCATGTGTGAAAACTAGGTATGGTCTATCGCAGTTTTTTGTCTCAAACGTTGGTGTGCGTCAGGGGGAAAATTTGTCGCCAGTTTTGTTTTCGCTATTTTTGAATGACTTAAAAGTTTTTTTAACGAGTAACAATGTTCAGGGCTTAAAACTACCATTTGCATTGGCCCAGGATGTGTGTCTTCAAGATATCGACAATTTTTTGTATTTGTTTTTATTGTTGTACGCGGATGACACAATTGTACTAGCCGAATGTCCTGAAGATTTGCAGAGAGCGTTAGATATACTCAAAATATATTGTGAATTATGGGGTCTCGATATTAATGTTAAGAAAACCAAAGTCATGATATTTTCAAGGGGGAAGATCAGAAAAATGCCGAAATTCAATTTTAATGAGGAAACTGTTGACGTTGTTTGGGATTATAAATATTTGGGAGTAAAATTTAACTATAATACACGGCTGTTCCACAGGCTTAAAATCGGGCGCTTTAGCGGCTCACTCGCTGAGCTATTTTTAGCTCCCCCGATAGCTGCTCTATCAGTGGAATCTAGGTCAGTACCAGCAGTAGTCAGTACTAGCCGGCTGCTTCTAATTTTTAACTTGTGGGCTGCTGAGTGTACACGGTGCTTTCTGTATTTTAAGTGAGTGTTTCCAGTAGTGAACATATTGATGTTGTGATGCATGTTTGCTGTTTTTCAATGTCGCTTTGTTTTGTACGTTTTATGTGTGTACTGTGCACATTTTCATAGTTTGCATGAAAGGCCCTCTTGCCAAAATGGTATACTCAGTTTACACCCCCTGTGAGTTTTTCTTTGAGAGTTGGGCCTGATTTTAAATGAGTGCTTCCTGTAGCAGATATATTAATGTTGTGATGTATATATGTTGTTTTGTTGAGAAAAAAAGCAGCACCTCACAATAATCGCATACGTTTCGTACTTTTTGTGTGTGTACTGTGCACAATGTGATGTTTTGTGTGATTTTTGCATGAAATGGTTTTGTTGCTGCATGAAACCTAAAACTATTGTACCAAACGTATTTGGTGTCTGTGTAAACTTCAAAATAAGAACTTTTCAATGGTCTGCTGTACAACTCTGTGATGAGATGGCGCTGGGAAAGGGAGGGGGTGAAAGACGGCTGCTATAATTTACTGCTGGCAGCAGCAGCGTGTCCGTGGCCGGACCGCTCAGCTATCGGATTTCTCAAGTGGGGCCACCTGTGTAGCTGACCTAGATTCTCGGGCACTGGCTCTAACTAAAGAGGCGTCTGGGAACAGCCGTGAATAACAAGTTTAAAAAGGCACAACAGTTACAGTTTTTACTTGCAAACAGGGCTATGAAGGAAATGTCGGCAGCTAAATTTGCCACTAGATATACAATTAGAACTTTTTGAAAAATGTGTGCACCCAGTCCTTCTGTATGGTTGTGAAATATAGGCGTGCGAGAAGATGGATGTAATCTCAAAACTACAGCTTCGATTTTTAAAACTGATCTTAGGTGTCAAAGTTACAACCCCAACATGCATGGTGCTTGGGGAAGTGGGAAGATATCCGATAGAAATTGAAGCAAACTGCAGGATGTTAGGATTTTGGTATGGTTTGTGCAGTACCTCTCACTCTGAATCGCCTAAGATTTCTAACCTAATGTTTCAGCTATGTTCTAAGTTGTATTATGCAAGCGATTATAAGCTCCCATGGCTTATGAAAGTGCATTCGTTATTAGATAGTTTAGGATTATCTTATATTTGGTCTAACCAAATCCATACCATCGAAAGCTTTAAACGTATAGTGAAGCAAAGACTAATGGATCAATTTATACAAGAATGGCAAAGCAGAGTAGCAGAAAATAGTTTTTGTAGTAATTATCGTTTATTTAAAAAGAAATTTTGCTTTGAGAAATATCTAACCTATCTCCCATCTATCCTAAGACAAAGAGTATTGAAATTTAGACTTAGTAATCATAGACTGCCAATCCAGCAAAGACGATCGTTAGGTATTCCAAGGGATGAAAGAATATGTACTGTTTGTGACAGTGGTGAGGTAGGATATGAATTTCACTATTTGCTTAACTGTTCCAACGAAAATGTCAAGAGAAACCGTACTAAGTATGTTGATAAATATTATACACATCATCCCAACGTGCCCAAATTTTGTAGTCTCATGAATATGACGTCAAAATCTAAGAATATCAAGCTTGCTAAATTTATTAGTTGTATTCTTCAATTATTTTGATTAAGCCAATAACGAACAACGAAAACAAAAAAGAAAGAAAAAGAAATAGTTAATATTTACGCCTTAGCCTTATATATTTATAACAACTTTGATTTGTGTTTCAGCATTTATTTATTTTTTATATATAAAGTGTGGTAGTTATTTATTAGTAGAACGCATGTACTTGTTCATAGGGAATGTCGTGTGCGAATGTAACTTCGCTTTCTAGCCCCCAGGGGCCAAAAGCTCAACAAAACCTTGAAACCTTAAAAAACCTTGGGGACTTCACACTCTCGGAGTAAGGAAACACTGTCAAATTATCTTCGCCTGTTATTTCCGGAAATCGTCTACACCTGCATTAACACATAAAAGACGAGCTGACCCGTCTCAAAGTTGTGGCCCGCCTCAAACCACTTTGCCTGCTCAGGGACGCTGTGTGTTGTTACACGAGGAATGTGCGCTGAGTTTTAGTCACGATGTGTGCAAATCCTTGGCTTACGTAAGGTCATTGCATGACTATACACTGCACCCGCTGTCTCTGGTACTTGGGTTTCAAAGCTGTTGCGGCATATTTTGTCGCCTGGTATAATTATATTGTCGCCGCCGACAATATCTGTCAACGTTCACGGCACATATTGTCGCCGGCGACAATATATGCCAGGTTTTAAGGCACATAATGTCGCCCATCGGCACATATTGTCGCCCATCGGCATATATTGTCGCCGGCGACAATATATGCCGCAACAGTTGTGTCAGTGTGTCTGCAGGGGGTAGGGGTGGGCGTGTGGGTGGAGGGGGGGGGGGAGAGAGACAGATAGACAAACAAACAGGGCAGATTTTCAATAATTGTATTTTTGACGATACGATAAAGTTTCTTCAACTTTATTTTGAGATAGAGCAAAAACAAGTTGGAACGTTTGCTTACTGCAGCCATGTTGTACCTCATACGGAGCAAGTGATCATCGAAAAACGGGGCTGAGCCAAATCAGTCATCTCTTTGATGTTAGCATCAAACGTTCTGACAATCATTAAGGCCGCCATAATGGCGAAAAAACGTTGGAATCTGACATTGCCATTTGAGCGTACAAAGTGGACGTGGTTTGTGGATTGTGTGTGAGAGAGGGAGAAAGAAAGAAAGTATCACAACGAGAGCGTGTGCGCGCGCGTGTGTGCGCAGGTGAGTGAATGTATATGAGTGCGTGCGTGAGTTTGTTTCACTCTTGTCAGCTCAGAATGTGAGTACAGGCACAAAAGTGACGGGCCGCTCTCTTCCATACGCTCAAGAAACGTACAAATCTCAGCATAAATACCGGGGTCGCTCAGTGACTTCCACGTTCTTTTCACGTGTTCAAGCAAGTACCCGTATATATTTCACTCAAAAGTTGCATGAAGCTTTCAACTTTAACAAAAATCAAGTCTAATATGTTTCTAAAAATATAATGATGAACATCATAATGTCATCATCATCGTCGTCGTCGACGTCGTCATCTCAAAGTTAAATTTTTCCTCTGATGACTGCCGACAATATATGCCGTGAACGTCAACATATATTGTCGCCGGCGACAATATATTCCTGGCGACAACTTATGTCGCAACAAAAGTCCTGTCAGCCGCACATAGTTACATCAGGACAACGGGGGGAAGAGGATGGGTACAGTTTTTAGCGCCCTATCAACGTTGTATACATTATTAAAGGGAGAAGGACATACTGTGACAGTGTGAGATTCTTTGGTGGCCCGGCTAAGTGGCCTAGCGGTAAGGAGTTAGGCTGGATGACAAAAACCCGAAACAGAATGACTGCTAGCGTTCTAAAACAAGACCCAAACACAAAAAGGTTCAAACGAACGCTTATTTATTTTGACACGGACACGCAGTACGCAAATTTTCGGGGAAATCCCCTTTGTCAAACCATAAAACGACACTTAAACATCAGATAAACGGTTAAAAACGATGAAAAACGAGCGAGAAAAAAAAACGTATGTTGTTCTGGATAGCCATCATAGGCTGGATGACGTTGCTTGGATTCCCCGCTTCGCCTCTCTTTTTCCTTCAAAGGTTGCGGCCTGCTCTACTTCACATTACCTAAGCTGACCCCCCCCCCCCCCTCGCCCCCCCCCGCCCTCCGCCCCCCTGCACACACTTCACCCAGCTGGCTTCTGTCGATCAGTCTCCAACCGAAGTTTTTGTCTCACGAAAACGGCATAATTTATGGACACAATCTTGTGACTTTGCCCCTTACAATCAGTGAATGAATCGCCCCTTACAATCAGTGAATGAATCGCCCCTTACAATCAGTGAATGAATCACTGAAACCGGCTCGGCACCGCAGCCCTCCAACATCATTGTGCTGGTGACAGTGTAGCCTTACGTATAGTTCCTGCAGCCCCCTCCTCTCCTACACTGCGTCAGATAACCTAAAGCGGTAATAATTGTGCCTTTCGTTTGTCGACCCAGACGCGATGTACTCTTGCAGTGAAACAAACGCACCAGTATTATAAACTGTAATGATTTATCACCATTTAGTATTGATTTGTATGTTTTTCTTGTTGTTTGCTTGTCTGTCTGTGGAGGGCATCATTGTCATAGTAGTTAATGCGTGAAGCAAGTCTTATTATTAATAACCACCAATAAAGGCACCCACAGAGGCACAGGGAACGGAACCGTGTTGTTGTTGTTGTTGCTGCAGCTGCTGCTGCTGCTGCTGTTAAAAAAAGCTTAAAGGGGAACCGAGCCAGCTATCAATATGAACGGTTAAAAAAAGAAAAAAGAAAAAAAGAAGCTCTCTCACAAAAGAAAAACGACTGAAAGTCGTGAAAATACAATAGCGTATGGAGAGGATCAGATTCGTGGCAACAACAACAACAACAACAAAATGTTTTTATAAATAAAATAAAAATGCTTCTGTTGCATAGATATTGACAGAAGAATCATACGAGACCTGTAAATGGAAGTAGACTATTTGCAAAGTGTCATCGTTTTCAAGCCAACGCGGTGTCCCAACGTAAACTCTACAATGTTTGCATTCAGCTCGAGTTGGAAGCTTGCCAGTATGGCAAAAGGAAACAACACAAAGCAGTGCATGCACTGACATAAACTCAAGTGTATGTCTTGCGATCGTCTGGAGGAGAGAGGCCGTGTGCAGAGAGGAAGTTCTCGGTGACTGTCTTTGAAAGGACGGGACAACTAGGCCACCTAAGGATGTCGTAACCAGTGCTCGGAGTTTTTGCAGACGACCATTGTAACTGTTTCAGAAGCAACGTTGGGAGGAACTTCTGAAAGACGGGGTGGAGCTCATGATTATAGTTTGGGCTTTTCCGAGTGCATAACTGTACACCATCTTAAACTAACGGAACTAAATATTCTATTCTAGGAGTCGATCAACAAATGATCATAAATAACCATGCCTCAAAAAGGTACGTTTTGTATTCTTTTTTGATGGCCTTGTTTATGATTTGATGGTACTTGCCACGGCGTTACAAAGACATTTTGCAGGTGATAAACTTCAAGCTGCAGGGTCACGGACTCGGGTGCCGACCTAGGTTTAATTCTTACAGGGCAGAGTACTCAGCCTAGCTCTTCACGCACTTAATTAAGCGAAATCAGCAATGTACCAGTGCCCCAGTT
>OY757542.1:24329312-24369312 GCA_963584105.1 Alviniconcha strummeri
TACAAACAAATAAACACAACAACAACACAATATCTATACGTATAAAAGATTCACAGTTTAAGAGTGCACACTAGTAGCGGACAGGCAAGGTTAAAACCACAAGTAATGTTTAAATAAGTAGAGTAAATACTACTTATGGAAGTGCACTCTAAAAACAGACTCGCATATATATATGCCTAACTTCTTGCAGAAGGGAGGTAATTTAATGTGTATTTACCTATCCTAAAAATATATATATATATATTAACAGGCACAAATACAATTATCACTGGTTTGATAATTTCCGCCCTTTACACCCGCAGAATTCTCAGTTCATTTCACAACTTGATGAACCCTTTGAATAAAAATGATACGCAAATGCTACTGCTTTGACCTTGTTTGTTTCGCGACTATGTCAATGATGTGTTACAAAGTGCCGCAACCCCTTCTAAATTAAATTGCAAACATTTCAAACAAAGATGACACCCAGTGTTAATATATATAAGAAGAATTTGTGTGTGTTAATTTCCACTTTTAATTAGCTCGGCAACTGCTTCAGTTCAGTCAACTGCACGAGTGTGTGACGCACACAGTGGAGTAAGCTCCTATAATTACAGAAAAAAACAATATCAGGAGCCATAAGCGAGATAAGCTCGACCAAAATGTCTACACATGGCCTGAGAGCAGCTGGGAAAACAATAATTAATGATACCGAAAACATTTAGGTACATGGCATGCTATAAACTTCACTGGGCGATGTACAGTGAAATATTCCGGAGAAGGCCGGGCTGGGAGGGGGGCGGGGGGGGGGGGGGGGTGAGACTGAGGATGTCATCACACCCTAGCTTACCTTCAACGTCATCAAACCATATCAGTCATCAAACAGAGGCCACAGAACATAAACAAAGGACGATCATTCAGTCTCTATATAATCAAAGAGCAACAAGCTCACAGCCGGTGCTACAAGCAGCAGTAGCCTTGCGGTCTGCTCAAAGCAATACAGAATTTCAGTTTAGCACTGAATCAGTAACGCGGGGATAATAGAACACAACACAACGCAACGCAACACAAGCACGCACGAACGCACGCACACACACACACACACACACTGACACACACACACACACACACACACACACACACACACACACACACACACACACACACACACACACACACACACACACATCGAGGGAAGACGGGAAAGACAGATTATAGTGGTACTGGCGGAGGGGTGACAAATGGTACAGCCGGAATGAACCTTTCAGCACGATTTGTCACCACGTGGTGACAAAACGTGCCGCGGTGACAGAACGGGCCGCAACGGGCCGCGACTCGACGAGAACCAAGGACGACCACCTCGACTGACTTTCACACAGCTCCTGAGCTCTGGGGCCTTGTTCAAGCTGAGTGTTGCTTTACGTCCACAGAGACGCTACGGACTATTAGGGACGGGAGCCCAGGACGGCCACCTCGACTTTCACACAGCTCCTAAGCTCTGTGCCCCTCAGCAAGTGCCGGCTATGGACTCTCAGTCATGATTTCTGCCGGACTGATGTGGCGGTTGTTCCACATAGTTCTCCTCCGAGTGGTCAGTAGTTCTGTACCGAGTGGTCAGTCAGCCGGCATTGTGCCACTGATCCCGAGAGTAACTTCGATTAAATAAAAACGCTTCTCAGCTTCAGCCAAGTACGACTTTTGTTGTTGTTGTACATATTGCACAAAGCCCGATTGTTAGCGGGCTCCGATTGTTCAGTGATGTGTGTGTGTGTGTGTGTGTGTGTGTGTGTGTGTGTGTGTGTGAGTGTGTGTGTGTGTGTGTGTGTGTGTGTGTGTGTGTGTGTGTGTGTGTGTGTGTGTGTGTGTTTCACAGTGTGTGTGTGTGTGTGTGTGTGTGTGTGTGTGTGTGTGTGTGTGTGTGTGTGTGTGTGTGTGTGTGTGTGTGCAGTATGTCACAGAACGGTGTATGTGTGCCACAGTGACTCAAATAAAGTTTGTTTCAAAAATAAATTAAAAAAATAAAGGTGAAGTACATATTGTGCTTTACGTCCACATAAACGACTCAATTAGTGACGGGAGGGGGCAGGGGGGGGCAGTGTATGTGTGTGTGTGTGTGCGGGGGGGGGGGGGGGGTGAGGGGGGGGGTGAGGGGGGGGGGGTGACTAGCGGCTCGTCCGCGCTCCGACCGTAAAGATCGAAGAGCCGCAGACCGTCAGTCACCGCCCGAACAACAATGTCAATAGGTGGGGGGACCAGTCATGACAGTCAATGTGTACTTCGCGGCTCAGTGAATGCTAGCTGTTTCAGTAGCTGTACCGGAGCAAAGCCTAAACTGACAGTGTCCAAAAAGCAGCTGTTGAAACCTGAAGCAAAAGACTGTCCAACTCTATGCTGCACCTCCCTCCTTTCACGCTGGCTGAGCTCCCTCCTTTTGATCTCGCCTGGGCTCTGTGACTCGAGTCACAGTTAACTACTGAAACGCGTTGCTGTCGCCGGTCAGAGGCACATGCCGCTGTGAATCTAGCACTGCGAGTAACTGAATCGTCGGATATTCCAACTGTTTGGTTAAAAAAAAAAAAAAATATAAAAAAAGTCTGCCCTTAACCGTTTTTAATAAATAAAATAAATTATCCGGCTAGTCTATATACTTGGTCTGCCCTGACGTAACCGGGCGTATCATTTTGACGAGTCATTACAGCGGGACACACTCTAGACAAACCGGACTTCGTACTGGTTGGCAGTGGCTTAGAATATGTTGAGATCGAGTAAACACTGAGCAGCGAAGAGTGCAAGTTGATAGCATACCTGTGGACTCCTCAGTATCTGAGTCTTTTCGTGCCGCGTAGAATGTTTCGTCAACTGCCGGGATTGTCGACTGCTCCTGCTACTTGATCTCTGGTAAACACCGAAGGAAGGGACGCAATCCAAATATCACTTCATGAAATCGCGGGTTACCCATGCAGCCGCTGACCGCCGCAGACGACTGACAAGAGCCTGTTACGTAAACAACCGCGCGTCAGTGACAAAACTCGGAGGAGGTGTGACATGACATGCCTCTTCTCTGTCCCTGCTTGCCGTGTTTCTCAGATTCAGGTAAGGCTGACATCGGCCCGTGACAGGTGAGCACGAGTGTACGTCAGCAGTGGCGGACGTGTTTTTGCCATGACACATGTGCTCGCTGCGTAGATCCGCAATGTCCGCAGGTTTCTATAAATAAAAAGTGTTGACAAAACGACACACATGGCCGGGTTCACGTGTTACGTACCCAGCTGACCTCCGCTACTGACCTGTACGGCTGCAACTGTCACAGTGTCGATCGGCGTCACTGAAATGCTGTTAATCGTTTGTTTGATTTTTAAATTATTAATATTAATCATTTTCCGGTTTTTCTCCCCCCCCCCCCTCCCCTTTTCTGGGGGGACTGGTAATTAATTGGTCAAATTGACATTTTCTTTTGTGCACAGTTCATTGTTGCAGTGTGGCCCACTTTTCTTCCACAGTTCAGTGGCCGCTCTATGTCAGTCCAACGACAAGGGTTAGGCTGCAATGACTAATGAGCTAGCACTTATCGCTGTGCTGTGTGTGCAGTTTCATTCGCTGCCCCATCAGCTGCATACCCGCTTCTGTGCTGTGTACTGTCGTGTGTCACAGTGTGTGGCTAACCTCGAAGTGTCCCGCATCAACAAAAGTGTGTGTGTGTGTGTGTGTGTGTGTGTGTGTGTGTGTGTGTGTGTGTGTGTGTGTGTGTGCGCGCGCGTGCGTGTGTGTGTGTGTGTGTGTGTGTGTGTGTGTGTGTGTGTGTGAGTGTGTGTGTGTGTCAGTGTGCGTGTGTGTGTGTGTTTGATCCGTAATATTACTGTACTAAAAAACGTGTGATCAGTGAAGTGTGCATGTTATGATGTAATTCATACTGCATATATATCCATTCAGCTGATACATGGTAATGCTGAAACACGTGCTGAAGTGTCATGGGTAGACCATGTTGCTATGTGTTACTGTTACAAAAATATACAATTTTCTCAAAATTTGGCAAGGCAGGCAATTCAAGGTTAATATGTTTTGATACCATTGAAGGTACCAGTTCACTGCTGAGTGAACTGGGGCAGTAGTAACCAGAAAGGGCACTGATTCACTGCTGAGTGAACTGGGGCAGTAGTAACCAGAAAGGGCACTGATTCACTGCTGAGTGAACTGGGGCAGTAGTAACCAGAAAGGGCACTGATTCACTGCTGAGTGAACTGGGGCAGTAGTAACCAGAAAGGGCACTGGTTCACTGCTGAGTGAACTGGGGCAGTAGTAACCAGAAAGGGCACTGGTTCACTGCTGAGTGAACTGGGGCAGTAGTGACCAGAAAGGGCACTGATTCACTGCTGAGTGTAGGTACTGAGGAAATTGTGGTGTGTGTTTGGGGGGGGGGGGGGTGAACGGAGGTGAGGGAGACCAGAAAGTCATTTGCCCAGGATCAAACATGGCTTGTTTTTAGGGTCACAGCTTGGGACTGAAGTTGAACTTGAGCCAGCTGTGTTTCAGATCAGCATACTATCCATAATTATGCACTGGTCCAGCCTGATTTTCTTTTGTTTGTTTGTTTGTTTCTGGACAGGCCATGGCACCAGGACACTGCCCCTAGCAGTAAATGTAAGGAAAGGAAACAATGGAGCAGTCGGACAGGAGAGACCAGCACCTAGACACAAACTGAAACACGGCATTCTGTGGAGGCTGGAGGAAATCCTCATCAGACAATGCGATAGTGAAGATCAGAGGCATGGGTTGTTGAAATTTGCTGAAGATATTCTCGCACTTGCAGGTGCAGAGACAGTTGTCTCGGCACCAAAGGACTCCACTTTGCTGCAGGCCATTCTGGCAGCTCTTCCATCAGGGGAGGAAGCAAAAGCTGAATGCCGCAGTCTCATCAAGGTGCTGGAGCACGACGGCATCAATATGTCAATATTGGATTCTTCCATGGACACCCCTCTGCTGAGAGCGATCAAAACGGGGAACCGAGGAGCTCTGGACGCGCTCTTGCACACTCGGTGCGACATCAACGCCACAGATAAATACAGCAGTACATGTCTCCTCTATGCTGTGCAACATAATGACGTGGAAACTGTGCAGACCATCTTGCAGCAGTTCCCCCAGACTGTCAACTTGGACAAGACAGACTATGCTAACTACACAGCGCTGGCTTATGCTGCCAGTAACAACAACATGCAGCTGTGCATGCTCTTGCTGGAGGCTAAGGCCAGGCCTGATGTCAACTCAACCTCCCCACTCTTTCTTGCTGTCAGGTAAAATTATAAGTTTATAACAATCAATCAGTTTAAATTATAGCTCACTGAGATCAGCTCTGTCAGGCCATAGCTTTACTGGTGCTTTAATTAAATACAGGAAATTCCACAGATCACTTGGTTGAGAAGAGTTATGCCCACAGCATAACAATTTCATCTCTGGGGAAAACAGTTGGGCTTGCAGGCCTTACAAAAAATATTTTAAGAAGTTGTGCTCCACCATGTCATTTTATTTTTAGGATACAAACATCTCTATTTAGAGATTAAGCAAAAAAGTTCAAAAACTAGGAACATCTACTTTTTTTCTTTGCCCAGCTACCAAGGGCTCAGTCAAACTGCCTGCACATTTTAGTTTTTGTTGTTGGTGGTAGTGGTGGTGGTAATACAGTGCTCCAGTCTATACTGAGCAAAAGTGGTCTTGATATTGGGTGGTCCTTACAAAAAAAAAACTCTATGTAGTTCGATCAAGCCCTTGGCAGATAGGTACAGAAAAAAGTAGATATTCACAAGTAGTGATCTATATATATATCTGTATCTATATAAACATATAGTCTCACATCAGGGTGGTCTACTATCAGGGGTTCTGCTGTTACACTGTGTTATACATGTATGTGTGCACGTGTTTGTGCATGTGTGCATCACCCTGGTATAATATATATATATATTTGCTATTTGGACATGACTACCAGCTGGTTTAAATGAACCTTTCTGTTTGTTGTGAGGTTGTTTTTACTATCACTTTTTGAACAAATGAATAAAAACCAGTAGCTTACACTTTGCAACACTGACAAAATGTCGTATTTTTCAGTAACAATGCTTCCTACAACCTGATCCAGCTGCTGATCTCTCATGGAGCCTCAGTGAACGTGTCCAACTCAGATGGGTTGAATGCCCTGGCTGCTGCTGCCAAGAACAGACAACCGAGGATCGTTTCCCTACTGCTAGAGAGTGGTGCTAACTTCTCAACAGCATGGTACAAAAATCCAGCCTTCAACATTGCCCTCAACATGGACCACTTGGAGATGTTGAAAATCTTTGTGGACCATGGGGTAGACATCTTGTGCACCAGCCCCAAGGGTTTTAACGTTGCCCACGAGATCTGCTGTCAAGGCAGCGTTGAGTTCCTTTCCTATGTGATATCCACTACAGATGTTAACTTGGATGCTTGGAACCGCCAGCGGCGCACTCCTGCTCACTTGGCAGCACAGTATGGTCACAGAGCTTGCTTAGATGTCTTGTTCCAGGCTGGTGCCGATTGCTGGTCGTTTGACCCTCGTGGACAGACAGCTCTGGAGATTGTACTTTTCCACAACCGATCCGACTGCGTGCCGTTTTTTTTGGATCGTCCAGTGTTTCCTCGGCAGAAACTGTTCTCAACTCTGCACGTTCTACACAATGACTATGACCCACAGGCCCTTGGACGCAAACCTGCAGTTGGACTTTTCACCTCTTGTGTGCACAACTTATGGGGTGAAGGTCAACAAGTGGACACACTTTTCAATACATGCGCCATCACTATTCGACGCTTCCTTGGTCAGAAACCAGTCTCGAGAGTGATGCAGTTGCCTTTGCCGGAGAAGATCAAAGATAAAATTTTGAGTTATGAATGAGGTCAGTTTTCATGCCATGCCTATTGCTTGACCATTGGCCTGAGCAGGGTGGGAAGTAGCCACAGTGTAAAAGTATAGATCTGTAGGAATAATGATGTATATTGAGACGTCCGTTGAGGGTAACTTTCTAAGGGAGGGTTGAGGATGTGTGAACCTAATGATTTTTATTTTAGAGTTTTTACGTTTCGGTTTGAGAAAACAGAAAGCATTTTTCCTGATAATTTTGGGTTTGCTATAAGTGTATGCAGATTGAGAGAAAGGGGGCGTATGTCTAAGAGTGTGTCTGTGCATGTGTTTCATGACTTAGAATTACTGAGATATGTTCTTCGTTGTGCGATTGAACAACAGCTTTAACTTCCCGCTGGGATGAATAAAGTGTATGGTTATTGTTATTATCAAGGAATAACTTTGTAAGGGAGGGTTGAAAAGTAAATTTAAATTGCATGGGAATGAAGATTGCACTGAATATTTCAAAACTGGCAAAACAAAGCAAAATGCAATGATGGGAACAATTTATTTTTAAAAGTAAAAGAAAGAAAGAAAATGGGGAAGGGGATGAAAGTGATACTGAAAATGTGATATATTAGAAATAAGAATAATGTGATAACCTGGAAAACACCTTTTTTGTGTTGTTGTTTTTTTTATCAATAATCATTTATGTTTGTGATTATGTAATATTTTAACACAGGACCAATGGACCAGTCATGGGGTGAAATGAATACAAAATTACAAGTTGAAGAATACAGCTACCTGCACTGAATTAGGTTTAGTTTGTTTTGAGCATATGGTTCTTCACACATTTCCATTAAGTAGAAAGCAGAAAGACAAAGTGGCATGAGGCCAAACTTCTGCCTGAACTGACCAGTTATTCAATGTGAATTAATCTGCTTCAACCATCCTTGCAATGCATGCTGTAAGTCAATTTAAGACCCAGAGTTACATTCAAATGCCAAAAGTTCCTAAATAATCTTCTCAAGGTGCCAATACATGAACCATTTTGGCTGTGTGGTTGAAGAGGACTATCCAAACCTGATGTCAAATGGATTGTGTGTCAGCCTAGCTGTATGGCTGAAGTGGCTCAGAACATTGGTTTCAGCCTGTCCATTCCAATTGCAGAATGCGGTATTCCAAACAGATGAACTGAATCAACCAGCCAATGAGCTCCTGCCATTTGGACTGAAATGAAGGAAAGGCCAGAGGTTATAACTTATATAAGGGAAGGTAACTTCCAAGTATGCTTCTACCTTGCCCTTGCTTTAGCCCATTAGTTTCAGCTGTTTTATGTGGCAGACAGTATGTTTAAGATGGACAGGTTTGATAGCATGAGGTTTGAATGGTCTTCAACAATACAGCTCAAACTGATCATACATCAGTGCCTTCATGAATTATGAAGCTTAAGCACGTTCTTAATTAGGTGAACATTTGTTTGTGAACATAGTTGTGAGTATTCAGCGACTATAGCTGATTCTTAATTGGGCAAACATTTGCTTCACAAATATAGCTCGGAGTATTCGTCCAACTGCGACAAAGCTATATTCAGGGTCCAAAAAACTTCACTCAACATGTTCTGGGAACATTCGCCCTATCCGGTGATCATTGCCTCTGACCGGCTGAGAGCAGAGCTCCCCTGTGGATGAGGAAAAAATAAAAATAAAAATGGATGACTGTGTCGCTAGGTTCTTCACTTGCTTCAGAGGGATTTTTTATTTGTTGACATGTGGGGGGCACAGCCTTGTCTCTGGAACCCAGGGTGAGGTAGTAGTTAAGATGAATTCCACTGTGAGGGATGATTAAAGTATATGGACTTGACTTTAGCCTAGAGTTTTGATCACGCTGTCTGCTGCGCATCTGCTGCAAGTTCAGGCCAAAGCTTGCATCTCATTACAAGCCAGTTAAAAACGAAGTAAAGTTTGCTGAACTGTCCAAACCATATTCACTGAACTAGAAGTTCAATTAAGAAACAAATCATAGTTTGTCAAACTGTCTGAAGTATGTTTGGCAAACAAACATTTGCCCAGTAAGAAAGGCTTTAGGGTGTTCTTCAAATATAGTACATGACATGAAACAGCAATAAACTTACATATCTAGATATTTATGTACAGATGTTTATGTGCGGTCCTTGTGTCGTGGTGATCTGCAAGGACTCATGCATACCTTTGCAGTGTTGCGTCTTTGGGTCTATAACATTAACAGCATAAGAAAAACAACAACAAATGTTTAAAGAACATCTCCACAGACCAGCATCTGTAGTCCCTGGGACAGTTCACATTGAAGTGATGTCCCTGTGCAGAGCTGTATTCCGACATTCCAAGCTTAACAGATGGAACCTTCGAGGGGAACTTTACCCTTGTATAATACTTAACACTGAACTGCACAAGTACTATTTCATATGGGTCTGGTATTTTATAGATTTGATCAAATATTTTGATCTCATACTGAGCACATCTCAGAGAATTTGCATCAAAGTGCTCTTTTCAGTTGTAAATGAGTGGAATCTAAATATCAAGATGTGCTTTATTATTGACTGTTTTGACTCAAAGTCTTTTGCTTGTGGTTTGGTGGCTTGTGGTTTGAATTGGTATACAGTAATCATGGATCTAATTGATTCATTCAGTCATTCAATGCAGCATGATGGGACATTAAAGAACAAATCGCATTTAAAAAATATATAAAAATTACAGGAAATAATTTTATATTTCATCTCACAGCTAGATCTCATCATAGTCATAGGGATATGTTTTTTTGTTTTTCTCCAGGAATACCTTAGGTTTTGTGAGAAAATCCTGACATTTTAGCTGTTAGCATCTCACTGCACCCACAACTGTTTGTGAAGAAAAAATGTCCATATCTATGGCACCCACCACAGGACAATCCATGTGGACACTGACAGTCTTATGTGATTTAAATATCTGTGGAATATACACATTTTGTTAAAAGTAATACACATCATAGTTTGTTCTTGTGACTACCAGCAGCATCTGCTGTGGACAGTGATAGATCTACACAGCTGAAAGCATTCGTGTTGTTTTTGTTGTTGTTAAAAAATTAGTTCCAAAATCCAAGCTAAGAGAACATGCTTCCTTTTCTAACTGAATATTATGCCTATCACAAAGTATCAGTTTTTGAAAAGAATAACTTATTCCACCTATTCAGCAGTGTTGTAAGTAACATTACGACAGCAGTTAGCAAAGCTGGAAACAGAACTTTACATTAAAGATGAGTGGCTTGTGTAATTATGTGTGTTGGCAAGTGCAGTGCACAAGTGAGTAATTTGTTTGAAAATGATTTTTAACTTAGTTTTTCAAGTATGTACCAGGGCTTTTTTCTTTTCTTTTTTTCTTTTTTAAAGCAAAGAAAGAAACAACTCTTTTTTGAAATACAATTGTTTGTGATACTTTATTAAATGAACATACTTCAGAAATAATGGTTTGGATTTTCTCTCTCCTGTGGTTGATAACATTACATGCACACACTGAATGATTCACATTACACTTGTCTTTGATTTTGTTTTCTCATACTTAAATAATAAAAGGTACAACCATTTTCACAGCAAACACTTTCACCATTGGTTCTGATCTTCTACCAATACCAGACAACTGATTACTTTCAAGTTTCACCCAGGTTAGACACAAACATCTGTAAGACATAAGCTTTCATAATTAAGCTAAGTTGCCAAGCTAAGTTGCATCAAATAATGGTGTGACTTCAGAATTTTGTGTGTGTTTAAAGCTGTACAATTTCACTTTTGTTAAAAAGGAACAGATACTCAGCATCAGTTCATCTTTACTATTGTCAGCATGTTGAACTGTTAGGGACAGACTCGATTTGAAATCAAAGTCTCCACATGGTCACAGGAGTCAATATGGGAAGACAGGGAATGAAGGACAAGGATGAGGGAAGTAGGATATGGTGCTTGAACGTGAACCTGCTATAGCTATTTTCTTATTTGTAATCTTCCAGACTGCATTGGTTATCAGGTAAGATATAGACAAAACTGTCCCAATCTCAGAGAGATGAGCTGTCCAAAACAGGTGATCAGGTGTTCTCAGCTGACTCATGCTGACGATGGCTGACGGTGATCCTTAATGGTGTAGATCAGTTGTACTCGCACCCCGCTTTCATTCCAGAGACTCTCAAGCTGATTCCAGTCCATTGTCACAGTTGACATTTGTACCCACACCCAGCAGCAGTTACTGCCACAACAGACTGAAACAATCAAATGATTATCAATTATTACAAAATACAAAACAAAAACAACAGGGGAAGAAAGTTTATGGTTAAATGAAGAGGCCACAATGCACACGCATACATGTGCATGAATGGACATTGCTTTGTTTATATATTTTATTCCATTTGTACCACTTGGGTCTATGATGCTTCTTCGGTTTGGTTCCTCTTAGTTTGACTTACCACAAAAGTACTATACAAGGAAAGTTACAAGAAATATTTAAAACTATAAAACTTAAAAGATAACAAGAAATTTTATGTTGAATTCATAAAAGTTCAACAGCCAAATGTGGAGAATGAGATTACCTGAGTAGAGTTAGTGGTGGTGTACCCTCATCTGCACCCTTCCTGAAACCTGAAATAAGAACATATAATATTAAACGCACACACACACACACACACACACACACACACACACACACACACACACACACTAGCAAGCAAATATGTATATTCTTGAAAATGTAAAAAAAAACAAAAAAAACCAACTTCACAGAAGTATATATAATTATTATCTAAACAGACATGTATAGACAGATAATCAGTGATTACCAACAGGTTACTTTTGATTATCTGAAGTTTTGTCAAATTTGGTCTTTAATATTTTTCAGTTCAAAACTTCAATCAAGGAATCATAAGATCATGAAGCACACATTCACTAAGTTAATCTGCTGACATTCATCATTCATTCATTCCAGCATTGGAAAATATGACTTTCAGTTTCACATTGTTTCCACTATGATTTTTAGCAACTGGTCTTTATATGACTAGACCAAAAGCTGCTTGCTGGCTTTGTTGATGTCAAGTCTTGGTCAAAATTTACTGATCCAGGAAATCCACAACATTAAAGTTATTCAAACTGAAGTTTTCAGCATGCCTGGGCACCCAACCAGCCAAGCTGTCAAACACTGATGTATATGAAACACTAATTCCACAATTGAGAAGCTCAAAGAGGAAATTCATAAAATTAAAAAGAAACAGTTCCGGAACTGGGTGGGAATTCCTGAATTCGGTGGCAATCCTAAATCAACTGACTGACACATTGAGAGTGTTATTGTGCTCCCTGACAGGTTTCAAGCAAACAGCTGGCTTTAATCCCAATAATGGCCAGTTCAACACATTCTTCCCTTATGATTAAACTATATCTCAACTAGCAAAACTGGCCATTCTCATAAAATCTGTCACATCAAGGGAAGTAAGCATGCTGATCACCAAAAGCATGTTCACACCAGGGTGACCAGGCAGGAGGAAAGAAGAGTGGTGTTAGGGTGAGAGCAAGGTAACAGCAATTTAACACCCCTTAGTTCCCCCTCCCCCTAAAACACTCTATTCAATGTGAGAGTAATGAACTCTGTGTCTGTTTCAGGCCTGTGTCAGTTTTCAGGATAGGTACACATTAAGTTACCTCCCTTCTGCAAGAAGCTAGGCAGTTTTATAATATATGTGTGTGTGTGTGTGTGTGTGTGTGTGTGTGTGTGTGTGTGTGTGTGTGTGATTGTTCCAAACTTGCAAAACTCAAAACAATCGGCTTTGGGCAATGGTGCTAAATGGTGGTACCAATTTAAACTTTTAAAATTATACAGTAATTATGATCATGAGACTCTTCCTTGTTCAAGCTGAATGAATCGGCTGGAACAAGAAGACACCCTTTCAAACTACACAAGAACTGAAGAAGACAGAACTTTCTTATTCAGTAAAAGACAGTATGCACATTTGTTTTACTAACAGAGTTATAAACAATTGGAACAGCTTGCCATCCAACAGTGTATTAGCAGGAACACTAAACTCCTTCAAAAACCTGGAAAAACATTGGAAACAGTTCTAATCTATATGGTGCAAGGTAACTCATGAAAACCAGCCAGGTCATTGACAATGGTTCCCACGGACTTGGACTAGAGCCAAATAAGGACCAACATTAGATTTTGTAAGGACCATCGCAACAGTAAGGAAAAAAAGAAAAAAGAGCTGAATTTCCCATGCCACGCATTGAGCATAATGTTTGTCCAGTTTATCTTTTAGAACCCACCACTGGTATGCAACGTCCTTTAGCCAGTGGTCTTGGAACAAACATTTTCTCGTCATCTTTGCTGTTACTGTTAGTTTAGGTTCTTGCACAGTTCGTATTTTGCAACCAAATGGCTGACCCAGAAGTTATCGCGTAATCTTGTGACTTTGATTTTGGCTGTACATGATCAAATGAACATGGAATAAAGCATTGTCTGCTTCAATGAAGCCTTCAGACATCATCTCAACCTATGTACAAATGATTTCAAAATTCAGTAAATCACTAAATGTGTGGAACCATCCAGTGTCATGGACTTGAAAAAATAGGCTTTTATAACTGCCCATGTGCATTTTTAGTATTATTAGCTAGACTTGTAAGGGCCATGATCATGATGATGCAAATATAAGGACTTGTAAAGCTGTATGTGTAACACTGTAAGGCCTTACTTGGCAAAGTCAATTTGTAAGTACTTGTAAGCACCTGTTGGGACCCTGGGAACCTTGGTCAATATACACAGCATTCTTAAAAAGAATAATGCTGAGCATATTATAAACCAAGACAAACTAGCACTAGCAGGCAAAAGGCTACACACTAACACAGCCTATGAGTTGTAATCTATGTCATATGATACCCCTCATTTTTACTGCTTGATCAAAAAGCGGATCTCTCAATCTTAATTCTTATTTGATCTGGTACTGTGGTAGTGGTACTGGTAGGCAAATAAACTATTTTAATTACTTATTTGCAATGATTATTTCTGTATTGATTTCCTTCATTAACAATATCAATCTTTTTCTTTGAAACAGCCTCAGTTTTGTTCCAGTACTTCCACTAAGCACCCTTTATTCTAACGCTAAAAATGCAAGTGTAACACTAACAGTACGCTATTGACTATAACTTTATGTATAAGTAAGTAAGTTGGTGTTTTACGCCCAGTCAACCGGTACGGTTATACTTACCAGGGCGATCACTTTAAGTATAATTAAACACTTTAACAGAAACAGTAACACTAACAGATAAAAGTTGATTCCATCAAGGTTGGGGTTATAGTTTGGGGCATTTCTTTTAAAGTCTACCTAACAATTGTAAGTGGCCGACACCAACACTAACAGTAGCACCATATTTTCTAAAGTCGTCCTATCAAGTATCATTAGTATCAATTTGATTGTGGCCAAGGGCAAGACTTTGAACAGTCCTCCAACTAACTCCAAGCGACTTACCAAGCACTAGAACCGTTGGTATGAAGCCCCACTGAAAAGCAAATCTCACTCCTGTGAGAAGAGTGGCAATTCTCTGTTTCGCTTCTGGACTTAGAGATCTCATTTTGATCTAAGGGTGTACAGTCAGAACAATTTCAATTTACGCCACTGACCACACGTTAGTTGCACCGGAAACAGCAAACGGTGTATCTCATCACCCAAAACAAAACAACATACAGAGCACGACGAACACCTTGGTCAACTTCACAAATATATTAATTTTTTTTGGTCTTGATGAATGACCATCCATTTCATATTTTTTTAATTCTCCTTTCTTGACTCTTCTCCAAATTATTCATATGAATAATACTCCAAGGTAGCTCTCTGCACCTGGTTCAGAGCATGGACCTGGTTCAGAGGAACACGATGCCGGGCGCCGCTTGAATTAATACCACTAATTATTTAAAGAAAAAAGCTAGTGTTTCTTTCTGGACGCCACTGACCCTATGACATGCATGCATACATTGATGTGTACAGCATGTGTGCAAATGCTGAAGCATGCCTGCGTATGTGGTGTACGTGCCTGTATGTATAGATTTGGTTAGGATTGTATGATTAGATAATGCATTTTTCGGCTCCTATTCAGAAGAGCTAAAATGGCGCTGCCCAATGGTGACCATGTGGAAAAGGAAATCGTTTTATCCTTATGTGCAGGATCGAGCCTTACAAAGGGACAAACAATCTTTTCCAATGATTCCAAGTAATGTGAATTAGTTTCCATGTGCAACATTTCATTGGATTTTTTCGCGATTTGTAGCGATTTTGATTTTTTTTACAATCTTGCTCCTAAATGAACTTGTGTTAAAATTAAATTCTAAGTTTCCACTATTCCAGCCTTTCTTTGATTCATTTCAACTTCTGCGTCGTTTGTTGACCACTTCTTCTTTTTTTCCTTCAGCACCACACCAGACACCACAACCCCCCCCCCCCCCCCCCCCCTCAACTCCCCGTCACGCACGCCAGTTATTATTTGTATTATTATTATATTACCCAAACCGGAATCTTTTAAATACACATCGCTGCAGGACTTTCAACGCTCTGGCATTATGTGACACTGTCAGAGCCCAGTCCTTGACACTAATGATAAGAAGAAGACGAAGAACAGGCCTTGTTTAATTCCAGTTTGATTCTTATTTCTTCTTCTTCCATAAACTTCATAAAGCAGCCATTTATTTTAAAAGTGCTACCAGCCTCTTTCTGTGGGCCGGCTTACAAATCAGATTATACACTGATTGAATGCTTCAGTGATTGTTTTAATGTTTAGTAGTTTAGTTCTAGCATTAGTAATAATAGTATTAGTAAACAATGACTCCTTAAGATAATAATTAATATATTAATAAGGAGTTAAGTCCTTCGCTTGCAGTTGTATTCTGCTGCTACTTATTTTCTACTACTGTGTACTAGTACTACCCAGTGATGGCTGATGCTGATATAGTGATAATCTGGTCTTCTTCAACTGTTCAAGTTTAAGTGCCAGTTGTGGAAATTAGACTTAGAGCATAACTATAACTAGTATAAGTGCTTAGTAAAGTTAACTTATTTATTGTCCTTTTATCTGTATTGCCCAGGTTTCTGTTTTGCTGCTCTGGTTCAGTGGTGAAGGTGTTCAACACAGTCAATGGGCAGTGTGCTCAGCACCTGCGAGGTCACACTGATGCTGTCACAGGACTTGCACTCAATCCAGTCAACAAGCTTCAGGTTAGATCATCCTAATCACCCACTGGCATTGATTGACCATGGGTGGATCAGGTTACCTCAATGCATACATACACGTAGAAATTATATATTATTAATATTATACAACTAGAGCACAGTGGGTCTGCTTGGATTCTTGTTAGAAGCAAAGAATTTCACTGTGTAGTTGCAACTGACATTGTGAAGCACTTGGGTCTCATCTCAAGATGAGACACTCTGCAATTCTAGTATAACTTGTACTTTAGTTTTAACTATAGTATAAGTGCTCATAATTATTTAAATATAACGAAGCATGCATAGTAATTACTGTACTGTTCATTGGGGGAACCATTTGTTTTAGGGAAACACAACACAGTTGGGGTGCACGACTGCAATGCTGTTGAATCCTAGATATTGCCCAGCACTTAAGCAGCACTAGTAGTAATACATGGGCTAATAAAGTTTGAATTATCATGGTTGCAGCTTTTTTCCTGTGCCTTGGATGGGCTGGTGAACCAGTGGGACTACAGTGATGGGGTGTTGCTCAAGGTGAGAATGGCATGATTAATAATAATAAGCAAAGAATATATTTTTGGACAAAGGTGCTGGAGGATTTAGCTTTTAAAAGGTATACCACATGTATGCATCAGAATCTTCCAGCTGATAGTAATACTAATACTGTAGTAATAGTTATCACAATGAGTGATTGTCTGAAATCAGATTCTGTGTGTGTGTATGTCACTTGTCAGTGTGTGTTGTGTGTGTGTTTACACTGTGTGTGACTGTGTGTGTGATTAAATCTTTAAAAACGATATTGCTGTATCCAGCAGTGCTGTACGTCATATTCAGCTGATGAAAACCTGTTTCTGTTGACAGACCCATACATTCTACATGCCCCTCCATGGGCTTGTGTCTGTGGACTCCTCTGCCAGCTCTGTCACTGCCATCGCACGCCGGCCTCAGGCCTCTCGTGAGTTCCCGCATCCTAAGCAGCAACACAGGCCTGTGCCTGCCCTCACTTCATCCCCGCCACAGTTGGTTCCATGATAGCCAGTCGCTGTTTCCTTCCTTTCATTTACTGTCAGAAAGAGAACAGATTTTTGTGTTTTCAATGCTGTGATTGAACAAGCTGTAGTACCAACAGAGATGAGTGGATGGTCATGGTAGGCAAACAATGTCAGTGAAACAGTCACTGCATCAGTGCATGGTGTGTGATGAGTTCTACCAATGCTTGGTCACTTTTTATGTGTAAAACATATGGGGATGTGTGTTAATCCTCATCTATTTCAGTATGAGCTGTGCTTTTGTTTCTGTATCATATTAATGACAGTATTCTCGTAGTTATATAGTGCTATTCTCTGATCTACACAAACTTGCTGCACTTTACAATGTCCAGACCTTCTCCAACATTTCAACTTTTAAGTGAGAAACATTATTTTGCAAATTATGCATTATGTTTCATATATTATGTATTTTTCATGACAACTAACAAAATACAATAGAAACAATGTGCATGCAAATGAGAAGCAGCAATAAAATAAAATAAAAGAGTAATATTATACATTATACAAATTATATATATATACAAAACATGTTATGTAAAAATTAAATTGTAATTTAAAACAACTGTAGGATTCTAGGAAGGTGGTCTGTGTCTCTGTATGTGAGCAGATGCCTGTGTGAAAGTGTAATCACATTCACAGGTGCTGCTTGCACAATGAAGAATTCATAGCTTTTGCATCAGGAATTCCCATCTGATCATCTTCCAGTTGGTCTGCTCAAAATCTGGCTTTCTCATTTTTGCAAGTCATGCAGCTTTTGATTTCGCCTTCTGATACAGGCAGATTTTCCCAACAAATGTCTTCTGAAGTATGTGAAGCTAAAACTAGTAAAAGCTTATGTATCAATAATATAAAAAAATCTGAATTGATTAATTATGTAAATAAATAATTCAGTCAGTAACAAATGAAAACATCTCAAAATAAACATAAGGTAGGTAGTCTCCCAGTCCCACATTATTTCACCAAAACCCAAACAAGAAATCTCAGGGTCTCCAGCTACATAAGTGGCCAGTGCCAACACAAACTGACACAGGCAGTTTGTGAGTTTGGTTCAAAGCATACTGCTGTGTTTGCAGAGTGCTGCGTGCTTCGTCTGCCTCTGAAGAAAGGGCAGAAAACAAAGGGCTCAAAGTCAGAGAACTCACAACAGGAACCGTCCACTGCCACCATCAAGACGGATGTCCTGCTACCTTCATCTGCTGCTGATCACAGAACAGTGTCTCATGGCTGTAATGTAAGTGTTGTGGCAGTTTTGCCATGAGTAGATTGTCGTAAGCAGTGAATCAGATTTAACGAGCCTGAGTCATAAGCAGTGAATCAGATTTAACGAGCCTGAGTCTTCATAACAACAGCAAGAATGAAAATCACAAGATGTGTGTGCTTTGTTGTTAATGTTAGTCTGACACTGTTACTAGTGTTACAGTCGACCACAAGGCCAAAGTAGGATGCAATGATGATGAGTTGATGCTTAATGTCCTCAGATGTCATTTGACATATTAGGGACAAGTTGTGACCAATGCCAAAGCACAGTTCAATAAAAGCCACATACGTAAGGTGTATGCGTGTTTAGCTGTAACCTGCCACCTGCACTTTTGGCAGTATGACCGGGATTTTTTACCTGCTACTGTGGTAACACGGGGGTGGAACGGATACCGAAGTAAGAGTCAGCACAGAAAGTCGACCCTGGAGAAGAAAATTCTCCCGCCGTTCCAGCAGGGATTCGAACCCGCGACCTTTCAATCACGAGTCCGGCGCTCTAACCACTGAGCTATCCCCGCCCCCTAGTAGGATGCAAGTTCTTTTTCTACATTTTATGTGTCCATGAACCATATGTGACTTATTTCCATTGGATGGAAAAGAGCAGACTGCTATAGCGAGTACTCTCACTCTGTCTGTCCGCCTTTCCTCTCAGTCTCTGCCTGTGTGTTAGTCGTGCTTCTGTGATATATATATACTATCCATAGTTGACTGGGCATTTACATATCAAGTAATTAATCTTTCCTTCCCCTGTCTGTTGGAAACCCCCCCCCCCCCTTTTCTCTCTCTCTCTCCCCCCCCCCCCCCACCATCCAAGAACTAACACTTAACCCTCTCCTGTTTAGTAATAAATGAACAGTCAACCCTTTTCTGAACGACCATGTCGTTGAGATACATCACACATAAGTGACATATGCTACACTGTACTGAGCTGTTGTGTTCTAGCAGTAAAAGCTTGTTTTATCCACTGTTATTTCAGGGAGAGTACATTGCTGCTGTCCATGGGCACGAGCTGTCAGTGTACTCCTGCAAGAAGCGAACTTGCAAAAAGTAAGTGCAGCGTGAGGATCAAGTAGAGCCTTCCTGTGACTGAGTGTCAGACCTGTTGTTGGGGAGACCACAAATGACTTTTTCAGGGACAGATCCCTGAACCTTTGGTCCAACTAAATACTACAGTTATGTTTGGTAAAACTGAATACTACAGTTATGTTTGGTAAAACTGAATGCTACAGTTATGTTTGGTAAAACTAAATACTACAGTTATGTTTGGTAAAACTGAATGCTACAGTTATGTTTGGTAAAACTGAATGCTACAGTTATGTTTGGTAAAACTAAATACTACAGTTATGTTTGGTAAAACTAAATACTACAGTTATGTTTGGTAAAACTGAATGCTACAGTTATGTTTGGTAAAACTAAATACTACAGTTATGTTTGGTAAAACTGAATGCTACAGTTATGTTTGGTAAAACTAAATACTACAGTTATGTTTGGTAAAACTGAATGCTACAGTTATGTTTGGTAAAACTAAATACTACAGTTCTTATAATGCCTGGATGTTCATGAGACCAGTGACTCTCACCCATCCATTGTTGACAGGTTCACGACAGACAAGTCCAACCCATTTACCTGTGTTGCCTGCCACCCGGCAGAATGTTGCTTAGCAACAGGACACAACAATGGAAAAATCACTCTTTGGTGAGGTTTTGTTTGTTTGTGTGTGTGTGTGTGGGGGGGGGGGGGGGGGAGGGTTCCCTGGCATAATGCAAGCAGTCTAGTTATTAATTTATTTGTTGTTCTGATGTATTTGCGCCATGATTCATTGCGTATAAATTTATAATCATTGATATCTCTCACTGTGTGAATCAGCTGGATTGATTGATTCATAGATGTATCTTGTCTTTTATGATTTTGTTCTTAATCCAATTACTTTAATCTTTAAAATGAAGGACAAAGAAAGCTGGTATATATATGTTGTGACTTGTGCCAGCAACAGATGCTCTTATTCTGATGGATACTGTTACATGCTGTTATAATATATTAATCTTAGTTTATGCACTTTAGCTACTAAGCTAATAAACAACAACAATAAAATTTAAAAAAGAATGAAACAGTTATCCTGCTTCTTGATGGACAAAACTAGAGAGAGAGAGAGAGAGAGAGAAAGTAGAATAAAGGTTCATCTGAAGTAAACTGTAACGGTGCCTACCACAATTGCAAAAGTTGAACTTTAAAAAAAGGATCCAAACAAAAAAAGGTTCAACGAATGCTTATTTATTTTGACACGGACACACACTATGCAAATTAGAACGCTAGCTGTCATTCTGTTTCAGATTTAAAAAAAAAATTCTAGGGAAACTGAAGAACAGTACAGTTGAAGAGTATGTGTGTGCAGGTGGAACTTCTTCAGCAAAGACAAGACAGTGATGTCCTCAAGCCACTGGCATTCTTTGCCTGTGCAAGCACTTGCTTTCACGCCAGAAGGTACAGTCTGTAGGCAGATCACTACATATGTGACCCTGCCTTTTGAAATGAGTTGGATGGATACTTGGCCGCTTTCTCATTGTGGCTTATTTTCAAAGGGAGCTTCAAATATTTAGATTTTGGGTTTTTAGCAAAATCAGATTGCCCAGTCTTTTTTGTATCAGTCTTTTATGCTAAAAAAAAAAAAAAAAAAAGTTTATAAATGTCATTAAAAGGTGTTTTGAACATGCACCTGCTTGTTGCTAAGGACTGTATGAGAAAAGCTTTGTTTCTTGATTTCTCAGAGTGAGATTCTGTGGTATTTGTGACTTCAAATTGTTATAACAACCAGACCAGTGAACTGATTTTGGTAATGTTTGCATCATTTTAAAGAGAGTTGCGTTCTATCTGCTGTGATATAAATATCTCAGAATGACAAAAAGTATCGGAAGTTAGTGTGTGCTCCTTGTTGTCAGGTGCCAACCTACTGAACAGGGGTCACAAGTGTGTCTGGTCTGGTGTCAGCTTAACAGTTAATGTGTGCTTGTTGTCAGGTTCCTACCTGCTGAGTGGGGGTCACGAGTGTGTCCTGGTCAGGTGTCAGCTTAACAGTTAATGTGTGCTCCTTGTTGTCAGGTTCCTTCCTGCTGAACAGGGGTCACAAGTGTGTCTGGTCTGGTGTCAGCTTAACAGTTAATGTGTGCTCCTTGTTGTCAGGTTCCTTCCTGCTGAACAGGGGTCACAAGTGTGTCCTGGTCTGGTGTCAGCTTAACAGTTAATGTGTGCTCCTTGTTGTCAGGTTCCTTCCTGCTGAACAGGGGTCACGAGTGTGTCCTGGTCAGGTGTCAGCTTAACAGTTAATGTGTGCTTCTTGTTGTCAGGTTCCTTCCTGCTGAACAGGGGTCACAAGTGTGTCTGGTCTGGTGTCAGCTTAACAGTTAATGTGTGCTCCTTGTTGTCAGGTTCCTTCCTGCTGAACAGGGGTCACAAGTGTGTCCTGGTCAGGTGTCGGCTTAACTTAATGTGTGCTCTTTGCTGTCAGGTGGCTTAACTTAATGTGTGCTCCTTGTTGTCAGGTTCCTACTTGCTGAGTGGGGGTCACGAGTGTGTCCTGGTCAAGTGGCAGATGAACTCGGAACACAAAGACTTCCTGCCACGACTTGGCTCCCCATTGCACAGCATCGCCTCTTCCCCTGACGGCACCTTGTACGTCACCAGTCACACTGACAATGGTATGGGATCCTGTATGTTAAAGTGTAAGACTGACAATGGTATGGTGTCCTGTATGTTAAAGTGTGAGACTGACAGTGGTATAGCATCCTGTAGGTTAAAGTGTGGGCCTGACAGTGGTATAGCATCCTGTAGGTTAAAGTGTGAGACTGACAATGGTATGGCATCCTGTATGTTAAAGTGTGAGTCAGACTGACTGAGGTATGTGGTATGTGTTCCCTTATGTTAAAGTATGAGACTGACAGTGGTATGGGGTCCTGTATGTTAAAATGTGAGACTGACAACAGTGGGGCATCCTGTATGTTAAAGTGTGAGACTGATAATGGGATGGCATCCTGTATGTTAAAGTGTGGGACTGACAGTGGTATGGCATCCTGCATGTTAAAGTGTGAGACTGACAGTGGTTGACATCCTGTATGGTAAAGTGTGAGTCAGACTGACTGTGATATGGCATCCTGTGTGTTAAAGTGTGAGACTGATTGTGGTATGGCATCCTGTATGTTAAAGTGTAAGACTGACAATGTCAGTGATAAGGCATCATGTATTTTAAGTGTGAGATTGACAGGGGTATGGCATTTGTATACTCCTACAAATCACAAAGAATTGATGAGATTTTGGTTTATGATCTGATTGGGTCTGTGATCAGGAGTCCCCCCAGAAGTGTGTAATGAGTATGGTAATATAATCACTTTTAGTTATGCTGTGTGTATGTGTGGTGCATGGATGCATACACATGTGTGTGTGTGTGTGTGTGTGTGTGTGTGTGTGTGTGTGTGTGTGTGTGTGTGTGTGTGTGTGTGTGTGTGTGTTTTAAGAGCAGATTATTGGTCCACTACCTTTCAGCACATGTGGCCCATTTACCACTGGACTTTTTATGTATGATGTTGCGGAGAACACATTACCAACAGAAGTTTGATTTAAGGTTGCATGCTTGCTGTCTGTGCAGTCTTGCAGCTGATCACAAGCAACTTCCACATCAGACATGCCATCCGTGGGCTTGCGAGAGCACATCTTGGGGCTGACAGTCCTTCCAACCCCATACCTGTGGGCTTGCTGTGTGATCCCCGGTCCAAAGCCCTCGTCACCAACGGCAGACCAGGACATCTGCAGTTCTACTGCATGGACACTGATACACAGCTGTATAATGTGAGTCTCTGTCTCCGTGGGTGTTTGGATGCGTGGGATGGGTTGCATGTGTGCACAAGTGCATGCGTCTGTGTATGTGTACGTGCACGTGTGTGGATGTGTGTGTGTACTGCATCTGCCTGCCTGTCTGTGTGCGCACGCACATGTGTGTGAATGTAGGTGGATTCAAGATTTAAGATCACTTTATTATCTCATATCAGAGAAATTGTGTTTGTGGCTAAACCTATACCATGTCACAATGGATGGTGCCACACACTGCTTTCTTCTTCTTCTTTTTTAACTCAAAGGACTGTTGTAAACACACACGATATAAAAACATACAGAGATGGGTATGTGTGTTTTGGATGAAAGTGAGGAGGAGGATCAACCACAAAGGTCATAGTAGTTGGTAGGATGCAACAAAACTCGGCAAATTACATGTAAAGTGTGATGTTCTGCTCATCACACACATCACTCCTGTTCTGCTTAAAGAGGGTGGGGAGGGGCGGGGGGTGAAATGGGGTTGGATGAAGTGGAAAGGCAGAAATAAAAGGATATCTGGCAGCATGTGAAGCAGGCACAGCTGTATTCTGACCTACTCCATGCTTTGAAAAGGGTCCCTTACCTAATCCATGAAGGGATGTTAAAATAAAAAAGTGGAGAGGTAAAATGTGTGGTTGAATAAACTCAGAAGGTAGCAAGGCGAGATTTCTTTGGAAAGGCAGAACCTGTGATGCCTCTGGATTCTTCTCAAAGGGGTCATTAGTTTCTGTGCCTGCAGAAGCTAACCTACTGACATTTATCTGACAACTTTGTGCAATGACAGGATGAGGATCGTTTTCCCCCCAAGCACAAAACCACAGGCCCATGATGAGCCACATCAGTGTTTTATTTTATGTCGATTTACAGCAAGGTGATATTAGACAGGTGATGATCCATTTTAGGTAATGTGAGGTGCATCATTAGAATGTCATTGAGAGGAAATGAAGGTATTGTTCAAGCATGGCTGTACCCATGATAGGTGCCTTGCTGTTTGCTGAGGTTGTGGTCTTGTGTGTCTGGTGATTTTCTGTTTCTACATTCCCTTCCTCATGTTCTTTGCAGCTTGATATCGTGGGTCAGAATTATGTCTCCCCTGACAACCTGAAGAAACCAGTGGCTGTGACAGAGGTTGAGCAGGCGGCCTTTGACCTGCGTGGTGATTGGCTGGCGACCTTTGAACGCTGGGATGATGGGCAGATGACACCAGAATATCGCATCAAGTTTTGGTTTTACAACAAGAAACATCAAAAGTGGGTTGCATTATTAGTTTGTACCTGTAAACAAGGAGATTTATTTGCCTCTGTGTGTGTGTGTGTGTGTGTGTGCATGCGTGCATGCATGCATGCATACATGTGCTTTTCTCAAGAGTTTCTTTGAAGTGATTTGGGTCACATGAAAGGGCAGACAGAAGCAAAAAATCTGAATGCAAAATGTTTTATAAAAGGAAAAAATGTGGGAATGCATCAATGCATATTCATGTGTACATGTGTGTCTTTGTGTGTGTATACAATGTGTCTTTGTGTGTTATAAGTACGCACTCTAGACTAGCAAGAGGTATCACGCTCATGATCAGTTTACCCGTCAAGTGGAGTTTGTTTTTATTTTTCTAATAACAGAGATGAAAGGAATTTGTTCCCATGAAAACTGCAGATATGCCAACAACCTCAGCTGTACCTGTACAACGGTGCCTTTCGGCTGTCAGCTGATTGCAAAACCAGGCATTTGACTTGGTGTGTTGGCTGTGACAGTTGCCTAAACTACCTGTACAAGGGTGGCTTTAGGCTGTCTACTGACTCATTTGACTGGGTGTGTTTGCTGTGACAGTTGTCTAAACTGTACCTGTACAAGGTGGCTTTAGGCTGTCTGCTGATTGCAAAACCAGGCATTTGACCGGGTGTGTTTGCTGTGACAGTTACATATGCTGCACAGTTACCTAAGCTGGGCACAGGTGTGCCTTTAGGCTGCCTAGTGGTTGCAAAACCAGGTGTTTGACTAGGTGTGTTTGCTGTGACAGTTACCTAAGCTGGGCACAGGCGTGCCTTTAGGCTGCCCACTGATTGTAAAACCATGTATTTGACTGGATGTGTTTGCTGTGACAGTTACCTAAGCTGTACCTGTACAAGGGTGCCTTTAGGCTGTCTACTGACTGCATTTGACTGGATGTGTTTGCCCTGACAGTTAGGTGTTTGCTGTACAGCTGAGGTGTTTGCTGTGACAGTTACCTAAGTTGTATCTGTACATGGGTGCCTTTGTGCGGTCTGCTGATTGCAAAACCAGGTATTTGACTGGGTGTGTTTGCTGTGACAGTTACGTATGCTGCACAGTTACCTAAGGTGGGCACAGGCATGCCTTTAGGCTGCCTACTGATTGTAAAACCAGGTATTTGACTGAGCGTGTTTGCTGTGACAGCTACCAGCTGAACACCACGGTGGAGCACCCTCACAACAAGACTGTGGGCTGCCTGCGCTTCAGACCCCGTCTCTCACCGTGGTCAGCACAACAGCCCACCATGGTCAGCGCCAGCGCTGATGGATTTTTCAAACTGTGGACCTTGGTGACTGAGACACAGATCAACAGTAAGTGCAAAACATCTGTGTCCTTTATTTTTTATTTTTTTGTCTTGTTTTTTTTTCTTCTTTTTTTCTCTCACTTTTATTCTTTAGGGGAATGAGGGGGGATATACCAGCACACACAATAGTGTCAGACAACTCCACATATATCAATCAGAACTGTAGTCAGTTCTCTGAAAGTTTGGATCTATTTTCTCAGTATTTGGATTCAGTTTGTTTGGACTTTTTATTGTGTGCAAATTTGAAGTTTTCGTTCATACAGTTCTTGCAAGTCAGACGAGCATTCAAATCCACTTCTTTGGTGATTCAACAGAGTCACCGTTTACGCTTGTTATCAGCTGTGACTGATTTGATTCACATTGTCTTTTGAAGGCCATTTATTTACTCATATGCCTAGTAAACTAAAGCAAATGTACTTAGTTGCTAGAGCTAGTAGTTGTTATACTTCCATGTATTGATTGCCTTATCCATACTAAGAATTAGGTTCAGGTGACATTATCCCCACTGCATAACGAGGAAAGGTGAACAAAATTTGACAAGACTCTCATTTTTAATTTGGAGAGTGAAACTGTTTCATTGCACATCAGTCTTGGTTTAGGACAGAGAGAAGAGATGGAATTATTTTCTTCAACCATTGTTACAGCAAGCTGTTGCATTTCAAGCTTTATGATTACCAACAAGAACAAAAACAATGACAAACAAACAAACAAAAAGAGGGAAAAGTAAGTACAGCATCATGTTGTTGTTGTTTGTAAAGGGAATGCTTTTTAGTTTTTGAATATATCATTTAGGTTAGTGGATTGTGGGCAAACTGGTTATTATGAATGTTGAATGTGCAGAGACAGTGGAGAAATGGACTTGTGATTCTGTGGGCTACTACCGTGACAAACCAGCAGGCGTTGCTCGCTTCTCAGAAGATGGCTCAGTGTTGGCTGTGGCTTTTGAGGCAACCTTGACAATTTGGGAGCCTGACAGCAATGCAATGAAAGCTACCCTTTCATTGCCTACAAAGGAACATATCAAGTGAGTTCTCTTCTTTTTTTTCTCCCTTTTACAATTGTGTTTTTCCCATTCAGTGATTCACTTCAAGAGTGGTTTGTTTTTGTGTTTTTACCCATTCAGTGATTCACTTCCAGAGTGGTTTGTTTTTGTGTTTTTCCCATTCAGTGATTCACTTCCAGAGTGGTTTGTTTAGATCAAAACTATAGCTGTAAAGTGCATACAAAATGGACACTACAAAAGTTGAAACCTTATGAAATGACATTTGTGAGTCATGCTCATACTTTGTCTTCCTTGAAGGCACACCTCAAGATTGACCTTTTTTCTATTTCGTATTCCTAATGTATTGAACTTTCTCCAGCCTGCCTCAAGTAAAACAGTGTCTGTGTTAGAACTGTGTCTCCATTGTCTGTGGAGAAAAAAGGCAAATAAATGAAAACCTTCATGGAATCAAATCTGGTTTTGCCATGCCTCTGTTGCAGGTGTGTGGAGTTTGGTGGCAAGGCCTGCTCTCACTTCGTCGTCACCACAACATCATCCCATCTCACCGTCTGGAACCTCATCTCACTGTCAGGTGTGTGGACGAGTCCGGAGTGTGAGTCAGTGTATAGTATTGTTTGTGTGTGTGTACATATGGAAATGGACAGATTGATTTGATGGAGATGAAGTCTGGAAGCAGGGACATTTTCTGTTGAGGACAGTGGTTTTCTGGGAAAGGTTGATTTGACAGAGCTGTCAGGAAACAGATGCTGTCTCTCTCGTGATGGTGATCATTCATCAGAAAGTGTTAATTTTTGATGCACATGTCGTCAGCAAACAGGGTCTCTTTGTCAGTTTTCATTGCTTGTTTTCAGCGTTGAAGTTTTGACTCATTTTGTCAGTTTGCCATGTTCAAGCCAACAGCTAGCAAAAAATAAGTTAAAAAATAAAATAAAATAAAAACAAACAAAAAACAACAACCCTAATTGAGTGCCATCAAATGCCAGTCACAAAACAACAGTTGAATAGGGGATAGTGCTTTTTTTATTTGATCTTCGTTAAAAGAGACATCTGCTATCTTATCATAAGTTAATTTCTGCTGAGATATCTTGTGTGTGTTTATTTTTTTTTAATGCTGCTCTAATCATTTGATTTTTTTGTATTTTGTATTTTAATAGTTGCTGATTTGTTGCAATTGATCTGCTTCTCCCTCCTTTCAGTTCACCTGAGGATTTCATTGAATGTGGCGATCTTGACGACTGATGGTGACCTGATGTCTGTGGTGACGACTGAGCAAGACTGTAAGTTGGAGGGAAAATAGACTGTTTTTATATATATGTGTATTTATATGTTCTTCTTCTTCTGTAATTCAGGTCTTATGCATATGAACATATATAAACAAACCAAGGATACACATAAATACAAAGTTAAAGTGAGCTTTCTGAACCGGTTCACTGGCCTATATAGCAGAGATGGAGAAGAAAAACACCCAAACAAAACCACAACAATAGACACTGGCTGGTACATTAACCTTGTATTTGTCTGACTGACCACCCATTAAGGACTCGCTGCATGATAGCAGCAGTTTTGTTTGTATGCTTGTTCTTTTACTTTCTCATACACTGGTGTCCTTGTCTGTCTTTGTCTTCCCCTCCACCCCACCACCACCACCTTTTTCCAATGCAGCAATCTGTGCAGGACTGGTGTTGTATCTCCTGTTTACCTGTGAATGACTTTTTACCCTAAAGTTTTCTTTGGCGGTAACATATCTTGGTCATTTTATGATGGATGGGAATCACTCAATGTGTGAGCGAGTGTGCTTGGCACCGTGACCCATACCTTGTGCCATAATCTTGTCTCTTGGCATTTGTCATTTCACAACAGGTGTGAGCAAGTGTACTTGGCACCATGACACATTCCTTTTGCCATAAATCTTGTCTCATCATTTTATGATGGGTGTGAATGTGTGAGTGAGTGTGCTTGGCACAGTGACATATTGCTTGTGCCATAATCTTGTCATTTGTCATTTTATGATGGGTGTGAGTGTGTGAGCAAGTGCACTTGGCACCATGACAAATTCCTTGTGCCATAATCTTGACATATTTCATTTTATGACAGGTGTGAATGTGTGAGCAAGTGCATTTGGCACCATGACACATTCCTTCTACCATAATCGGGGCATATTTCATTTTACGATGGCTGTGAATGTGTGAGCAAGTAGAAAAAGTAGTGACGCTAGCTGTGTGCTTGCAGTGTACGTGTTCCGTCCCAACAAGTGGCAGCCCGTGTTCCAAAAGGAGAAAGTGCTGGAGAACCCTGTCATCAGTGCCACCTTCCTGCCCCAGGCAGCAGCCTCAAACCAATCAGCAGCAGTGACGAAGGACAGCAGTGAGCTTGACTGGCAACAAAAGCATCGCCTGTACCTGCTTGACAGCAAGCAGCAGCTGTTCACGCCCGAGTACCTCAGCGATGTCACCAGCACACACAGAGCTACCTCACAAACTAGGGTAAGTACCAGTGGTGATGATGATACGATGAGAGATAGGGTGGAGCCCGTATGGGCTTTCCCCGAGTGCATAATGATGATAATAAATGCATTTCTAAAGTGCCAGATCCCTGTATGATGCACGTGTGAGGCTCAAAGCACTGTACTTGAAAGTCAGAAACATTACAACAATACACGGCCTAATTTAATAATGCATGACATGTCTCACTCTATCCTTCACACTTCCCTGCATCCACTTACACACACACAGGAACAAAAGCCTATTTCAGTGAGATCTTTTAAACGTGATTATGATTTTTATCCATGCGTTACGGACATGAACATGAAGACAACACTTAAAATTCCTTCAGCTTTCCTGTTCTTAGATTGTATCGTAAGCAAACAAATGATGCATTCTTTATGGTTTCTACTATTATGTGTGTATAGTTATTATTTGCTTATTTAAATGGTGTCTTTATGGTATAATGGGATACTTGATAGGGTGTTGAACTGCATGTAAGCGTTTTTGTCGCTAGTCATTTGTACAGCGTAGCAGGTTTAACTCTGATCAGAGAGTAGTGCTTTATAGGACTATCTGTTGTTATGGTGGAGATACTTATCACAAAGGGTCACTCGCATGCAGGTGGAACTGCAGCAGACACTGCCACAAACGCCGTTCAGCACATTGCTCGGCTCTGTCCGGCATCAGGATGAGACACCCTCCACGTCCACGGGAGCGGCAGGAAGACTCACGGGACGAAAGGGATCCTCTACAGTGTTTGATGTGAGGCTTTGGGTTTTTTGTAATTAACCAACCACTGTGCAGTAGGTGAGCCCCTCACCGGCCCATGATAAATAGATAACCCTGATGTGAGGTCACAGCCACCTTTGGTGAAAGCCTTCTCTTCGTAGTTCCTTATAAACAAACCTTGGACCAGTTTTGCTTGGTTCTGAGGATGCTCTTTAGAGAGGGGTTTCACAATACTATTGGTGAAAAGAAGGGGAGACCAGCCTGCTTCTCCTTTTTTAAATATTTATTTTAAGGGCAGTGCTAGAGACTGAGTTTGTGCCCCCTCCCCCCCCCCCCCCCCCCCCCCCCTTTACCATCACATAGTACATGTATTGAAGTGCTGACAACACCTCATTCCACACACAGAGTTCATTCCACACGCAGAGTTCATGCCTGCAGACAGCAATGACATGAGAGTCCTCTAAGTCTGCCTTTTATAGTATTAAATAATGCTTCAAAGACGCAAGACAACCCTGATGACAGATCACAACCACTTTTTGAGAAACCCATCTCTTCATAGTTCTTTGTAACCGAACCTTGGACCACTTTTTGCCTGGAGAGAGGGGTTTCACAGTACTCTAGGCAAAAAACAGGGGAGGTCAGCCTTCTTTTTTTTTCTTTTTGTTTTTAGGGCAGTGCTAGAGACTGGGTGTGTTTGTCCCCCACCCTCACATATTAAAAATCTCCACACAGAGTTCATGCTCTCCAGCACCTTCCCACAGACAGCAATGGCATCCCAGTCCTGGTATCCTGCATTGGTTAGTATTAGAAGAGATAATGCCTGAAAGCGTCATGTGTAGTGCTGGTGGTGTTTCAGCTGACCGTATAATTATGATAGTTTCCAGAAGACTGCTGGAGTTGTTCCTAGACCAAACTGAGGATGTGTTTGCCTGCAGACAGCAATGACATCCCAGACATTCCATTTCTGCTTCATAGTATTAGACACATGCTTGAAGATGTAATGTATAGTCTGGGTTTTCCCCCAGCTGACCATATTAGATACATGCCTGTAGATGTAATGCATTGTCTGAGTTTTCCCCTGATCATATTAGATACACACTTGAAGATGTAATGCATTGTCTGAGTTTTCCCCTGATCATATTAGATACACACTTGAAGATGTAATGCATTGTTTGAGTTTTCCCCTGATCATATTAGATACACACTTGAAGATGTAATGCATTGTCTGAGTTTTCCCCTGATCATATTAGATACACACTTGAAGATGTAATGCATTGTCTGAGTTTTCCCCTGATCATATTAGATACACACTTGAAGATGTAATGCATAGTCTGGGTTTTCCCCCAGCTGACCATATTAGATACATGCTTGAAGATGTACTGCATAATCTGGGTCCCCCCCCCCCCCCCCCCACCCCCAGCTGACCATATTAGATACATGCTTAAAGATGTAATGCATAGTCTGGGTTTTCTCCTGATCATATTAGATACACACTTGAAGATGTAATGCATAGTCTGGGTTTTCTCCCCAGCTGGCCATATTAGATACATGCTTGAAGATGTACTGTATAGTCTGGGTTTTCTCCCCAGCTGACCAGACAGGTAGTTTTCAGAGGACTGCTGGAGTTGTTCCTGGAGCAGACTGAGGATGTGATCGGTTTTCTGTGTCACAGATTTGGAACACACCAGTTCACACCATGGAGCCTTTCCATAAAGTCTGTGGCCAGTTCCTTGAAAGTCTACTTGTGAGGCGCAAGAGGTACGTCTGGTCTTGTCATGTTTTTTGTTCTTTCGTCCTCAAACACCTGCTGGTTTATAGCACCAGTGGTTTATTCAGTGGGCATTCAGCCCCCCCCCCCCCCTCCAGGAAAAACAACAACAAAAGATCAAAGATTTATACATGCAAACACAAGTCAGAGGATATTAAAGGACAAGTCCAAGGTTAGGGGTGATTTTTGACACAATTTCCGTTACAGCTTGCTGAGAACGATGATGTAGGTGAAACTGTGATCTGAGGGTTATAAATGCACACAAAAAAAGCAATTTCTCTTGTACCGAAAGTGTCGCCATGACGCCCAAATCACATGACCATATGCCTACTGTCACTCTGGGGAGTTGCTGCAAAATGGCCAACTTGAGCTCCGAAGATGAAACTGATACTTTGCCAGAGAGATCCACAAGGATACAGCCATATCAGTTTGAGCCTGTCAGGCAGGATTTTGAAAGAGTACTGGAACATAGTGTCAGCTTCAAAGCAAAACCCCATGCGGTTTTCCATGGGGTTTGCGAAATCACACTCACTGAAGTGCTCACTACACAAATGGGCGTGATGTGGCGCAGCAAGAAAGTCAGCTCATTTGAATTGTATAAACTTAATCCACTTTCGCCTGACTGCAGGTCGATTGCGCGGGAGCTCGTGCATTGTTATACCTGGGGTCATCTGTGAATTGTTACAGTTCGTGGCAACACAGTAGGCCGGCATAGTTAACTTTTTTGTTGACCACACGCATACACAGTTTACTGAAGAATCTAAGATGGCAACCACACTGACTCCCCAGACTGACGTCACTTCTGGGGAAGCCTACAGAAAATAAAATCGATTAAAAAACCAATTAAACAATTTATTTTATTTTTTATTTCATTAAATCTGAAACTAGTGACTCATTTGTCAATCATTTCAATGGTCATTTTGCATACTTAAAAACCTTGGACTTTTACTTTAAATAAACCTGAACATTCTGCCAGCGCTGCTCTCAGATCCAAATCTTCACCTTGGTGTAACCATCATGTTTGACTGGGCACTAAAAATGAATTATCTGTCTGCTTTCAAATGCAACCAAGTGAGACTGCTGCTGTCCTGTTCTAAATGGTAAAACCCTTTCTCTCCCCTCCTGCTCTGCTGCCCACCTTAGACTACCCCCCCTCCCTTCCCACAACCACCACCACCTGTCATTACCACTCACCACTTCCACACACTACCCTGCCCCCCCTCCCTCCCTTCATCGTTGTCACATAATTATGGCTGTTTATAAACAGCCTTGACTTGGGTTTTTCATCTCAAGTGTCATTTGCTTCCAAACAACAACAAAGCATCAGTAGATGTGGGAGATTGGCTGGCATATTAACCTTGTATTGTCCAACTGATCACATTTTAGGTTGGGTACTTGCTGCACTATACCAGCAGTTTGGTTTTGTACACTTGTTCTTTTACATTCTCATATGATGGTTTATTTGCTGTAACATATCTTCGTCATTTTACAATGAGTGAGAATGGGTGAACATGACACATTCTGTATGCCATAATCTTGTCTCTTGGCAATTGTCATTTTGACAGGATGTAAATGTGTGAGCAGGTGTACTTGGCACCATGACACATTCTGCATGTCGTAATCTTGTCTCATGGCAATAGTCATTTTGTATTAAAGATGTATTCCTGGTATTGTTTAGTGAATGTTATCCACTTGCAGTGTCGGAGAACCCAAGAAAGCAGAAGAAGAGAGTGATGAAGAAGAGGAGGCGGATGAAGCCGATTCTATGGCAACAGATTCTTCATAAAGCTGACTATATGTGCTGCGGCTGCTGTCCAGTACAGTTGTGCTGCCGTCTTTCAGTGGAGATGAGCTGCCATTGCTTGGTGGAGTTGTGCTGCTGTCTTCTGATGGAGATGTGATGCTGTCATGTACTGATTTAGCAGAATGTGCCTCAGTTGGGTCCAGCATCTGGGCTGCTTGAGAACTGAGAATCAAATTAAACTTTGCCTGGGCAGCTTGCAGAGTTTACCTGACTTAGCGAAAGCTAAACAGTGAAAGCTAATCATTCGCCACATCTTGCAGCATGAGGGACAGTCAGCTAATACTTCCACATCATTGATACAGGCAGCATGCTTCTCTCGTGATGGTGTTGGTGAACCAGTGTAGCACCTATGGCATGACAAGGACTGAGTAGCTGTGCTGTGATGCTGTGAACAATGTTTGTGTCCTTGTTTTTACTTGGGTGGGTGGGTGGGGGGGAACCATTGTCTTAACAGCACCTATGTCATGACAAGGACTGAGTAGCTGTGCTGTGAATGACCTTTGTGACCTTGTTTTCACGGGGTGGGGGGTACCATTGTCTTAACAGCACCTATGGCATGACAAGGACTGAGTAGCTGTGCTGTGATGCTGTGAATGACCTTTGTGACCTTGTTTTCACGGGGTGGGTGGTACCATTGTCTTAACAGCACCTATGGAATGACAAGGACTGAATAGCTGTGCTGTGAATGACCTTTGTTCTGGGGGTGGGGGGACCATTGTCTTAACAGCATCTACATCATGACAAGGACTGAATAGCTGTGCTGTGAACAACTATTGCATCCTTGTTTTTACTTGGGGGGGGGGGGGGGGGGGGGTACCATTGTCTTAATAGCACCTGTGTGGGGGTTGGGATTTAGTATTGTCTTAACAGCACCAACACCAATATTGTGACAAGTGCTGCATAGTGCCTAGCTGTGGAGCAAGTGTTGCATAGCTGTTGTGGGCCTTTTTGTTCTTTGTGTCTTCTTTTCAAAGGGGGGGGGGGTTACTTTATGTTTACTTAGAACAGCAGTGTTTTAAATAGTTGCAGGGTTGGGGAGGATTACTGAGAGGGAAGCCCATTGACTTAAATTATTCACTGATATTGAGCTAAACAGCACAGTTCACCAGTGAGATGCTTTCTGTGTGGAAAGCTTTTGTCACAATGGACTGCGGTGATGTACAGTACAAAGCTTTGTGTCAATATACCTGTATATTTACACAAAACAGGTTGCCTTTACCGATTCATTAAAATTACTGCTGTATGCAACACTATCACTGTTGAATTTACTGACAAAATGAATGGCTAAACTGTGCATAGCTCGTTAACTGTTTTTGTTGGATGTGTGGATGAACACACACATGCACACACTCTCAAGTCTCACAGTCACACACATACTCTCACACACACAGTGTCTTCTGTTAATAAATGCACGTTGTTGCCAGAGCTGTCTACAGCGCTGCCACATACAGAACTTTTTTTCCTTGAACATGTTTTTTTCTGAAGCCAATCAGAAACTGCAATGCCTCGCAGCAAAAAGCTGCAGTCGGTCTCAAGCTGCAACAGCAACACTTTTCCAGGTACAGCCTGTAAAATATCTTTGTCAACAACTCCTGGTCACAGTTTGGAAACAATTCCTGGTGATTTTTTGCGAACATTTCACTGTGGTAGTTTGCAAACAATTCCTGGTGACAGTTTGGAAACAATTCCTGGTGATTCTTTGCAAACACTTCCCAGCAAACAAGGATAAAAAAATAAAATTAAAAAAATCTGGGCTACAGTTGTAAACAATTTGTGGTGACAGTTGCAAACAAATCTTGATTTTGACAATCACATCAACTGCTAAAACCAGCTGAGCTAATGATGCAAGAGGACTTGTGCATATGAAACACACGTGTACCACTCAGACTCTTGGCACAGACCAGTTAAGTAAATATTCCTAGTGCCTGATGTCAAGTAAAACATCAAGTTGCCAGCAGTTGTAAGCTTGCTATGAGTGCACACCGTAAGTTTTCAAGAGTCATAAATTTTTGCAACCACCAGGCTGCATGCATTATCCATGTGAGAACTGATTTTAAAAATCAGATCAGCAAGGTTAACCAGCTTCACAAAGTTCACTTTTTGATAGACTATAACTAAATCAACACACAAGGGAGTTAATTAGCGCTCAAAATAAGGAACAAGTACAAGAACAAAGACCCGAGTTGCCTACAGTAACTCGCATACAGTAGCCTACATCACACTACACATAAGGTGTATTTATACACATGCCATGTGAGAGTTACCATAGGCAACTCAGGTCTTTGTTGTACTTGTGTTACGTATTGCAAGCACTAATTAACTCTCTTGTCTGTTGATACTGCATATCTGGGCCTCGTTCTGTTTCAGATTTGTGATTATACAACTGACTTATGAAACTCTGTAGCTTGCGGTATGACCGAATAATTATACTTCTAGTTTTGTACCAACTAACTGCAAGTTCTATTAAAACAAAGCCAAAAAAGCTGACAACTAAATACATTACCAAACCGATCTCAAGGAATTTCCTTTCCGCAGACGGTCAGAACGTCAAGCAGTCTCCTTACTATGCAAGGACCAATTTAACACAAGCACACACAAAGTTTTTAACTTTGTTTACAAAGAAGCACACACAAAGTTTTTAACTTTGTTTGTCTCGTGATGACGTGAACACCTTCTTAATATCCTGCCACACCTGTGCCCAGTCAATGGTTTGCGGAGGTGACGCCGCCAAGGGAGGCATCTCGCGCACTGAAACATCCCAAGCTTGGCAGGCGTTCTGATCCTCGGGCAGATAGTCCTCCACACTGTCCAGGACCTTCCTCACCTCGCGCTCAGCATTGTATGGCATCTTTTGCTTGTTGAGGAGAGGCACTATAAGGTTGAATTTATTGATTTTGATGTTGACTTCGCTGATTTGCTCCTTGAACTTGTTCAGCGATGCACGCCACATTTTGGCGTCGTGAGCAGAGCGGGGCTCCTTGCCAAGCTTGCTGTGGATCACTGCCAAGGTCTGCCTCGCCTGGTGCACCTCCCTTCTGCAGATGTGAATAATAACACATAATTCTGTGTGAAAAGGTCACTGCCAAGGTCTGCCTCGTCTGGTGCACCTCCCTTCTGCAGATGTGAATAATAACACATAATTCTGTGCGTAAAGGTCACTGCCAAAGTCTGCCTCGCCTGGTGCATCTCCCTTCTGCAGATGTGAATAAAAACACATAATTTTGTGTGAAATGGTCACTGCCAAAGTCTGCCTCACCTGGTGCATCTCCCTTCTGCAGATGTGAATAAAAACACATAATTCTGTGTGAAAAGGTCATTGCCAAAGTCTGCCTCACCTGGTGCATCTCCCTTCTGCAGATGTGAATAATAACACATAAGTATCTGTGTAAAGGTCACTGCCAAAGTCTGCCTCACCTGGTGCATCTCCCTTCTGCAGATGTGAATAAAAACACATAATTCTGTGTGAAAAGGTCATTGCCAAAGTCTGCCTCACCTGGTGCATCTCCCTTCCGCAGATGTGAATAATAACACATAAGTATCTGTGTAAAGGTCACTGCCAAAGTCTGCCTTGCCTGGTGCATCTCCCTTCTGCAGATGTGAATAATAACGCATAATTACAAGTGTGAAAGAGTCTGATTTATTCACAAAGCCTTTTCATGATCACCAGAAATAATATACTACTGCATGCATTGAAACCTTTTTTTTTATTGTTGCATATAATTATTTTGTATCATAAACCAGTATTAATTACTCTGAAACAAGTTAGTTTTTTTGTGTGTGTGTGACGCAGTAGGGATTTTTCTTCCAATGCCCACTTCTGATTCATCACACACACACGCACACACACATGCATGCACACTCACAAACACACACCCAAAGTATCTCATACAAAATAATCAGCTTAGCAGCACTGGCTGTATCATTCCAGCCTAAACCACAGAAATGAACAGAGTAATCCACCACATGAAACACAGCAGAACCCAAGAAGAATCAAGAAAAATCAAGCGGGGTGGTCTTTGCTTTTGGTGAGAGGTTCATTTATATGAATATAATTATGATGGGAAGGTTTCAGAAAAAGTGGTCTTTAAAAGAGGGTGGTCCCTTGACACAGTGGTCTCTCATAAAAGTGGTCTTTCATCAGGGAGGTCTTTAACATACATCAAAATCGCTGTTTCCAGTTTCAGAAGAGAAGGACTTCAGGGAAAATCACCTGGTGAAGTTTTGGCACCAACAGCCCACTGTTTTTATGCTAATAACTGAAGTGACCGAAGACATCCTTTGCAAAGCAGTACATCACCAAACTGATGAAGCTATACTAAGTAGAACCTTAAGTGTGGTCCCTCACAAAAGCGGTTTTTCATCAGGGTTGTCTCTCATCAGGGTTGTCTGATCAGGGTGGTCTTTCACAAGGCTGGTCTTTCATGAAGGTGATTCTTTGTCAGGGATTACATTGTACCGACACCTGCACCCTGCATGTACCGAATATAACCCTGCACATGTACCACGAAGGTGCAGTGATGTGCCTGCATGCACACACACACACTCACACACACAAAACATACACACAAAGTGCACACACACACACACACACACACACACACACACACACACACACACACACACACACACACACACACACACACACAAAACGCACACACACACACCTGATATCTGACTGCAACATGATCCACTCAGGAGCAAAGCCATTGTTGACCAGGATCTTGTTGAGGTTGTGAGTGGTGGTGTCCACGAACGGGTTGTGTTCCGAGTAGGTCAGCGGTTTCCCCTGACCCGGCAGGTCGTTGAAATCCCCGCGCTTCATTGACTCCTGGATCAGGTCTTCCACCATTCTCTCCAATGCATTGCTGTGGAAAGGCAGTAAATACATGAATATGTGGTAATAGTGACAACAATGGATAGCTCTCAGAGAGTGCAAAACTGTATAGCAAAATATGCTGTCTGTATCACACACCATTCACGTATATATATATTATATATATCCACATAGACATGCACGTAATCTATGGTTGCAGCAATGGTCTGCCTAGGTCTGTGAACAGGCCTGTCTAGACAGGAAAGTCTTCAGCCAGGTTTTGGACTCATACAGTGGGGAGAGTGCAGATTGGCAGGCAGAGAATTCCAGACAGATGGAGCAGTGAAAGAGCACACACCGAAAGATTTCACATTACGTTTAGGAATTTTTAAAAGCTTATCGCTTGAGGATTGGAGGATGCGTGATGTTTGATAGGTGCAGAGCAAAGCTGAAACTAAGACTGGAGTGTACTGTCAAAATAACAGCATGCAAAAGTTACTATGTTGTACTTACAGCAGAATTTTACAGGCAGCCAGTGCAGTTCATTTAACAGTGGTGTTATGTGATCTTGCTTGCTTTTTTCCAAACAAACTGTGCTGCACATGTATCTCAAGTTGGTCTCATTGCAGCACTACCAATTTCAGACACATTCACTGAGACCAGGGTAAGCCCTGCATACCAATACGATGGAAGATGCCTAACTAATAATAAGAAAAGTATTTATAAATCACAAAATCTTGCCCCTAGAGACTATTCTAAGCACATGCATGCACACACACAAATAGGCACCTGCACCCGTGAGCATACTGATGATAGAAAACAATTTATACACAATTTATTTATTAAAATGGGCAGGAAACAGAGACTTGAGACTGATGAAAACAGCAGCATGAAACGGAAAACATGGCAGGTCTACAGTTTTGGGAAAAGATACGTCTTAAGGTTTGACCTGAAGGAGTCCAGAGAGGACTCAACCCGACTCAACCCAACTTCTCAAAAAGAATATTCCTGGCTGACTCAACCTGACTTCTCAAACATTCCAGGCTGACTCAACCTGTCTCCTAAAACAGAACGTTCCTGGCTGACTCAACCTAACTTCTCGAAATGAGCAGAACAAATCTGGCTGACTCAACCTGACTTCTCAAAATGAACAGAGCATCCCTACCTGACTCAACCCGACTTCTCAATTCCTGGCTGACTCAACCCAACTTCTCAAAATGAGCAGAACATACCTGGCTGACTCAACCTGACTTCTCAAAATGAACAGAACATTCCTGGTTGACTCAACCTGACTTCTCAAAATGTACAGAACATCCCTGGCTGACTCAACCTGATATCTGAAAATGAACAGAACATTCCTGGCTGACTTAACCCGACATCTCAAAATGAACAGAACATCCCTGGCTGACTCAGCCCGACTCCGCAACCACTGCTGAGAAAACAAAACATCACACCAGCAAAACCATGGCAGTGAAAGGGTTAATTAGTAGGCTGGCTCACAGCTGGCTTTTTTCACCCAGGGGAAAGTTGCTGCAGTTTTCTTGCAGGAACATTCCCCCAGCTGGTTGCAGGGGAATGACGCAAGCGCAAAGGGCACGTCACCTGATTTTG
>OY757542.1:24374312-24400596 GCA_963584105.1 Alviniconcha strummeri
TGTGTGTGTGTGTGTGTGTGTGTGTGTGTGTGTGTGTGTGTGTGTGTGTGCACTCCCCCCTCCCTCTCTCCACACATACACACACACCGTTAGATAAGATACTGCAAAAGAGAGCTGGTGTAATGTGCCTGTGGCACAAAAGATGGAAGCAATGCAACAATCAGGGTTCTGACAAACCATCACTTACTGAGCCGCACCAGCAATAAGATCCACCCGGTAAAAGATGGCCTCTGTGGTCTCATACTGGGCCATTTTACATGTCAGTTTGCAACAGCATTACCAGTAAAACTTGCATTCATAGAATTATTCTAGTACTGATCTAGCTCCAAATGAGCATTGTAATTTGCACAGTTCGTCATTTGTCAGTAGTTGAAAGTCTACAGGCGTACAGCTGACCACATCCAAACTGTAAAATCGAAAGAAAAAACGCTGCTGAGGCTTTACAACGCAGGAAATAAAACTGGAATGGTCATGAAACCAAATCGCCCATGATAAAATCCTCAATCATTTCACAAAAGTTAAGAGTGTAGTCAGTGATAGAGCTGAAAGCCGTCTACCGCCAACCGAGCCCCAACTGTGAAGTCAACAGAAACAAAATTGCAGACAGGATTTACAAGGCGGGGAAGAAAAGAGAGTGGATTTATTTTATTTTATTTTTTTAATGAACAAAGCAATCGCCCATGCAAAACCCCCAATCAATGAATCATCCCACGAACGTTGAGCAAAAGTGGAGAACACGACCTCACCTACAAGTGTAACAGACTTCAACACACAGGTAGATCTCTGTCTACGCAATGCGCAAAGCGCTGAGAAACATTGTCTGGACGAAACAGTTACTGTAAGAGTTCAAAACAAATACATGAAGCCTGGATGTAGCAGTGCGTGGGTGTCGCAGAACATTCGACCTACCCCAGAACATCGTCTACCGGACAAACGATTTTTTTCTACCAAGGGTGTTTACAAATCTTCGTTTGAGGGGAGTTGACTCTTGTCTCTTGTCTGAAACGGACCGGAAGTTAATTTCTCAGACGGGGAAACACCACCAGCCAGCTTTTTGTGCTGCTGAATTTCAAAAGCCTAATCTTTGTCTAGAATCGTTCAGTTTACAATCGCAGTAAGTACGTTGCTAAATGTGATTCTCCAGGACGAATTCCAGTTGAGTTCAGTATGCCATGTTCTCTCAATTTAAATTTATCACAGGAGAAGTGGAGTTTCAAGTGACACTTTTTTCCTTAGGCTTTTGGTAACCATAGTCTGGTGACGCATTAGTCTCTCTCGTTTTCCTCCAGTCGCCCCCCTTCCCAACACAAACATGCACAGGCCTGCTTTGTTCTCATGAAAATTCATTTTCGCCGGTGCTCGTACGACTACGAGTCGTAGAGGTCTTGCACAGTTGCAGACCCTCGATTGCACAGTGTTGACGAGTTTCAAGACTTGTAATCTTCTCCTTCTTCCATAAACTTGATAGAGCGGCCAACATCATTTTGTTGATGTAATGCTAGCTAAAATTTTGCTGTTACTAGTATTCTTCTTCCTATCATTATCAAGGACTGGGTAATCATAATTCATATTACTAATAATGTCCAAGGAAGCTGTCTGGGACGTAACATTAACAGTTTAATTTTAAGCGCCATTTTGGGTCACAAATGTTATCAGAATCACCCAAACAGTCATGTCAAGCAAATAAAGCCAAAATTTGCAACAAAAACTGAAAAAGTGAATTTTAATATTTATCACATTTGTGCCTTTTAGTGTGCACCATTGACGTAAATCAACTTTCCGAGTAATGACATGCTTGTTCCTCAGTGCTGATGTGGGCAAAACAATTGATCATGTACTGGCAACTCACCATTTACAGACTAATCAAACAGTCAAACTCACATCTTTGTTGTAAGTTTTGGCTTCATTCACTAGATATGTCTGTCCTGTTGAGTAACCTGGATGAGTGTCTTTTTCAGTTTTTCTTTACAAAAGTGAACACTTACATCTTATGTAGAGTAATCATGGCTGCCTTTGTAAATATATATGATATGCAGTAAGGTCATTTTGCAGGTATGCATTATCAGCATCCTGTAAGACTCTTAGTCTAAGAGATGGTCAGTGATATTATTATTAATCTGTTTACTATTACAAGTATTAGATAATGTAATGTGCCTGTGGATAATGTGGAAGTTGCACTGTTAAGTACACTTGAGTTTAAACACCAAGTGACCACAGCTAGAGGGGAGGGAGGGGGGTGGGACACAGGGCATGAGAGCACTGAGGTGCTGGGGTGTCCAGAGGACAGGAAGTGGGATGGAGGGAGGGGAGGGAGAGGTGTAGTGGCAAACAGGGGATGGGAGGGCCGATAAGGGGCCGGTTGTTTAGGTGAGGAGGTGGAGAAAACGGGTAAAAGGACAGGCAGGGAGAGAAACCGGCACTCTGCGCAGTGAAACTGCCCACCCACCCTAACTCTTTTTTTCTATCGTAAACTTTGCTCTTAACTTCCACTGTTGTGTTTGTAATATAGCACTCTAATGCATTGCTGTTAACGATTTGCTGACTGCGGGGGGAAAAAAAGGGCCACTTTGACATTTGTTTGTTTTCCAAGGAGTTTATGTGTCAGATGTGTGTTAATTGATGATGCCTTTTGTCCAGTCTGTGTATATAATGTAGGGAGGAAAGGTGTTGTTTGGAATTATATTTGTGGGGAGTTGAAGTGTTGACTATCATTGACTGACTGTTTGTATGTAGGGTATGGAATTGTTTGTATGTAGGGTATGGAATAAACAACTTGTTGTGACGCCCAAACCAGGTGTTAAGTTAGTTGATGTGTGTCACTGTGTGTGTGTGTGTGTATGCACGCAAGTACAGATGCTTAAGTTAACAGAACAGCAGGGTTTAAAGATTCATACATCAAATGATCAGTATATTTAATAATACTATTACTAATATAGTAATAAAGTAACATATATTGTAATGAATATGAATTATTGTAATGAATATGGAAAGTATCAAAACCGAGTGTTGCTACACTCTCTGTGGAACAAGATTTTCCTTTCCTTTCCTTAGATGCCCACAATCGTGTTGATTATTCTGGTGCTTTAGCCTTAGGTGGTGTTCAAAGTCCACATTTCAGCTCTGGTCACAAGTCCTTAAAATTAAATTGTTACACTGTCTCAAGTTCATTCTCTCTCAAAAAAACTAGTAGACTAGTCAGTGGGAGGCACGGGACACAAAATTGTCAACAGTCGTCACCTCTACTGCATCAGTAGAGAGTGAGTTCCAGTCCGTGATGGTGCAGGGTAAAAAGGAACCACCTTGGTACTGCATTCTGGTGGTGAGGAGGTTAAGCTGTTGACAGTGGGTGCGTCACTGGCGGGGGTGGGGGGGGGGGGGTGGGACTAGTTTGGTCTTGATGATGGGGCACTGGACTAATCCATTGTAGATCTTATACATCGCCCCTAGGCGTGAGGTCTTCCTGTGCTGTTCCAGAGACGGCCAACCAAGCAAGTCCAGCATGTGGTGTACACTGACAGATGCCTGTTCAGTTGTTGGAAATAACTCTTAGTCTTAACTTTTGTTCTTAATAATGCAGTGGCTTATGATGTTAGCACAGTTTTTGTAAAAAAAATCCTCTGCTTCACAGACAATGAACGACACAGGCAAGCCATGTTTCATGGAGACAGTGGGTCAACCGCAGGAAAGGAGTGCTTTAGCTGCTGCCGGCTCAACCCAAGCTCCTGCAGACATTCGTCTGCCAGTTGCTGCCACTCTGCAGCACAGCAGGGGTAGGTGAACCTCCGGCTGTCTTTTCGTGCTGTCAGTCTGTGTCTCTGCTAACTATGTGTTTGTCCACAGGTGGTAGGTGAACCTCCGGCTGTCTTTTCGTGCTGTCAGTCTGTGTCTCTGCTAACTATGTGTTTATCCACAGGTGGTAGGTGAACCTCCGGCTGTCTTTTCGTGCTGTCAGTCTGTGTCTCTGCTAACTGTGTGTTTGTCCACAGGTGTGTCTGACTTTCTGCCGGTATGCTTCTGTCTCTGACTCTGAGTCTGTCTGTATCTAGATCAGTCTGTCTCTTTGTACTATGTGTCTGTGTGTGTGACTCTCTGTGTCGCTTGTATCAGTCTGTGTTTTTGTCTCTGAGTCTGTCTGTCAGTGTCACAGTGTCAATCCCTGTGCTTTCTGAGCCTTTCACTTTAATCTTTATACCGCCTAGTTCTAGCATAAACGTGTTTCAGTGGCTTGCTAATCAGAATGCACGAGCTGTGTCTTGGGCTTTGTCATATAACTGTGTTATATATGCTATGTGTTTTATTAGATACTATAATTTTTATGATGGAGTATATTTCATTATAATTTATATGTAGTTAGTTAATTTTGTTGTTGCTGCTGTGGTATCAGTGTTAGTGTTACTGTTAATGTTATGGTATCAGTTTTCATAGGAGCAGAAATATTTGAAAACTGGTGAAGGATTACTCTTACTCTTAGTTATACTCATTGGCAATTGTAAACATCTTGCTGTTTGCTGCATTGGGCAATTTATCCAACACAAAATGACTAACGTCAGTGATAATATCCCTGACTCTGAGCAGGAGCAAGTGTAGATTGATATAATTTTGTTTTGTTCATTTCAGGCCAAGCATACCGAAAAGTCATGCCAGGGGACCAAGAGAACAGCGTGGATTCATTCTTTCACTGGGGCTTACCTGCGTATGTTGTTTTTGCATTGACTCTGTGCTAGTTAATTGGGTACTGCCATAAGCCAGCCTTTTGATACTGTGATACTGATACTGTGATAGTGATTTGACTGCCCTATAATGATGTCTTTGCCTGAATGTGGTGACTTCCAGAAAACCTTTTTTTTAAATGCACCTGTTAAAAAACGAATTGAAAAGAATATGAGACATTTGTTTTCTTCTTCTGAACTTCGGTGAAATGACCCTTCGTGTCACGAGAACAGTAACAAGATTTACTGTCTGCCCTGAAATAGTGGCACAAGATGTCAGACAAGGAACCCACTGTTGCTGACAAATGGCCACAAACTGTACTGGTACAGTGGTAGTGGGGATTGCCTTAGCTGCTTTAGTTCATAAAAATCATAGTGCAATTGACTGCTATCAGTTCCAGGGGAATGCAGCATTTGTTCAGCATTGTCAGTATGGGGAAAAAAGCTCAGTGAATTAGTCTCTATGGATTCCTTGGTGACAGACTCAATTCAGAGTATTTTCCCCCAAAGAATAATGTGCAAATGCAAAAGTACAACTGATTACTCAGCTACTTGTGTGCAAGTGCAAATTGAGTGTTTCTGTGTTTATTTCATTTCAGACAATTTGAGGATGAAAAGGCATCATTAGCAATGGTGGACAAAGCAAAGCCTGTTATAGACACAGGAAACGCAAGCTTTGCATTTCTCTTTGAAAAGGTGAGTCTTGATTCCACTTTGTTGGCTGTCCTCCTACACTTCTCATATTGTTCCTACCTACTGCATTGCCCATGTCAAAACTGAGTTAAATTGTTCAATGGACAGAATGACCCTCAGTTTAAGAAGTGTAGTTTCTACTAAAACTTCTAGAAAAGTTGTGCCTCTTCTCTACATCAGGCCAGTGAAGATTTTTGTTCCAAAAAAGGGGAGGGGGGGGAGGAATTAGGGAATTTGACACCAGTTGCTCTCAGTGCTTGCACTTCTTAGATGGGGATGTCTGATAAATGACAGTGATAAACATCTATATGTTGCATATTGTTATGCATTGTTTGTGCATGTTACTTGAGCTATAACTATTGTTCTTTCATGACAGAACTTTGCTGTGGAGTGCAGCGAATTTGAAAAGAATCGCCACTTCAAAGAACAGCGTTCATGTGGAAGCGGTGCTTCAGGGGAAGTGAAAGCGTACAGAGACAAGAAAAACAATGTTCCCTTTGTCAGGAAGAGAATCAAGGTAAGTTGCAACATCTGAAGGCAATGCCTTCTTGCCATACTCACTTGCGATGACCACCGAAAGTAAAAGAAAGAAAAATATATCCCAGTAAAGCCATTGTTTAAAGGGGAGCAAAAAGCAAAGGAACATCACAGGCCCTGTTGGTTGGAATGGATGAAAAGAGGCTCAGCGGTTTTTCACTTGATTTCTGTCTGTTCGGAACAGAATGAAAAGAGAGGCTCAGCAGTTTTTCACATGATTTTTATTTTTGTCTGTTTGGAATGAATCAAAAGAGAGGCTCAGTGTTTTTTTACTTGATCTTTGTCTGTTTGGAATGGAAGAAAAAGAGAGGCTCGGCATTTTTCCACTTGATTTCTGTTTGGAATGGAATGAAAAGAAAGGCTCAGCAGTTTTTCACTTGATTTCTGCCCATTAAAAATTGACATTGAAAGTTGGAATAACACAACCATTTTGTGCCAAGCTGTCTGTGTCAGTGATGTCATAAACAACACTGGAATGTGCAGCAAAAGTATCAAACACATTGCCAGCCAACCTTTATTTGCTCTTCATCAGTAAAGAATGAACCAGCAGGAGCTCAGATTTGAAGCCGAAAAGGGCTTTTTTGTACAGTTATTGACAAAACAAGCAAATGAAGCTTGCAGATGAAAATATTTTGACATTTTCTTTTTTTTAATAATAATGTATATTTACCATGCGCTCATCAACGCCCTGAGCGCTCACATACATATTAACCTAAATATGATATTCTATACAATTTACATAAAGTATTATACAGAAAAACAAACACACGCTCTACACACAGACAATGACTGTAGCAGAAACTGGGTACTGATATTAGTTGGGATAAACTGTGAGAAGAGGAAGGTTTTCAGTTTGGCTTTAAAAGATGAAAGGATTGAGCAGTCTAAGGTCTTGTGGGAGTGAATTGCAGATGTGGGGTCCAGAGCAAGAGCATTCACTGCATCTTCAGTTCAGTTGTCCTTTAAATGCTATTCATCACTTGTACTGGGGGAAACTTGACTTTAATGTAACCTTGTTTATCCTTGTAAGTGGTCCAAAGTCTTGATTTTCCACTTTTTGATACAGTAAAACAACTGAAACTAACTCTGTTTAGAACTGAAAATGGGATCTAAATACATGAAAAACAGATGAAGTTTTATGGTCTCAGAACAGGGATAGTTTCAGATGAAGGTTATCATTTGTCATTCAGTGTAAGTGTGTCCTTGTAAGTGGTCCAAAGTCTTGATTTTCCACTTTTTGATACAGTAAAACAACTGAAACTAACTCTGTTTAGAACTGAAAATGGGATCTAAATACATGAAAAACAGATGAAGTTTTATGGTCTCAGAACAGGGATAGTTTCAGATGAAGGTTATCATTTGTCATTCAGTGTTCTTGCAGCAATTGCTGTGTAGGTAATTAGCGTTCCCAAAGAGATGACTCCTTTCTAATTCTACAAATATGATGGCCAGTTTATTCAAATGTGAAAGAAATTGCCTGAGTCATGGCATTTCTGCTTTCATTTAAGGGCCCACAGTCAACATGTTGATTATTCTGGCACCCATTTGTTTAAGTCATGGTCCAAAGTCTTGATTTTTCACTTTTTGATATAGTAAAACAACTGAAATTGCCTAAGTCATGACTCCTTTCTAATTCTGTGATGGCCAGTTTATTCACATGTGAATGAAATTACCTAATGAAATTACCTTGATCATTTTCTCTCTTTTTTTGTATATTTTTTTTACTATATCATGATTGTGCAGAAAGAAAGAATATTTGTTTGTTTCAGAAGGGGAAAAGTTTGCGGCCAGAGGAGGTGAAGTCTCTGATACAGCTGAGCCACCCAGGCATTTGCCGGCTGTACGCTTTGCTGGTGCACGGCTCAACAGTTGACCTGCTTCTGCAGGATGCAGGTCAGTGTGATTGGTAGAACCTGTTTTTTGTTTTTGCCTTACTGTTGCATAACTTGAAGGAAAAGAGTTGTGCCAAAAGTGAAAATATATTTGTACGCAAAGCAATCCACACAAAAAATAGTCAATGGTAGCCCTCCCCATGATGTCATACTCAACATTTTCTTACTGTGAGAATTTCATTGTTGACTGTGAACAGCCTGTTGCTTTCTCACAGGATTCCCTCTGCGTGATTGCCTGAAGGAGTTTCTCAGGAAAAATATATCTGCTGTGCATTACTGGCAAGTGGTGATAGACCTTGGAAGGCAAGGTTTTGGGGCACTGAAATACATGCACCAGCAAGGCATCTGTCACCTGGACATAAAACGTGAGTCACATCATTCATTCCCTAACAGGACCTCTATCTTTAGGCTACCAAATGTTGGTCTTACTTGTACATTTATACACCAGCAAGACCTTTGTCTTTAGGATGCCAAATATTGGTCTCACTTGGACATTTATACACCAACAAGACCTTTGTCTTTAGGAGGCCAAATATTGGTCTTGCTTGTACAGTTACTCGCCAAAAAGGCATCTGCCATCTCGTCACTAAATGTGAGTCTCACTTAAATCCATACACCAACCAGGCATCTGTCACCAGGATATCAAACGTGGGTCATATTATTCATACACCAACAGGACATTTGTCTTAAGGGTGCCAAATGTTGGTCTCGCTTGTACAGTTATACACCAACAAGGCATCTGCCATCTCAACACTAAATGTGAGTCACACTTAAATCCATACACCGATCAGGCATCTGTCACCTGGACATGGGTATCACCTGTGACTCACACTTCAACCCAGGCTTGATGTTGGATGGGCACTGCACTTCTGCTAACCTGGCAGAAAAGTTAGAATCTGGTCCTGCGGATGAGGGTGAAAAGTAAGTCAGACTGTTGCACAGAGCAAGTCCCATTTTAATACAGACGTGATCTGGGCTTGTCGCCAGCTTCTAGTCTGCCGTAGAAAATAAACATACTGTCAAGTTCTTCATGTAAAGGTGAAAACGAAGTCATGCCTTTGCACAAAGTGAGCCTTATTTCAGTCCAGACTTGATCTGGGTTTGACACTTCTTCTAGCCTGGTGCATACACACACACACACACACAAAACACACACACACACACAAAACACACACACCTAGACCCTTGGAGGAGGGTGAAAAGGAAGTTGGACCTTTGTACAATGCCAGTCCCATTTCAATCCAGGCTTGATGTTGGCTTGTGGTTGTAGAATCTGCCTGGCTTCAACACTGGAGCTGTTCTAAAATGGGCAGTGTGGTATATGTGTGTGACTCAGCTGAGCCCTTGCTGTTTGTGTTCCTCCTGCAGCTGAGAATCTTCTGGTGAACCAGAATAGCCAGAAGAACCTTGTGCTGGTCCTGGCAGACTTTGGTGCCAGCCTTGCCCTGGAGCAGGTGATGTTGCCCTTCCAGATGCAGCTGACGCTGGAGTACTGGCCACCGGAGATGTGGCAGCATGTGGGGTCCTACCTTGTCTCCCTCCCAGCCAACCAGGGGTGAGCTCAGTTTCACACTCGCTGTTGGCAGTATGTGCGAGTGTGGAGGGATTGTTCTCATGCTGCCTTCTAGCCTTCTCCCTTCTAGTCAGGTTCAGTCAGCGTTCAGTGAACCTCAGTTTTTGTTGTTGCTGTTTTTAGCTGAGGAACTCTGACAAGCAAACAGGTGATGCGTGTATTCAGGGTGGGAGCTGTCAGCTGTTGTGGGTTTGCATGGGTATGAGGTTCCAGTCTGGCAGACACAACGGTCATTTCACTGCAGTAGTGTACTGTCGCTGCAGAAATTAAAGTTTTATTACTTGGGAGTGAGAGGGTTGAGGCTGGGGTGGGGACATCTTGTGCCCCAGATTTGGTGAGATCTCCCAGGGCTTTGCTACTGATATAGTTTTTATCTTTAAAAAAATCTTTTTATTTTTTTGTAATTGACCAGGCTTATAGGCAGCGAAGGAAAGCAGCTGCTATCAGTTTCAGTTTTGTTGTTTTAAATCACAGACAAACTGAATTTACTGTGATACCCTTTACCTTGCATGTACCAAGTCTGGGATATGTATATGTTAAATCCTCCATGTGACCTAGTTTTACACGAGGAGTTCTGGTCTTACTGTAATCCCAAATACACCAGGTTGCCAACATGAGTGAAGAAAAGGTCTTTCAACACAGCAGCAAAGACATTATTTAGATGGATTCAGATGATCACACTGAAAATCTGTTTGGAATATTGAGGAATGTTTTTTTAAGCGTAAAGTATCCAAAAAAATGATTCAGTAATGTGTGCATGTGAAATTATGTGAATCTAAGTTGCTGTTTTCAAGTCCATGGAAATAAATAACTACTGAACACATTGCATGAATAAGATTGCTACATTGTTGAATTAGCTTTATTGATAACTTTTATCCATGGCTAATTCTAGTAATTGTAATGTTTTGTCTATCTGTTAATGCACTGTAAGAATGCAACGTCACCAAGACAAATTCCTGTGTACATTTAAATGTCATTGGCAAATAAATATCCTTGTATCCTTGAATGTTCCCTGAAAGCAGAAAGCTGGCAAACTGTGTTGAATATGTCCTGCATCCATGTGAAAATGCTTGGTGTGCAGCGCCAGCATGCTGCGCAGCGACGCATGCCAGCTCCCACCCAAGCCAGAGTTCGACACGTTTGCCATGGGCCTGGTGGTGTACTTCATGTGCACCTTGCAGCACTTTGTGCAGGAGTGGGAGCGAAAAAAGGACACAGCAGACACGGCTGTGCCTCAGGCTGACATTCAGCAGGTCTGTCAGCACTTCGGTTCCAGCGTGGGCCCAGACTTTGCCTTCAAACTGCTGCTGGTATGGTTATTGCTGCCTCAGTGTTTTTCACCCTCTTACCCCCCTCCCCTCGCCCCCCCAACCCCCACCCCACACACACACACACGTGTATGCATGCACTCATACACACACCTGCTTGCTGCTGTTTGACTTGTAAACACAGAATGTGACATGTGTTTGTAAAAATATCTTATCTGTTAAACACTTACTGCTTGAATGTCCTATTACCACAGAGTTATTTCAGAAAAATGGATATGACTTACATGCGTACAACAGTGTAATCAAATCAGTAGACCACTCCACAACGCACCGCTTCCATCCGTAAGCTCCACCCCTCTGGCAAGCGACCCGAAAAGATGGCTGCAGCCGAATCCAGAAGTACTCTCGATCTCTTGCCAGAAGACCTGTCACTGTTGTGTTTGGTCAAAGCCCATCTATTTTAAAATAGTTGGTTATGGTGAGAGAAGACTCACCCAAAGGTCAAAGCGATAAGATAATATAACTGGTCTGCAGTTAGTCTTATCATGCCCTCCTTGGTCAGATGGAAAAGGGAAGGGACAGTTTACATCCCAGGGAGGGAGTGCCATCGAGTTGGATCTATAAATCCTGGTCTGCCGTCACTGTCATCGTCTCCGCTTACCTCCTCTTCCTCCCACTGACTTCCTCATCTGAACTATCACATGGCATTTCGCTGTCTGAAGACTCATCAGAACTCATTTTCGCCAAATATACGCTCGCACTGTGTACGCTGAACTCAAACAAAATCAAAAATGGCGGCAAAATGGAAAATGCTACATGACGCATTTGCGTTGCGTAATTGTAATTGAAAAACAATCTAAATGACGTCGTTTTGCACACAAACTGCCCAGACAGAGTTTCCTTGATGTATTTCTCACAGAAAAATACTAGGTTCGTGTTTTTTTAACTGCTAAAATGGCATGTTTGTCCATCAATCACCGGTGATCGCAATTCAAGGGAAAGAACTGCAAGGAGTTAAAGTTACCATTACTCATTTCCTCACTGGGGTATAAGTTTGCTCTGGGCTGGTAACAAAGAGTGCCAGGCGGGCGCTACCGTGCGCAGGCACGCACCCACACACACTATTATTAAACCGATAATGCAATGTTCCAAGTGAATGAACAATATTTCGGCCGTTATACGGCACGAATTTTGTGTTTAGCCATGTAGTCTTACACTAATAATTATACTTCCACCACATGCACACAGTCACTGACTTTGACAGCTTACAAAAGAGAAAACCGAACGCATGCATAAATTAACTGGATGATACGTTTTGTACTAAGGTTGACATATCTTGGAACACACGTAGTAGTTCTTTGTTATGACGCTCGGGTTTAGTTGATCATGGGGTCGACCACAGCCTTGATTCAAGCTTTACAATCTTTCAGCCTTGTTTTTGGCTTTGGAAGCGGCTAGAATGTGACACCTGTACATTTGACAGGGTATCGTTCGTCTGACTTACACTGGCCGTAGCAAAAATTCCATTTTCTTGGGTTTGTTTCTGCCATGTCGAACACTGCCAACTGACCACTTGCAATGTCTGGCACAAAGGCTTGCCAGACCATTTCAGGCTTTGTCAAAACACGTGGGCACCTCATTCTGCTGCGGCACACGATTGGCTGAAATCTAAGGGTGTGTCTGCTTTGACTGACAGGAGTGGAGTCGTCTATTGTTCATAGTTCTGTGGGAAAATTAGTTATAAATAGTAATTATATATATTTATTTTTTGTGTGGCTAATATCACCTCGATGTGAACATACATAAAACTAAATACTGATATTGAAATATTGATTGTAAACACAGCATTTGGAGTTGCCCTGCACAGTAATTTAGGTGTTTTTTGTGTGTGTGCGAGTGTTTGTGTGTGTGTGTGTGTGTGTGTGTGTGTGTGTGTGTGTGTGTGTGTGTGTAAGCATTTGGGGCATGGTTGGGATCACAAGGCAAAGCTGACCTAATGTATTTTATGATGATTTATATAGCACTATTCTTCGCTCTTGAGCAGACTCACTGCGCTTTTGTCTCTTGTGATTCTAATTGAGTGAGTGTAGCTCTTTGATTTATTTATTATATATATATAGAAAGATATAGTGTATTTTGAATATCCACTGCAGTGGTGTACTTGCAGTGCTGTTTGGTTTTTTTGATGTCCTGTCTGTAATGCTGAGTTCATATGGCATGGTTCACACCCAGGCCAGTGCTTGACACAGTTTCCTGTGGCAATGGGAAACTTGCACAGCTGAAAACCTCTGTTCAGATTTTAAGACAGGTTTTTAAGAAGTCTAGCGAAAGTGGTCTGAAGGGAGTGGTGGTGCTTGGCCAGGCACTTTTGACCTACATGGAAATATGAAAGGGGTGGTTGGTAGAGAAGTCTGAAAAGAGGGGCGGTTTCTCATCAGCGTTCTTTGCTAAAGGGTTTTTTACTACACAAGCGTAGTTGTAGCACTCCCCAGCAGAACACTGGGGGTCGGTCACCCTGTGTATACAACTGTGCATTGACAAATATGCATTCCACAGGGCGAGAGCTAGGATTGCATGTGTGACCATTTTTTTATATTTTATTTTACCCTGCCACATGGGCAGCCATATGCCATCTTTTGAGGATTTATCTCCATTTCTGGAGGGTGGATGCTGTCATGCAAGGAGTTTATCTTGGCTGGAGATAGTCCCCACATAACTGTGCAGTGCATAGCAACACTTCAATGTAGGCCTGGTGATCTTACTGGTGTCGGTATGTTGTGGCACAGCCCCAGACCAAGGCAACTGACTGCAAGTGTAAAACGGACAAACTGTCTGTGTGCAGATGACAAACTACAGGCATCAGCTTCAGGCCCTGGTGAAACGTGGAGACTGGTTGTTCCCAGATTTCTCTCCACCTACTGCACTTCTGGAGGTCATGGGAGGCACAGTGAACCCTGACCCTGAGAATCGGTGGACTGATGAGCAGGCTGCTTGCTGTCTCGCAGGTAACTACACAGACATTTACCTTGATTGAGTTCAGGTGTCTGCATCCTAGTACACACAGCTTGTGTGCAAATCCAGACATACAGGACCTGTACGCAAGCAGTAAAAATGAAGTAGAAGCTTGCGTATTGTCATGTCATTTAATTCGAGCGCGTATTTTTAAGTACAGGTTTTTTAGTCTGCCAAAGAACCTGTGTTGGATTGCAGTTGCTAGCAGCTGTGAATCCTTTTTACATTGCGAGTAGTCCTTTTTCTCACTGCTGAGGTATCGGTCTATTTCAGTGACTCAAGGGTGTTTACTCAAATTGTATGCAGTGGGAGTTTACTCAGGTTATTGCAAGTGATTGAGTTTTCTCAGTGGGGGCTTATTTAAGTCATTGCAAGTGATCAAGTTTTTTTCAGTAGGAGCTTATTCAGGTCTTTGCAAGTGATAGAGTTTTTTCAGTGGGAGCTTTCTCAAGTCTTTGCCACTGATTGTTTTTTGTTGTTTTTTTCATTGGGAGTTTATTCAAGTCTTTGCAAGTGATTGAATTTTTTCAGTGGGAGCTTATTCAAGTCTTTGCAAGTGGTTGAGGTTTTTTCAGTGGGAGCTTATTCAAGTCATTGCAAGTGATTGAATTTTTTCAGTGGGAGCTTATTCATGTCTTTGCAAGTGATTTTTTGTTCTTTTTGCCGTCCTCTTTTAATCATTTCTTTTCCCCTTTCTTCTTTTTCCTCCTTTCTTTTTCTTCTCCTTTTGCTGCTTCTTCTTTTGCCTCCTCCTCTTTGAAATTGTGTGTCAGTGTGTTAATAACTGTGGTAGTTTTTTTCAGTGAGAGCTTACTTGGGTCATTGCAAGGGATTGAGTTTTTTTCAATGGGCACTTATTCAGGTCCTTGCAAGTGGTTGAGTTTTTTCAGTGGGAGCTTATTCAAGTCATTGCAAGTGATTGAATTTTTTTTCAGTGGGAGCTTATTCATGTCTTTGTAAGTGATTTAAAAAAAATAAAAATCCTTCTCCTCTTTTGTTCTAATTATTTCTTTTCCCTTTTCTTCTTTTTCCTCCTTCCTTTTTCTTCTCCTTTCGCTGCTTCTTCTTTTGCCTCCTCCTCTTTGAAATTGTGCGTCAGTTTGTTAATAACTGTGGTGGTGTGTGAAACAGGAAACTCACCTGATACAACAGCTGAAGGCAACGAGACAGAGTCAGAGCTGAAGCCTCCCACACAGGTCGACGATGCTGCTGCTGATGGTGGTAAGGCAGACAAGAAAGCCCTTTCCTTTATGATTGCCGCATGTGATTTAAAATTGTGTCTTCTTACATGCCTCCCCTACTTAGTAAGTGACCCTCCCTCACCCCTTGTTACAGTCCAGTGGGGGTGGGGGTGTATGTGTGCATTGAAGAATACAGTGTTACAAATATATACTTGATTATTTTTGAGGTTTTAGTGTGTACATTATTGTTGATCTTGTAAAGCACGGTCAGCTGACCCTTGTCGATGAGATATGGTGTTGTACAAATGACCGCCAGTATTATTATTATTACCATAGGCATTGAGTCATGTTGTTTGGAGTGTTTCAGTTTGCTTTAAAAAAAAAAATCATGTGCATGTGCGGGCATGGCCAAAAGGATAACACAAATAAATTATGTAGGTTCGATGAATAAAAAAAAAGTGAAAATGCAGTGGTGAAAGTCCAGGTTGAATTCAAGTAACAAGAAGAGCAACAACAGCACACATGCGTGCATGCACACTCATTCACTATCTTGTCAAGTGGAACAAGAGCAACAACACCACATGTGCATGCACGCACACATGCATGCTCGCTCACTATCTTGTCAAGTGGAACAGGAGCAACAGCGCCACACGTGCATGCACGCACACATGCACACCCGCTCACTATCTTGTCAAGTGGAACAGGAGTAACAACAGCACACATACATGCGTGCACGCATGCACACTTGCTCACTATCTTGTCAAGTGGAAGAGAGAGATAAAGTGGTATGTGCCATGAACACCAACTCTGACTGTTGCATGTGATTAGGTGGGGGGTTTGTGCACTGCTGCAAACCTTCATGATCAGCTGGCTGTTTGAATCTTTGATGTCAAGGAACAGTATACCAGTTTCTTTTCAAAAAGCTCCAGAAGTCATGCATTACATTGTTCTGGTCTTGCTTTGTTTTGCTTCATTTCTGAATTTTGCATGGATATACTTTGGCCCGCTTTTGTTCCTACACATAGGTGAGTCAAATGGATTTGTGTTGCAGTTGAACACACTGATGTGGTGGATGCAGTGGTCCAAGAACCATGCAGACCATTTGAAGCTGATGGGAATGCAACAGCATCAAATCCCTTGGAGCGATTCCAGAAAGAGATTGCGCCATTCTTGATGGCGTGGGATAAAAACGCCAGCACTGCCCATTCATCAGCCCCTCAGCAGTTGGGGGAGGGGGTTGCACACTCCATCCCCACTCCAACATCCATGTTCCTGGATGCACCAACTGACATTGCCCTCAGGCCTGCAGAGCTCTCTGCCAGTGGATCATCTGTTTTCAACGCTGGTGCCAGCTTTGCCCCTGGCCAGAGAATGCCGTTGGGTGACTCCATCGTGAAGACGAGGGATGGGCAGGACTCGGTCATTGCGGATCATGCTCAGACAGGGCAGGATGTCGATGGTGTGGTCGACCTAGAGATGAAGGTGAAAGTGGTCAGCACGCCCCCTGGTGTGCTTGATCTGCCTACCCCACCAGATCCACCAGCTGATGTTGACAAGGGTGCTAAAGTACCCGGCTTCACAGAGGGGTGGCTGCAGCCTTGCTCTCCTTCAGCCAAGGTGGGTGGAGCGGGCAGCTGCCTAGCTCCAAGGTGTGATGCAGCCGTTGTGCACATTGCCACCGACCTGGGGGCACTGAGCATGCAGTCGCAGGCGAAGTTTGCTGAGCAGCAGACAGCCCCGCCCCCAAGGGCCTCCCCCAGGAAAGGAGGGGGTGGCGGAAAGGCCCTGAAGGTGGGAGGGAAGGCGGGGAAGCATGGCAGGGCACCCTACAAGGGAGTTGCACACTTTGCCTCCATGAAGGCGAGCAGCCCCGGGAAGCCCAGTGCCGTTGCCCTGCGTGGGAAGAAGGGCCTGCTGGAGGTGCCCTTTGTGGTGGTCAGCAGCAGCCGGCCCCAACCCAGCATCCGCACCATGCAGGGTCTGTCTGGGGCCCCCACCCACCCTGCTGGAGGAGCTGCGCCAGTCTCCCCAGACCCAGCTGCCTCCCCTCAGAGGCCCGCAGCCCTGCAACGTGTGGCAGGGGTCCCCATGCAGCCACTGAAGGCAGTGCAATCACCTTGCGGTGGCACAGACACAGATGCAGGTTGGATCAATCCCTGGGCTGTGGTCTCGGCAGGACAAGCGGACAGTCCTGAAATGCCACCTGCACCGGAGCATGGCGCGCCCTGTGAGCACCAGGCCCTTGACGCGGCTCTGCCCCAGCCTGTCGAGGCTGTGGTTCAGCAGCCTGTGCCAGACCCGAACCGGGGACGGGCTGGTTGTGGCGCAGCCCAGCTGCAGCCATCCCAGACCGATGACCCCAGCATCGCCCGGTTGCTCGAGCTGCTGGAGGCTGACCAAGCTACACAGGGGCTGCAGGGAGATGTACTGCACACATTCCTCCCAGCTGAGCCCCTTGGGGAGCAAGCTGAAGAAGCAGGACCCGGCCTGATGGTGGCTGAGCCAAGCCAGGCCATTGATGTAGGCCACCTGATGCAGCTAGGGTCTCATCTGTCAGCTCAGACTGGTCCCGTGGGCCAGCCGATGCGACAGGGTTTAGCTCTGGATCAGCTCGTGCAACAAGATTTTGCTGCATCGGCTGAGGTTGCTCCCGTGGACCAGCTGATGCAGCTAGGAATTGCATCAGCTGAGACTGGTCCAGTGGACCAGCTGATGCAACAAGGGTTTTCTGAGTCGGATCAGGCTGGTTCCCTGGACCAGATGATGACCCAACCTGGGTCTGCTGCATCAGTTCAGGCTGAGCCAGTTGATGAACAAGGGGGGGGGGGGTCCATTGGAGAAGGCCTGCATGCGGCCAGCATTGTCAGTAGTCCAGTGGACACACAAGGCAATGTGCCCAACTTTGACATGCTATTTGACCTGTGAAGACAGGATTGGTAGTGGTGAGAGCATGGCAGTTGTGCTGTTATGTGTACACCTGCACATGCCTGTAGTTTGTAGTACTGAGGGTAGTACTGAGGCTTCAATTGTATTTCCAACATGGGGCCCTTGGCTTGCACTGTCATTTTGTAATCATTACAGTTTCGCTAGTGTTAGTGTGCCCAGTGTGCTTCATTAGTCTTAGATTTTGTAACTTGCAGTTTGTCACACTTGTAGTTGCCTTTGTTTCTGCGCAGTTGCAAACGTCACAGATAATGTCTGTCCGGAGTTTTACCTTACTGGTTATATGATATTCAAGGTACAGACATGAAACATTTTTATTCAAAATCACTGATGTTGTCTTGTTGCTGCCTAACTTATACATTAAGTGATCTACAATGTAGTTCTGCTAGTACTTTGGTTTTTGTTTCCATGAGAAACCAAGAAACCTTTTGTTTCCATGTTTGATGTCCATCCTTTGTCTTTTCAGTCAAGATGGAAGAAAAGCATGGCAGACATCAGTGTTACAATCACATTTTCCTTCTCAAGGAAACCAAAACCAAAGTGCTAGCAGAACTACGTTGTAGATCACTTAGTAAGTTAGGCAACATCAACACAAAATCTGTGATTTTGAATGAAAATGCTTGATGTCCGTACCTTTTCACCCTTTTACATCAAGCAAGAAGTAACATGGCATTAGGTAGCATGTCAGTATTACAAATACAACACATATTTTCATTCTGAGGGAAAGCAAAACCAAAATAAAAGCAGAACTACATGGCAAATCATTTCCAACATCAGTTTAGGTAGTATCGTTGCATCCAAGGAATGAGTAAGTAACATTGTTTTACTTTAACTGCTTGTCTATCTTATTCTTTACTTCCTTCTTCTTTTCTTTTCTTTCTTCTTACACCCGATGAAGACTCTGTCAAAAGCGCTTGTGTTTAATTGTTCCTTGTGTTTTGTCGTCTAGGTGAGTACTTTTCTCTAGAGCTGTTCTAGTATTGTTGCATGTTCAGTGATTTTTAGATTACAATATATATGTCCATGCCTGTTGTGTTTTACATTAAACCAGAACAAAAATATGATGGATGTCAGTGCTACAACACATTTTCCTTGGTCATGTGCAGTTGTTTTATATAATGTGTGTGTGTGTGAATATTACGGTATCACAGTTACTCCCCATTGAGTGTGTTTGTGTGTGAATATTACGGTATCACAGTTACTCCCCATTACTGATCAATCTTCACCAGATGCTGTGTCGTCTTGTGGGGGGGGGGGGGGGGGGTTAGGGTAGATCCGGGATGAACGGAGAAGGGTGGAGGATGGGGCAGGATTGAGGGTGAGGGAAGGGTACTTGGTTGAATAGTACCGTCCTAAAGTTTTACCCATCCTCCCAACTCATAATTACCTTCCTCCCCATCCCGTCTCTTACCCTCCCAACCCCTCCCTCTTCATCCTGTCCCTTACCCTCCCTCCCCAACCCTTCCCCCTCCCGCCCTTTACCCTCCTGCCCCTTACCCTCCCTCCCCATCCCGTCCCCTACCCTGCCCCATCCTGCCCCTTACCCTCCCTCCCCAACCCTTCCCCATTCCGTCCCTTACCCTCCTGCCCCTTACCCTCCTTCCCCCTCCCACCCCTTACCCATCCTGCCCCTTATCCTCCCTCCCCCTCCCGCCCCTTACCCTCCCTCTCCAACCCTTCCCCATCCCACCCCTTACCCTCCTGCCCCTAAACCCTCCCTCCCCCTACCACCCCCAACCCCCCGTCCCATACCCTCCCAACCCCACCCTCCCGTCCCCTACCCTCCCGTCCCCTACACTCCCAACCTCCTCCCACCCCTTACCCTCCCAACCCCATCCTCCCCTCCCACCCCTTAGCCTCCCCATCCCCTCCCAACCCCTCCACCAATCCCTCCCCCACCCTACCCTCCCAACTCCCACCCCTTACCCTCCCAACCCCATCCTCCCCTCCCACCCCTTACCCTCCCCATCCCGTCCCTCCCCCCTCCCAACCTCCCCTCCCATCCCTTACCCTCCCAACCCCCTCCCACCCTTACCCTCCCAACCTAAACTACAATCCTTGTAAAATAAAGTTTTTGAATTTGAGTTCCCCGTCCCGCCCCAATCCTCCAAACACCCTACCCTTCTTTCCCCAAATCACCCCCCCCCCCCCCCCCACTTGCCCTAACCCCCCACCTGCCCTCCCCCTATGCTTTCCTTTTAACCGACTAAACATCTTACCTTGTCTTCCCATTCTTACTTCCTCTGCCCCCTCATCCCCATCCCCAACTGCACTCACCGTCCTGTCTTCAGCCAGTCTCCTGTGTAAGACTTGAACCCTGCACTGTACTTTCTTTTCCTTCCTTCTGCTGTAGCCCACAGCACAGTAAGCACAACTAAAGGTACAGCATTACACCCTTTTTTCCCCTTCTTTCTTTCTTTCCTCCTTCTTTCTTTCTCCTTTCTTTCTTTCTTTCTTCTATATTTTTGATGTTTGGTGAGGAATGACTGATCACATGAGATCGGGCAACACAGAGATCGGGCAACAGTAATATTAAAATGGGCTTTTTGTTTTTCTTTTCACTTGAAAAAGAAAGAAAGTTAAAAGAAATCTTATAAGGAAATATTGATTATACACAAATGATTTGTGGTGGGCAGATGCTTACATCAGAGATTCTGGATTTTCGAAAGTGCGGGGCCAAAAGTAATTCCGCCTGAGATTCGGCAAAAATATTTCCTGTGTTTGGCAAAAATATTGATCATAGGACAAGCACACATGCACGCACTCATACACACCCACGTTTATTATTTGACATCAAAATTCACAGACACACACACATGCCAACACTGATTTTACATTAAAATTCACACACACACACACATGCATGCATGCACACACAAACAATTATTTTGAACTGGTTGGTGTGTGTAACTGGAAAAATAGGTTCTGATCGGTGTTACACTGCTGCATACGGTACTGGTCTAAGACTGCTGCATATAGTACTGGACTAAGACTGCTGCATATGGTACTGCCAGACTAAGACTGCTGCATACCATACTGCCGAACTAAGATTGCTGCATACCATACTGGACTAAGACTGCTGCATACCATACTGGACAAAGACTGCTGCATATTGTACCGTACTGGACTAAGACTGCTGCATACCATACTGCTGGACTAAGACTGCTGCATACCATACTGGACTAAGACTGCTGCATACCGTACTGCCAGACTAAGACTGCTGCATACCATACTGGACTAAGACTGCTGCATACTGTACTGCTGGACTAAGACTGCTGCATACCATACTGGACTAAGACTGCTGCCCATGGTACTGGACTAAGACTGCTGCATACCGTACTGGACTAAGACTTATGCACACCGTAATGCCGGACTGCTGCATACTGTAATGCCAGACTGCTGCATACCATACTGGACTAAACTGTACACAAGGGATTTTAGTCATAACTGGCGAACAAACACTGTAAAGTTTAAATTGGTTACTGGAGTGCTTCCTTTTCAAGATTATAGATTTCTATTGTACACAGCTTCATTCTGCTGTTAAAATCTGCAAATTTGTGGCAGAAATATACCCGTCACCACAGAACATTTATTTTCTTTCTTTCTTTTAAATACATGCATACACTTAGATGTCCCAAGACTTATGCACACTGTAATGCCGGACTAAGACTGCTGCATACTGTATTGTAATGCCGGACTGCTGCATACCATACTGGACTAAACCGTACACACAAGGGATTTTAGTCATAACTGGCGAACAAACACTGTAAAGTTTAAATTGGTTACTGGAGTGCTTCCTTTTCAAGATTATAGATTTCTATTGTACACAGCTTCATTCTGCTGTTAAAATCTGCAAATGTTTGGCAGAAATATACCCGTCACCATAGAACATTTATTTTCTTTCTTTCTTTTAAATACAGGCATACACTTAGATGTCCCAAGAGTTCTGTAGATTATTGTCGAATTTAGGTTTTGTAAAGCAGAGTGTGCAAAGTTATTTTCGTTTGCTTTCTTTAATTTCAGTAGATCAAATTGCAAGTTTCCAATTGTAAAATAAGTTTGCTATTTTAATATATTAAATATATTTTGCATAGAATTGTAGGGCCTTTCAGAAGTAAAGGAAACTACAGATATGCAATTCTTGAAAAGAAGAAGAGAGAGATGGGGGGGGGGGGGGGGGTAGAAATTTTCTTTTTCAGCATTTCACTATTTAAAAAATGATGTTTCAAAGTTAACCAATCTATTTTTACATTTCTGTCCTTTAAGATGCAAATTGAAATCATAGTAAGGAGGAAAATTTGCCTATTGTCTTGTGTTTTATCATAAAAAGTGAATTAAGCGATGCTCTAAGAACAACCTACAGCTACTCCAAAGACAAGTATGCATATTCTGAAGCAGTTTAGTCTATTCTGAAATAATAATCTGAAACAAGAATGGCTATCAGCGTTTGAAAACAAGATCCAAACACACAAAAGACTCAAAATAATGCTATTTGTTAGGAGAAAACACAATATGCAAATTTCAGGGTGATCCCCTTTATCAAGCTACAAAACGACACTTAAACAACAATTAAACAGTAAAGAATGATAGAAAATGAGTTGGAGAACTATTCTGATATACTTTCTATATATCCCTTGTGTTCTTCCCTTGATTAACTGCTTCAGAGTGGAAACAAGGATCAAACTATCAATGCTAAAAACATATTCAAGTAACTAAAAACAGCTTATCAATACATATTTTACAATGGAACCAGCCTGTTTAGTCCACTTCTAGAGTAATCTCTGTGGTGCTCGCGCTCATTTTACTAGCCAAAATTATTTCAAATTGCATCTTCAAAGGCAAAAAGTTATAAATAAAATTCCTTAGTTTGAATGGCCTCTATTTATCAATGAAATGCAACACTCGTCCAAATTTAGGTTGTTGTTGTGATGGTTGTTTTTGTTTGTTTGCTTGTTTTTTTAAATATTATATCTTCTTCATCATCATGGATGTTTGTATATCGCCAATTCCTATCACTAAACCTTAACAGCCAAAGGCTTGGCCTACAAGGCAAAAAACAACAACAAAACAACAACAACCCCAAAAAAACAACAGCAACCAACAAACAAAAACAAACAAAACAAAACTCACCACATACCAAGCAACAAAAATAACAACACACAAACAACAAAACAAACAAAGACAACATGAAACATTCAGTTATGTCACAACCAAGAAACAAACAAAAAGACAACCTGACACAAACTGAAAAACTCGTTCCTCATCCTGACGGCCATCTCTCCTTCCTTGCTTGAGCGGCTCCCCAGGCTGACTCCTGGTGATGCCAAATCAGTGATGTCATCATCACAGTCATTGGAGGTCTGGGCCTAGGCATCTTTCCCCACTGTCCAATCTGCACACAAGAAGGTCATCTTAAAGGCAAACATTCACTCCCATAGGTATATAATCTCCTTCTTCCCCCGCTTCTCCCCATCCCTAATAATCCTTATGGTTTCTGTGGATGTTATAAAGCAGCACATTTACTTACTTAGACTCCCACAGTCACTCCCATTTGCTGATCCCATTCACACTCAATACAACTTGATTGCTAAGTGTCAATACAACCAATTGCACTAGGAATGATTTGTGGTGCCAAGTACACTCATCACACAAGTACACTCATCACACATTCACACCAATCATAAAACATCATTACAACAACAGCAAACAAATATCCAGGTAAAAAGTCATTCATAAATAAATCCACAAGAAATCCCACTGACATAAGCTATGCATATCACATAAAAATTGCCTGTTCACGAGGTCCCCCTCTTAAAAATTGCTGTTCTAATATATTAAGGATGTTATTTTTTTATCTACAACAAATTAATTAACTATGCCGGCTTACTCCGCTGCCCACGTTATCACCCTGTTTTCCTCCCGGCATCATGACTGCAATCGACTTCTCCAAGATCCTACGCCCCAGAAGCATCCTCGCTTGGACTCAGCTGACATGGGAGTGGGCCCAGTGCAGTTCGCCGGTAGACATCACTAGCCTGTTACACTCCCCCACCCCCCATCTCGAGCAGCAACACAACACGTGTGGTTAGGGGAAGCTACTCTGGACAAAGTCAGCGAGGAAAGCAGACGGCATTCGAAGAAAAGCTAAAGCAGTGGAAGGCCTAACCGCAATCTCACCGCATTCAGCAGCTATATCTTGTTGCTGCCCAAACTGCTGCAGGCCCTGGACATCACAGGTTCCTCTTTTCTTCCTGTCCACACTGGTGGGCGACGCCCGGCCCAGGAAGTTCGGCAGCTGCTCCTCAGGGCCGGTCCACTGTTCCGGTATCTTCAGACCTAGGACAGTATTTTAAGACAGAGTTTGTACATGTGTTCAATAAACAACATAAAATGGCCGAGGATGAACCTGAAGTGATGCCCTTCCTCACAGCCTCCGCAATGACCATCTCCTTCCTTGGCTTGAGCGGCTCCCCAGGCTGACTCCTGGTGACTGGTGGTATGGTGCCTGATGATGTCTTCATCGCGGACATTGTTGGTCACCCCCTAGCCTGCAGAAAATGAGACCCCCCCCCCACGTGACACACACACGCGCGCGCGCGCGCGCACACACACACACAAACACACACACACGCACACACAAATACAAAATTTAAAATAGAGGTTTTTATCTTCTATGAAGTAGTTATTTCATGGGGGTTTTGTTTGTTTGTTCCAATCATCTATGTTATTATAAGAATAAATTCTGTTGAAGTTCATAAAGTATATTTTGAAAAGCATTTTCAGCAGACATCCGAGAGCTATTTATTGTGTTGTCAGTGATAATACAGTTACATGTATGTAGTATTTTCATGGTATAGTGCTCAATGGCAGTACAGTAGAAACCCTGGCTGTACACTTGCAACAGCAAAACACAACACGTAGACAACCACAGCCACAACAACGACAACGAGGACAAATTCTACTGTAGTATATACTTGTTTCTATTGAAATCTGTGAAGCATTCTATGTGAGATGGAAATACAAAAGATTATTCTGTTTATCATCCCCACATTTTTTTCACTTTTGTAGACGGAAAATCCTTCCCAAAAATGCTCGAGAGCTTGTAATTTTACACCAGTAATAACGAAGAAAATACTTTTATGTTTAATTTTTAGCCTGATTATCTTTCTGTCTCAGTATCTGGCGGTTGTTGTGGTTACTTTGAAATGTTCTCTGCTGAGTAGTTTTGTTATGTGGTATGGCGGTTGTTGTTGTGGTAGTGTTGGTATATAATATTGTTGAAAAAATGGACATTCTAGGTCTGCCTCCACAGCACAGAGAGAGAGAGAAAGAGAGTGGGGGTGAGAGGGGAATGTTTCAAATATCTGTGTGTGTGTGTGTGTGTGTGTGTGTGTGTGTGTGTGTGTGTGTGTGTGTGTGTGTGTGTGTGTGAGAGAGAGAGAGAGAGAGCGAGAGAGAGAGAGGAGTGATTTGTGTGTGTGTGTTCCCTAGTCGTCTGGAATGTATGTCTTGTGCAAGAGAGTGTGACGTATAAAAATATGACATATTTTATAATCTAATTACGTTTTGCAGGAATCAGTCAAGCTAAATGGGCCTTGACGAAGCCCTCAAGGGCAAAAATTCGGAGTAAAAATTTCCACTAAAAAACATGCTGGGACTTTGTTATACCTTCTGTGTGTGTGTGTGTGTGTGTGTGTGTGTGTGTGTGTGTGTGTGTATGCATGTGTGTGTGTGTGTGTATATACAGATGTGTGTGTGTGTGTGTTTATCAATGTCAGTGTGCACTTGTATAGTCCAGTATAACTCCATAGCGACAGCCATACGCTCGCTGCGCTGGTGTGTGGTGGTGGTGTGTACCTGAATGCGCATACGTGCATTTATTCATTTGATTAATTGATGTAATTAGAATAATTTGTACGAATGTGCATGAGCGTACGAAGTGTGTGTGTGTGTGTACATTCTATGATGTTGTGAAACGTGTGTTGATCTGCACAAGAATATGCTGTTTGGAGAAGCGTCACTCGTAAAGCCAGAGTTGCTGTATGCATGCTATAACGCAGTGTTAATTCAGACAATAAATTTCCTTGGTATGTCTGTATGTAGTTATGTATCTTTCCATCTCTGTATAACTATTTCTCTGTCTGTCATTCTTCTTTCTCTCCTACTATTGAATAACTTGCAACTGCAATAGGCTACATGCTACTAGGACTTCTTTCAGAAGGTGAGGGGTGTGTGTGTGTGTGGGGGGGGGGGGGGGGGGTATAGTGAAAAGAATGAATAAATGAATGAAAATTTATATATAGCGCATAAAAAATTGCACAAAAACCTTGCATGTTCACAGCGCCAGATACAGTGCATACATGTAAGCTCTCGCAAGCTAAAACTACCAAAGGACAGGCACTCATACCAAAAAGTACTAACAATCTCCTACCCACCCACCCCTTCCCAAAAGTGGAACTATACATAACAGTTAAAT
>OY757542.1:24400796-24408296 GCA_963584105.1 Alviniconcha strummeri
TAACAAAAGCTGTCAGAGAGAGATAAATTATATGTGTGCGCGTGTGTTAGTATGTGTGTGTGCACGTTTGTGTATTTGTACGTTTTCCTCCCTATCTTCATTTGAGTAGTGCTTCCACTACATTCTGCACTCAGACCATTTTCCATGAACCTTCCCATTAATTTGCCAATCACAGAGACATCAAAAAATAATTCCAAGTGTCAGCTGGGGTTTTCCTCCGGTGATTTTGATCGACTGAGAGTTGAATGAACTTTAAAAAAATTATGTTTCATACATATTTTTTAGAGAGCGCGGTAAAACGTTTTTCGTGACATTATCGTGCTTTTAAAAGGACGCTAACTGACGACAGTTTGGAATTGACAGACGACGTAACGTTGGCCTTTTATTTTTGTGGTGACATTAGTGCGTGTTTAAAGGAAGCTAAATGCCGAGTGTTTGGAAATGACAAACGGCGTAACGTTGGCCTTTTCTTTTTCTTCGGATGCTGTTTAAATGACGGTTGATCGGCTCTTTGCATAATAACGACCGTCCACGAACTCGTCTTGCTAACTCTCCCCCAACACACACACACACACACACACACACACACACACACACACACACACACACACACACACACACACACACACACACACACACAATGACACACAGTGAAACACACACACACTGACACACACACACTGACACACACTGACACACACACACACACACACAATGACACACACACACACACACACACACACACACACACACACACACACACACACACGCACGCACGCACGCACGCACGCACGCACGCACGCACGCACGCACGCACGCACACACACACACACACACGTACAAACAAACAAATAAAAAAAAGCTTAACACTGCCTGCGGATGGGTTGGAAATCTTCATTCCATACAGCAAGTAACGTAGACTTACACATTTAGATTACCAGTGGCTCAGGTAGCATGCTGAACTGGCCCTTTAGAGAGCGGTCCGGTCAGTGGAGAATTAAGTCTCCCCCACCGCCAGTTACACATCTATTTTTTCTCCATGGAAATCAGAAATAAAACGTGCACCTAATTGGGTAAAACGACAAGTCTGCTGCAGTTTTCTCGGCGTCAAAAAACACACGCAAATGATCGATCCCCGGGCTTCATAGCCCTTCTTCATTTTTAACGTGCGTATGTGATCTTTTTGCATGCCTATAATACACACGGGGAACCTCGGTTTGTAGTCTCACCCGAAAGGACTTTTGTAGAGTCTGCACAGAATTTGACTCTGGAGAAATCTCAGGGAGGGCGCAAAGCCTAGCACATAACGGTCGCCCATCCATCTGGTGACCAAGCGCACTCGTGCTTAACTTTGGCTTTCGAGGGCGAATGCTCTTGCTCTGCACCACTGACTCCCCGCTCCGAACCTGCCCATGCAGCCAGAAAGTAGTAGTAAACATTTTGCTTTACGTTCACAGAAGCAAAATAAAGGTTGCTTATTCGGGACGGGGACATGGGGGGAAGGGGACGAAAGAGTGAAGGCTCGACCCACACTCCGAGCACCGCTTTCTGGTACCTTCCTCCAAGGAAGGATGTCGTAAACCAGTGCTTGGAGTTTGGGCTCCACCGTGCGCACCGACCCGGAAGGCCGAGGAGGCCGTGGACCGCCGCCAGAACAACCAGAATGTTAAGGCAGTGTCCCCTCGCCACTGCGTAGCAATTAGTGTACTACGCAATTGCTCTTTCAACTGCTGTGTGGAGCAGTCACAAGGACAATGTCCGTAGCACTGCTGTTGACTAACAACTGAAGCAAAAGAAGTCAAACTTTCACAGCCCAGCCCCACCTCTCTGTTCATGATCTCTTCCGGGATAACTTGAGGGTCCAGCACCACCTCCCTCCTCTTGATCTCGCCTGGACCCGCTAATCAGAGTCTAACTTCTTCCTGAGAGTCCATTTCAGCTCCATCCTCTTAATCTTGCCTGGACTCTGTGCACTCAGAGACTAAATAGACACTATCTGGGCTGGGTCCAGGTACAATACAAACCGCAAGTCTGCTTCGGATTTTCACTTCTTCTTTCTTGTTGATTAACGTCCGCAGAAGCCAGCCACATACGGCTTATTAGGGACGGGGGACCGGGGGTGGAGGGTGGGGGTGGGGTGAGGGTCGGTTAACTTGAATAGCTCGTCCCTGCGCTCCGACCCGCAAAGACCGAAGAGACCGTCAGCCACCGCCAGAACGATAATGTTAAGGTGGGGACACCGCCAGTTTGAAGCGACTTGTGTACTCCGCAACTTGTTCTTTCAACAGCTGTGCGGAACAGTCACGAAGGGTCCGAAGCATCAGCTATCGAGGAACAGCTCAGCAACAAGACATCCAGCTATGAGAGCCCAGCTCCAGATCCCTTCCCTTGATCTCTTCCTAGGCTCTGGGGACTTTCAAGTAAGTAAGTAAACATGGTGCTTAACGTCCACAGAAACCATAAGGCTTATTAGGGACGGGGAGAAGGGGGAGAAGGGGTTATGGAGGTGGGGGAGAGGGAGGTTATATACCTATCGCTACACTGTCACTGCCGGAATGACTTCTGCCTTAAGGTGGGCCGGGATGAGAGCCATTCTAATGTTTCATTAACTGTGAGGGACAAAGTCTCAAGACAGTGTTCACAGACCACAACTTTTGAAGAGAAAGGAGAGCCGAAGCGGATTCGAACCGAGGTCCCTCTACCAGCCTAACGCCTTACCGCTAGGCCAAACCGGCTGTCAACCAATCGCAAGGATAAACATATACGGACGGACTGGGGCCAAATTGAGGACCCAGTTAGTTTGACAGCCAGGCGACGATGTAGGAAGTGATCGGTCGAGGGCGATCGTGATGGAAACGCCGAGGCATGACGTGACATCCACGAAGTACGGCTCTGACGTTTTTCCCCTCTGTACCTCCTCCTCCCTCCCCCTCCCCCCCCCCCCACCCCCCCCCAACTGCCTCCGATCCAGCTAGGTTTGCCCCTGGGCCGCTGGGATGAGGCAAGAAGCTAGCCTGACTCAGGCCTCGTGGAGACGTCATCGTTCGTGCGGCGTCAATCCCTAAGCCACGTGCCTCGAGGACCCTCCAACGTCGGTGTTCCTGCATGCACTCGATCGCCTCGCTTATTGCTAGATCACAGCGCCTCGAACCGGCCGGCGGATTCTCAGCTGCTGCCTGCTGTTTTTCTTCTTCCTCTTCTTCTTTTCTCTCACTGGAAACTTAACTTCGCCCGCAACACCATTCATGTTTTAAACAAGAGGGTGGAAAAGGACAGAAAGAGAAAGGGAGAAACAGATAGAGAGAAAGAGAGAGAAAGAGAAAAAACTGCATTTAGAACTTGTCAAAGACTGAAAGTTGCTTGAACCGTTTTTGCAAGAGTAAAAGGTTGCCTTAGATTTTTACGGTAGCGTTTTCGGTAGCGTTTTCCATGAGCAAGCCGTAACGTTTTTAGCAACTACGGACTAACAGAAACCACATAAATATTAGCGAAATAAATAAATACATAAAAGGTTAGGTGCGAAGCAACAATTGTTTGACAGAAGGCCTCATTATGTTCAACGAAGGAAGGTGATAAAAACACTGTGAATTTCGGCTCATGTGACGTTCTCTAAGACTAAATACCGAGAAGCAAAGTCAGTTAATTCGGCCACCCGACGTTCATCGACAGAACAGGAGTGAGAGGGGGGGAAAACAAAACAAAACACACACAAAAACCCGGGAAGAAAAGGGGGAAACGAGAAAAGTGTGCAAAACGAAAGGCGGATTTACCTTGCCGAAGAAGTGTCGACGCACAAGCCAAGAACTTTCTCAGCGTTTCAGGTCCCTCTGAACAACACAACAGAGAACAAAATGCATCCCACAGGCCACGCTCTACAAGTGCTGGTTGCGTTGCTCATGGCAACCGTGGTGTCCTCCTTCCCCAGTGGAGCTCCGTTGTCTGCATGCGGACATCTCATGCCCATCCACGAGGACGCTGCTGCCCAGGAGACAGCCTCGCCGTTCCTCATCCTGCTGTCTGATACTAACTATACGTCACACCAACCCATCAAAGGTAAACTAACCTTGTGTTGCTCGTTTTTCTGTCCTCTGTTTCTCGTCTTTCTGTCTGATGCTATCCGTATGGTACCATCAAGCCTTTCGAAGGTAAACCAGTCCTCAGTTCTTTTACTTGTCTTTCCATTTGATGCTAACTACACGCCTCATCAACCTATCAAAGATAAACCAGCCTCTCTGTTCCTCATCTTGATGTTTTATACCAGCTACACCAACAAATCAAAGGTAAATCAGGCCCCTGTTTCTTGTCTTTCTCTTTGCTGCTAACTACACGTTTCATCAAGCCATCAAAGGTAAACCAGCACTCTGTTCCTCCTGTTTTTGTCTGATGCTGTCTCTATGCATCACCAACCTGTCAAAGGTAAACCAGCACTTTGTTTTCGTCTTGTTGTCTGATGCTGACTACACGTCTCATTAACCTATCAAAGGTAAACCAGCACTCTGTTCCTCCTCTTTTTGTCTGATGCTATCTGTACGCAACACCAACCTATCAATGGTAAACCAGCACTCTGTTCTTCGTCTTTTTGTCTGATGCTATCTGTACGTATCACCAACCTATCAATGGTAAACCAGCCCGTTGTTCTCGTCTTGCTGTCTGATGCTATCTGTACGTCTCAACAACCTATCAATGGTAAACCAACCCTTTGTTCTCGTCTTGCTGTCTGATGCTGACTACACATCTCACCAACCTGTCAATGGTAAATCAGCACTCCGATCTTCGTCTTTTTATCTGATACTATCTGTACGCAACACCAACCTATCAATGGTAAACCAGCACTCTGTTCTTCGTCTTTTTGTCTGATGCTGTCTGTACGTCTCACCAAACTATCAATGGTAAACCAGCCCTTTGTTCTCGTCTTGCTGTCTGATGCTGACTACACATCTTACCAACCTATCAATGGAAAATCAGCACTCTATTCCTCGTCTTTCTGTCCTCTGTACTTCCACTTTCTGTCTGATGCTATCTGTACGTATCACCAACCTATCAATGGTAAACCAACCCTGTTTCCCACCTTGCTGTCTGATACTAGCCACATATCTCACCAACATGAAAAGTCAGCCAACCCTGTGTTGCTCATCTTGCTGTCTAGTATCAGTTACACATCGCAACAACCTATCAAAAGTAAACCAATCCTCCATGCCTATCATGCTGTCTGATACTGGCTACACGTCTCACTAACCTATTATTATTATTATTATTGATGTTCTATTTGTCTATATCCTTCTGTCATAATATTTCACTATGAATGTCTTGGTTATTAGTAGTACTGTAGCAACGGCAGATATGTGAGTCGGCCTTTGTGCTAATATCTTCACCGATGAGAAATAAAGTTTAATCAATCAATCAATCACTAACCCTCTGTTCCCCATCTTGACATCTGATATCAGTTACATGACTTACGAATCCATCAAACCTGTCAAAGGAACGTCAAACCCCTGTTCCCCATCTTGACATCTGATATAACTTACACGTCTCACCATCCTACAAATAACAGTAAACTAAATCTCGTATCTCTTCTTGATGTATGCTACCTCACGTCTCACCAATATACCAAAGGTAAACCAACCGCCTGTTCCCCGCCTTGCTGTCTGACATTATCTACGTCACGTCTCACCAATCTATCAAAGGTAAACCAACCCTCTGTTCCCCTTCTTGCTCTCTGGTACCAGCTACACCAACCTACCAAAGGTAAACCAACCCTCTGTTCCCCATCTTGTTGTCCGATACCAACTACACTTCTCACAAACCTATCAAAGGTAAACCAACCTTCTTTCCCCACCTTGCTGTCTGAAACTAGCTACGTCACGTCTCACCAATATACCAAAGGTAAACCAACCCTTTGTTCCCCACCTTGCTGTCTGAAACTAGCTACGTCACGTCTCACCAATATACCAAAGGTAAACCAACCCTTTGTTCCCCACCTTGCTGTCTGAAACTAGCTACGTCAAGTCTCACGAACCTGTCAAAGGTAAACCAACCCTCTGTTCCCCATCTTGTTGTCCGATACCAACTATACCAACCTACCAAAGGTAAACCAACCCTCTGTTCCCCATCTTGTTGTCCGATACCAACTACACCAACCTACCGAAGGTAAACCAACCCTCTGTTCCCCATCTTGTTGTCCGATACCAACTATACCAACCTACCAAAGGTAAACCAACCTTCTGTTCCCCATCTTGTTGTCCGATACCAACTACACCAACCTACCAAAGGTAAACCAACCCTCTGTTCCCAATCTTGTTGTCCGATACCAACTATACGAACTCATCAAATGTAAACCAAACCCTCTGTTCCTCATCTTGCTGTCTGATACTATTTGCACGTCCCTCCAGCCTATCAGAAAGGCACCCGAGCCCTTTGTTCCCCATCCTGCTGTTTGGTATCAGCTACATCAAACTATCAAAGCTAAACCAACCCTCTGTTCCTCAGCTTGTTGTCTGATGCCAGCTACACGTTTCAACAACCTATCAAGGTATATAAACTCTCCTTTCCTCGATCATCTGGATTGCTGGTACAAACTATAGGTTCCACCCACCTCTTCTTCTTCGTCAGTTTTATTTCAAGTCTTTTCACACGTGTGACAGAACACTGATCTTAAGATTATCAAAATAACAAATATCTATCAATACGTTACATCGAGACAACAACAAAAAACTTAAAAAGAAATGTCCATGGCAAAAAAAATCCTTCATTTCTCAGCTTGTTCTCTGATACTAACTCTCCGTTCCACCGTCTGATAGACGTGTAACTAGAGTCAGACAGCCGGGTGCGGAATAGAGAATCCGTTTACCTTTGATAGGAAGATGCCAGTAATGCACGTCTGACGAATTCATTATTGTTATTATTGACCGCTTTTATATAGCTCTCGAGCAGTCTCACTACGCTCATGTCGCATGTGATTTTGAATGAGTAATTGTGTCCTTTTATAGCGGTGGTGTACTGAGAGCGCTCTTTGGTTGTTGCATGGCTGGTGCCACGTGAAACTGCTGCCGTCTCGGCGCAAGTTCTGTGTACACCATACAACCATCCATTCATTAAAAGAAAACCGATTTTTCTCCATTCAACGTGTCCTCCTGGTCTAGTTGTCCGACACAACAGACACACGTGCATCTCCCTATCAAAGGTGAACGGTTTCTCAGTTCTGCACCTGGCTTTTGATACTATATATATATATAGCTACACAAGAATAAACGAACTGATACTAGCCACAACAGATTTTCTATTCGGCACCTGACCGTGTAATACTAACTACATGTCTTTTCAACAACTTACTCGAGGACCCCCCCCCCCCCCCCCGCCCTCCCCTGTCCCCCTCCTCTGACGTATCTTGATGACTGATTGCAAGTACACGACTCTACAAACCACCCAAAGTGCAGCTTATAGGCCTACTTAATGAATGAACGCATGGTGGGGAAAAAGCATGCAACCTTTTGAGTCAGTTTG
>OY757542.1:24415143-24424149 GCA_963584105.1 Alviniconcha strummeri
GCACGCGGCACTCTCAAACATTTTATTCACAACTGAAAAACCATCTACTCTCAGAAACCTTGGAGTAATCCTCAGTTGTTTCAAGTATTGTTGTTGTGAGAATTGTCTATGGTTGGTATATATCATGTACTTGTATTTGTCTATGTCTGAAACGTTTGTGTGTTCATTTTGTGTGTGTGTGTGTGTGTGAGTGTGTGTGTGTGTGTGTGTGTGTGTGTGTGTGTGTGTGTGTGTGTGTGTGTGTGTGTGTGTGTGTGTGTGTGTGTGTGTGTGTGTGTGTGTGTGTGTGTGTGTGTGTATGTGTGTGTGTGTGTGTGATTGTTGTTTGTTGCTGTTTTTAAAATCGTGATGGATGTGTTGTCACTGTTGTGTTCCGTTATTGTAAAGTTCTTTGGGCCAAATCGGGTGGGTAAGGCACTATAGAAATGCTATTTATTACGATGATGATGAAGATGATGATATTATTTACACGGGACACATGCGTTATTTGACACGCAACATTTTATTTGACAGGTAAATTAATATATGTTTGTATAGTTTTTCAATCAGTGGTGATTCAAAAGCATTTCAAAGACAAAGTTTAATACTTAACCACATACTCTGTTAGTAGCACAGATAAGAGCAGAATTGCTGTACCATTACTTTTATATCAGTGAAACTGAGAATGCATTGATGTGTGCATGTATGTATGCCTGTGTGCGCGTGAAAGAGAGGGGGTGAGAAGAAGAAGAATGAGGAGGAGGAGGGGGCGGGTTGAGGGAGACGGAGGGTGTGCGCTTATGTTTTTGTTTTTTGTTTTTGTTTACACTGTTGTGATAATTGTACTGTGGTACAACTCATGAAAGACATACATGGGTAGACCCTTGATAACCTTAACGACTTTTCCGAATTTGTTACAACCCATGTCGGTTGATAATCATGTCTGTAACCTGTGTACTTCATGCACTCGCGCAGTCCAAGGAAACCTTAGTGTTCGACTGGTCAACAGATTTCTCATGTACCAACAGTGATCGAGGGAACTAAATTCGACATATTTATGTATCTTCAAATGTGTACATAACGTTAAAAATGTGACCGTACGCTGTATGCATTTTTGTATGTCACAACAAAACATAATATGCTTAATATATGCTTCTATTAATTAAGTGCATAGAACACCAGCACGCTAAGTTATTAATTAACTGATACGAGTATTACCCATGTTTGTCCGGAAAATGTTGTTTTGTGAATGTCCTCATGCTATACATTGTGTAGATTTTTGTGTGGGCTGCATATTGTTGTAGGAGAAAAAAAAAACGCACAATATTGTGTGTGATAAGGCTAACAAAAGCGTGATACAACTCCGGAAATAAATACAGCAATCCTTTCATGACAATCAACATAGTTACGTGTGTATGCATGTATGTATGCCGTATATATTTATGCCTCTATGTCCATTTTTTCCTCCGTGTGCGCGCGCGCGCGTGTGTGTATGTGTGTATGTGCGCGCGTCCGTGCGTGTATATACATATATATATATATGTGTGTGTGTGTGTGTGTATGTGTGTGTGGGTGTGCGTGTCGGAATGTGTGCTTGCGTGCGTGCGTACGTGCTTGCGTACATGCATGCCTGAGTGTGTGTTGCTTCAATTCACGCTTCATTTTTGTGTGGTATCAATCAGTCAAGATGACAGCAGATAAACAGTCATTTTTAATATCTGGGAATGAATACGATGTCGAGACATTCAACAAGGCCACACTATAGGCTGCGCATAATTTGTCCAGTATCTCGGTCGATACGAGGGGCATTCTAAAAGTACTGACATACCCTGCAATGGATCGAACAGCGGTCCCACATTTTCCCCTTTAATATGTATACCCACCTTCAGCGTTGTAAATTAGTCAGCCCATGTTGTATCAGGAGTAGTCGAAATTGCACTGTCGAATTAAGCTCGACCAACTTCAGCGCTACTGAAACGGCCGCGTCCCATGTAAAACTGGTTGAGTGGGCGGAAACGCAAAAACAACAAGACCTATGATGTTCCATTTCATTCCCATGTCAGTAAAATGCTCCTTTCCCGCGTAAAGGGGATGCAGGGACGACGAGGCTGGGATAAAACGGAGGAATGTTTGGGAGCGAATTGGAGGCAGTTGTATTTGCGAGTGGATTGTAATTTGGAAGAATGAGTGTGTTGTTAGTGAAATGTTTTATCACATAATGAGTTTTTATGGTAGACCATGTAATTTCCGCAATGGGTTGATAAAGTTGTCTTGTAAGCAAACAAAGCAAAACAAAACAAAACAAATGGGGGTCACATCTGGGGAATGGTTATATATGCCACCAGCCGTACGCCATGTTTTGCCCACTAATTTCAAAGCTGTAGCTGCGTATAAGTTAAATGTTGGGATGCAGAAAAGGCCATCAGACATTATGGTCTCTGGACAGCACTGGTGCCAGCTACACAGCTAGCACAGTCTTTGTTGACACTCAGAACATACGATTTGTAACTGCGGGAGTAGTTAATACACCCGTCACAGTTTGATGGCATCGAGTTAGCTTAATTCATAGCCATTTTGGGGAAACCATGCGATCTTATAATTATTCTGAAGCATGGGATTAAAAATAAAAGAAGTAACCAGAACATCCGACTCTTTTCACTGAGTGACATCACACAACGTACACTCTTCTAAATCCTTGTTCAGCTGCGTGTCACTAGAATCGACACGTCACGCGGACTGATTCCCCACGTCCCAAAACTTTCGGGGCTCCCCTCTGACGTCCTGGTCACGTAACTGAAGTATGTTAAATGCTGAGGGTATCCTCACGGATGCAGCCTCTCAGCGTGATTTTAGGCTTGCAGGCACTGACGTGACAGGGATGAAGTGGTGATGGATGGGCTAGGAGATAAATTGTCAACATTACTGCATGACATATATAATGTTCCCCTCGGTCAGCTCTCTCTCTCTCTCTCTCTCTCTCTCTCTCTCTCTCTCTCTCTCTCTCTCTCTCTCTCTCTCTCTCTCTCTCTGTGGCCTGTATGTAAGAAATAAATTTTACTTTTAATCATCAGTAGCTTAGCAAGGACTAGTAGTTAGGTTTTTGACTGAACCTAAACTACAATCCTTGTAAAATAAAGTTTTCGAAATAAAGTTTTCGAGTTTGAGTTCCCTCCCTCTCTCCATTCCTCCTCCTCCTCCTCTCTCTCTCCGCCGCCTCGCACTCACACCCCTCCCTCCCTATCTCTTTCACTCCTCGCTCTCTCTCCGGCGAAGGCACAACGAATAACTTTGCTTAATAAGACACAAGAGAACCCGACAGCCTTTTGTAGACACTGATATAGGTGCTGTGCTGTAACAAATTCCAAGAACTTCCGGTGACAGCGCGGAGCGACTGAAGTTATACTTTAATTCCCAGTAACTCAGCAATCACACTACTGTACCAGCTCGCTCCTGCAACGACCTCTTCTTCCAGCTGCGCCTCCATCGAGGACAACTAATTACCAGAAAACCCCATAACTGAAATACACGCGCGTTCTCTAAACAAATCACACTTCGCATACACACACACACCTGTACGATTTCTTCTTCCCCCTCCTCCCCCTCCCCCGCCCCCCTCTCCTCCGGCACCCCGACCTAGAATAATTAATTATCTGTGCCGTTTTTAGAACCGTTGATTTCTCGCTCATACAGCGCCGTTCGTCCCAACACCCCTACGACCATATATAAACCACATCAGTATGACCCAAGTTCAGGGTTCGGGGATAGCTCAGTGGTTAGAGCGCCGGACTCGTGATTGAAAGGTCGCGGGTTCGAATCCCTGCTGGAACGGCGGGAGAATTTTCTTCTCCAGGGTCAACTTTCTGTGCTGACTCTTATTTCGGTATCCGTTCCACCCCCGTGTTACCACAGTAGCACGTAAAAAATCCCGGTCATTCTGCCAAAAGTGCAGGTGGCAGGTTACAGCTAAACACGCATACACCTTACGTATGTGGCTTTTATTGAACCGTGCTTCGGCATTGGTCACAACTTGTCCCTAATATGTCAAATGACATCTGAGGACATTAAGCATCAACTCATCATCACCCAAGTTCAGTTCCACATTACAGCTCCGCCAACCGCAGTCCCAAGACGGACACGTCAGATCGTTGCCGGGTAGCCTCCTAGCTGTCATCCGATGGAGATCCCGCCGCACCGCTGCCGGGTCACTTTGGTGGTGTTCGGCAGTGATGTATGTTCTGATTCAACTACATTATACACACGCACGCACGCACGCACACACTAACACACACACACACACACACACACACACACACATACACACAATGATACACATCAAGGAAGTTTATTCTCTGAATTAACTTTGCACTGTAGCATGCATACAGAGACTCTGGCTTTACGAGTGAGGTTCATCCAAACAGCATATTCCTGCGCAGATCAACATAGATACATACATACACACACACATACAAACATGCATACATACACACTGATTACGCAGCCGGACACCACCTGCCATGCTGTAGGTCCCGTGTCAATGACCGTGTTAATTAGTTGGAGGCCTGATTGCTGAGAAGACCAGCCGCCACTAATGAAGCATCATTGATGGTCACTGACACGTCCCTCCATCACTGAACGGATTCCCGCCATACCGACGGGGGCTCTCACACTCCGAGCATCGCTTTCCGTCACCTTCCTCCAAATTCTGTCAGAACTGGTTTAATTACCACATCCTTCCTCCAACCACTGCAACGCCATAAGGTCCCGAAAAACTGTCAGCTAACGGGCAGTTTTTCTTTGGTGCTCAAATAGCAGTAAGTTTGTAACAGACAACTCAAATTATATCAGGGTTTCTTCAAACAGCCCACGTTGCTTACACCGCACAAATAAAACCAAAATCAATGGAATCGAGAGGCAGACGCGCCGCATGTCTAACATGCGTGCTTCGACGCTATGTTGGTTCCACAGTCTTATTTGTACCCAAACTCCAAGCAGCGCTTTACGACATCCTTCCTTCAAGGAGGAAGGTGCCGGAAAGCGATGCTCGGAGTCGAAAGGCGCTATCCCTAATATGCTTTTAGCATCTGAGGACATTAAACAAAAACAGAACGAGGGCGCTGATAGCGTCGGTGGACAGAAGCGTGGAGATAAAGTGGCGTACGTACATAACCATATTCTGGCAGAGTCTGGAGGGGAAGGTGCCGGAAAGCGATGCCCGGTGAGTTGCATGGTCCCAGCGTTGACACTCGGGCAGCAGCACTTCCGGGTTTTGGTAGGAATCGGCCAAGACCGAATTTGAAAAATTCCATATAACTATGACACTGATGGGACTCGAACCTACGACATGAACTCCGTTGAAAGCGCTATATCCACTACACCATGTCGGCCAGCACTTTTGTAATGGATCACCTTGGCCTTGGCGCACACATGTCACGCGTCACTGCTTAGTACCGACCTCTGGGCAAATCAGGCGAATGTTTTCCTGTTTCACTGACACCTGTTCTACACAACGGCGATGTCAGTCGATCGGTTTGTGACAAGTACTTTTCAACAGCACTGCACAGGAATGATCAACAACACTGCACAGGAATGACAGTTTTGTCCATGACCAAATGGATGTAGGTATTTGCTGTTATAGGACTGATTCTGCCAAAATTACAAACAGGTCGAGGAAGCTGTAATTTTTCGTCAGACTGTTGAGAGAGAAAAGCTGACTCAGTTTTAGTTTTCACATTCAGTAATTTGCGTTTGTATGTTTTGCTGACAACACATGTTCTGCGTAGCTTGGAGAAATTATCAGAACTACTAAAATAACAGGACAGTCCTGAAAAAGGTTATGTTGGTGTGTGTGTGTGTGTGTGTGTGTGTGTGTGTGTGTGCGTGCGTGCGTGCATGTGTGTGTGAGCGTACATGCAAAAGGTTTAAGATTAGGAAAAAACATAATCAGGTCACTAATAAAAAGCTTAAACATACTCCCTCCCAACCCCCATACACAAAACAACACACACACAAAAAGCAACCACAAAGCTTCAGGACTACCCCTCCCCCTCCCTCCCCCCAAAAAAAGAAGAAAAAAAAAGAAGAAAAAATGACTTCTTACTCTTAGTGAAGATGGAGCTTGAGTATAAAAAAATATGCTAACAGTGGCAGCAGCAATAGCTTGTGAGACCAACAGTCACCCACAGACAGACAGACAGTCAGATTGATGGGCTAATGGAAAGACAGATCAACAGACGGACATTGGCACAAGTTTTATTTTTGAAAAATCAACTTTAGAACTAGTAACTATGCTTACATACCCCCCTCCCCCCTTCCACACCACAAACACACACATGTACACTCCCCTCAAAAACAAAATCAAGTCTTTCTGAAGTACATCATCAAATCAGCTCACAATTCACACAGCTAAAATCCCTGAAAGCACGTACCTGAAAAATTAAAATTAAACACATACAACTAATTTGCTCTTGTATCTAGTCATTTATCCCCTGTCCAGAACTCTGCTGCACATCAACTGAAATGCAACATCCCATCACAGTGTCTGACAGTTTTCATGGATAAATATTGTACCAAGTTTGTTTGTTTTTTAAAGAGGAAAGCACAAAAGGAGATCTGACTGAGACAGCGTATTACATAACTACTTCATCCACCGCAACAACAATTGACCAAAACAACAATAACAACAACAACAACAACTGCATACAGAATGGCCTAATAATCAGGAAGCCAAACTGATGAAATCAATTCTTTGGCAGTGTACATGTGACAAAACAGTTAAGGCACTGGCCTTGGAATCAAGATGCTGCTGGTTTGAATCCCAGTGTGGCCAACAATTTCCCTGTAATAATTTCCCTGGGCAAAACACACACACACACACACACACACACACACACACACACACACACACAGGTTTGTACATAATTATGTTCAAGCAGAATCCTGGACTGAAGAATAAAAGTAAATATATATAATGTAAAAAAAAAGATTTCTTTTAAATATAATTATAAAATCAAACCAAAAAAACAACAACATAAATCTGAATGAAAGCTGATAGCTAAAGTGACAAGAATTATTTAGAAATGGCAAGGGAGGGGAGTAAAACTAACTGCACTGGCAGCTGGAAGAAGGGTGGGGGGTGGGGGTGGGGGTTGCTTTGCTCATATTTGAGGTGGCCTGTTTTTTCTTCAGTTTTATAAAGATAAACACTGATTGTCATGCATCATTTTTATGTTCGGGGCAGGGTTAGTGTGTGTGTGTGGGGGGGGGGGGGGGAATGAGGGGGGAGGGAGGGAGGAAGGAAGGGAAGGGCAGAGGAGGAAGGAAGGGGGGGGGGGGGGCAGCACACTGTATTTCCTCTTGATAATGATCCAGTAGTTTCTTGTGTCCCCCAAAGAGCTTCTCTCAAACTAGCAGCCAAATGCCACAGGAAAGTCCTGACGTATGTACTCCAGTATTCTGTCACTGTTGTGTTTCTCTTTGATGTAGAAATGATTCCCTGGCATCTTGTGCAGTGAGAAAGACCCCTGTGTCAGCTCCTTCCAACCTAAGCACACAACAGCAAACACAGTAAGCAGTAGGTTGTTTTCCATGCAGATGGGAATTACACACCAATCTGAGGCCATATTCTCATTCTTTTCTATCGTATTCACTTACAGTCAGAATGTTGGAACTAGGGCAAGCAGAGTGTTTGTTGCTGTCATTCAAAATTCCCACATCATCACTACTTTCAACAACAGCAAGATTTGCACACACACACACACACACACACACATACGCATGCATGCATGCGCACACACGCTTGCACACACACACACACACACACACACACACACACACACACACATACACTTACAATACACAATATCTCTCTCTCTCTCTCTCACACACACACACACACACACACACACACACTTATAATACACAATCTCTCTCTCTCTCTCTCTCTCTCTCTCTCTCTCTCTCTCACACACACACACACACACACACACACACACACACACACACACACACACATACACACACTATAATATACATTTTCTCTCTCTCTCTCTCTCTCTCTCACACACACACACACTTATAATACACAATCTCTCTCTCTCACACACATGCACACACACACACATATACACACATACCTTCATAGTCATGTTCATCATCCTCAGCACCATCAAAGAAAGTGAAGTTGCAGGAAAGTACAGGGGTACCTTCAGGGCGCTCATAGCTGAAACAGAACAGAGTGAACCAATCAAACAAAGAACACTTCTGAACAACAAACAAATATCTTGAGGCATCGTGATCACTGATAACAAGCCAGAGACCAGAATATAACTTCTCTGACAGGCTGACAGCTAAACCTACTTCTGATCTTATGGTCATCTTATGATCAATATTGATCTTATGGCCAGCTTATGGTCAGTAGTGACCTTATGGTTATCTCATGATCAGTAGTGATCTTATGGTCATCTTATGATCAATAGTCATATTATGGTCATAGTATAGTCAATGGTGATCTTATGGTTATGTCATGATCAACAGTGATCAATGGTGATCTTATGGTTATTTCATGATCAACAGTGATCTTATGGTCATCTTATGATTAATAGTGATCTTATGGTTGTCTTATGATCAACCGTTTATGATCAATTGTCATCTTATAATCATTTTATGATGAACAGTCATCTTATGATCAAAACAGTGATCTTAATTCTTATGATCATCTTATGATCAACAGTGATCTTATCATCAGCTTATGATCAACAGTGATCTTATGATCGTCTTGTGATCAGTATTGTTTACTGCCACATGTGGAGTACAGTGTCAATGGGAGTTTTGGCTCATGCCAAGTCACAATTTTCCTGATCAACCCACTTTGAATAAAGAACTGCCTTGAACCATGGTATGTGTGAGTCTTCTGGTTGTGTGGGCGATACTTGCATGAAAGTGGCTGAACAAGAATGTGTGAAACAGTACAATACTGCTGCCCTCAGTCAACTAAGGCCAAACATGGAAGTGCTCTTGCACAAAGGCAGT
>OY757542.1:24424349-24431849 GCA_963584105.1 Alviniconcha strummeri
AAACAGTACAATACTGCTGCCCTCAGTCAACTAAGGCCAAACATGGAAGTGCTCTTGCACAAAGGCAGTGTGTGTGTGTGTGTGTGTGTGTGTGTGTGTGTGTGTGTGTGTGTGTGTGTGTGTGTGTGTGTGCACGCGTGCGTGGTGTGGTGTGGTGTGGTGTGGTGGTGGTGGTGGTGGTGTGTGTGTGTGTGTGTGTGTGTGTGTGGGTGGGTGGGTGGGTGGGTGTGTGGGTGCGTGAATGTGTGTGTGTTTGTGTGTGTGTGTGGTGTGTGTATGTGTGTGTCTGAGTGTGTGTGTGTGAGTGTGAGTCTGCGTGTGGTGTGGTGTGTGTGTGTGGTGTGGTGTGGTGTGGTGTGTGTGTGTGTGTATGAATATCCATGCTTATACACCATTAGTTGTTCTGTGAACAGGTTCATTAAGACGTTTGGTACTTAGGCCATTGATGGACCCAGGGAAGAAATAAGGGATATTATTACACAATTCTTGCTAGTCTGTAGTTTCTGAAGATGAAAAGGCCTGGGTTAACCCCTTCATTGCCCCAGCCTGTAAAATCTCTGGGATGAAAAGTGCACACATACACTTCTGAAAACAGCATTTTTGATGGTCATATAACAAATCTACCTTCAATACTGTCCATTTTGACAGAATTCCTTCCATGTGCTCATGCGAATAAAACAAAAACAAACCCTTAATGATTTCAAGTTTGGTACTTTTATTGGTTGTTTTCTGAGTGATGACATGGTAAGCATGGCAGTGAAAGGGTTAAGGGTTAAAGGTTTAAGGGTTCAAAACAAAAACAGTTGACTCACACAGCCTGGTTCATCATCATGTAGTCTGCTTTAAGAGGTGGCAGATACAGTTTCAACAGTTCCTGGTTGTTCAAAATTTCTGGCGGTGTGCCCCCTGGACAAAGAATAAATATGGGTGATGAGTGGAACTGTGTGTTTGTATTTTGTGGCAGTTCTTTGAAGTTAGCGCTAAGGGTGTAACTGGAGACTGGGTGCCCATGAAAACTCTGTCTCAGTCAGAGGGAAGCATTTGCCAGGGAAAATGCATGTGTGCCAACAGGCAGTAAATAAGTTAAACTGGCATGACATGAACACATATTTTGTTAAAGTAGTGGTTAAATTATCCCGAGTGAATGCAAACCTAACTGTAATGGGAATGACACAGTTCCATGCATCATCCATTGTATGATGCTCTGACACGGAAATCCATCACAGAATTAAAACGACCACTCCCAACTCCCCACCCACACCCCCCACAGCAACAAAACCAAACCAAAACCAAAAATGGTAAAAGTAAAAGAAAGGTGCAGTTTTTGCTGAGGACTATAAAAAGAAAAGTATGAAAATGGGGTCACAAACCAGAGGTGGTTTCCCGTCAGGGTAGCGTTTCATTGTGTGTGTGTGTGTGTGTGTGTGTGTGTGTGTGTGTGTGTGTGTGTGTGTGTGTGTGTGTGTGTGTGTGTGTGTGTGTGTGTGTGTGTGTGTGACTGTGTGTGTGTGTGTGTGTGTGTGTGTGTGTGTGTGTGTGTGTGTGTGTGTGTGTGTGCGTGTGTGTGCATGTGTGTATGCACACATGTGTGTGTGTGCATGTGGGCACACGTGTCTGTATGTGTGTGTGTGTGTGTGTGTGTGTGTGTGTGTGTGTGTGTGTGTGTGTGTGTGTGTGTGTGTGTGTGTGTGTGTGTGTGTGTGTGTTGAGTGCATGCATGCTGTGTGTGTGCATGTGTGTGTGCATGCATGTGCACATGTGTGCATGCAAGTGTGCATGCATGCATGCTGTTTGTTCCAAATTAAAAAGACTTCAGTGACCCTCATAAAAATTGACAACACAAGCATTTCTTCAGGCACTGTACACACTTCATGCCTAACACAAAATATGTAAAAGCATTTGTTACACACATCACAGTAACATTAAACTATAAACAGTAGCAGACTCACCTAACTTCTTCAAATGTTCCAGGAATTGTTCATCAGTGATACTAGACAGGTCTATGGCTTTCTTCCGTCTAATCTCACTCTGAAAAAAGAAAGAAAAAAGAGAATGCAACAGTGTTAACAAGATTTACATTTACATAAAATTGATAAGCATTCTGTCCTTTGAAAGGAAGTTCAAGAGGAGGTTGGTATGAGTAGCATGTACCATGTATGATCCAAAACTTTTCATCAAATCCACAAGAATTTGTGAAGTTGATGTTGAATATACACCCCCCCCATTCCCCCCCCCCCCACTAACCACACACACACACACACACACACACACACACAATCACACACACACACACACACACACACACACACACACACACACACACACACACACACACACACACACACACACACAATCACACACAGACAAACAAAAAACAAACAAACAAACAGCAAAACAATTTCACTCTTTTGCTACGGCTGCTGCTTGATATTCAGCCACTGAACAGCATAAGTCCTTCAGTCACACTTATTTTATCAACAGCAACAACAAATTCCCCTCCAGTCAGTTGCTTTATGTATCGGGTTTACCTGAATCAGGTTGCAGGTGGGTGTAGGTGAGGACACTGAGGTGCATCTTGAGTGCTCTTCTCCTCTCCCCCACCCACTCTTTCTCTCTTGCTGATGTTGGCCTTGTCCTTCTTCACCTTTTATGTAATGGTATATATCTTACTCAGGAAAATGAGGTGGATACTGTGACTGTGCATTTGTAAGCATTTCAGGTTTTGTCAAGCTTATTATTATAGTACAAATATACATTGTTAACCTGTTAAGGTTATGAAGAATGTGTGTACGATTTCAGCGAATGCTCTCAATGCCATGCCTCCTCCCATGTGTATGTATATTTTTACTTGACATGTGGCAATAAACATACTGATTGATGGACTCACATGTGGTGCTAACATACCAGATAAATACATGTGTTCATGTATGGACTCACGTATGGTGCCGACACACCAGATTAATACGTGTTCAGGTATGGACTCACGTGTGGTGCTGACACACCAGACAAATACATGTGTTCCGGCTGACGCCCATACTCCTTCTTCAGCAACACTGCTGTCTCATAGCTCAGTATGGCCCCCATGCTGAAAGCATTAAACACACACACACACACACACACACACACACACACACACACACACACACACACACACACACACACACACACACACACACATATAACATTTAGCATAACTCAAAAACAACAGTAACAACACATTCTGTTCAAAAAAATTGATTTTCTTGAAATTTTTCTCAATGAATTGTGCCTGAAGAATGTTAAGCATACATGTCTGTATAATTAAATGTTACACATAAAATCTCTTCACTTTCAATCTCCCATCATGTTTGTAGAAAATATAGAGTTTCCTGAGTAAATCTGCGTTTTGGCCCCTGATCCTGGACTAGTTGTTAGACAGGTTTTTGACTGAACCTAAACTACAATCCTTGTAAAAATGTTTTTGACTCTAAGTTCTTGAAGTGACATGACATTTACTGGAATGGTCCTTGGTCTGCATCACCCAAGCTAACTGTTATTAATTAATTCTTTCCCTGACAAGGAATTTGCACTGTTGATGCAATTTAACCCTTTCAATATACTCTCACAGATAGGTTACACCAACCAGAAACATTCATTCTGTAGAACTTGGCTTCCACTGTGCCTGCATGAACAGTCACTAGAGAACTGAAGCAGGACGTGCTGTGCTGTCTTTCTGGCAGATGGAAAACACTTTGCCATGGACATCATATAATGCCTTAAAATATGATAAGATATGATGTCCATAATTTTTTCTTACCTTTTTGTCTTCAGGACAAATTTCCAAAGTACTAAAGTTTTTTCTTTTAATCCGGCATAATTACCAAACATACATTTTTAAATGACACATGATTATGATTATATATCTGTCTGTCTGTCTGTCTCTTTCTCTCTCTCTCTCTCTCTCTCTCTCTCTCTCTCTCTCTCTCTCTCTCTCTCTCTCTCTATATATATATATATATAGAGAGAGAGAGAGAGAGAGAGAGAGAGAGAGAACTCAAACTTGAAATCAAAATCTTTAATACTCAAGGATAGTAGTGTTAGGTCAATTTGGACCCGTCTAATGGCCAGTCCTTGCTATACTACAAACCCAAATAAACACAACAATACCACAAACAAATATTATAAGCACAATTAAGCAATTGATTAATGCAGTTTCATAGTTCCTACAAATGTGCAGAAACATCAGAACTAAATTTCTTTCATGGGCATACCATGTATATAACACTCAATTTTTTTTAGTAGACAAACGTGTGATTCAAACAAATCCAGACAGAGAGAGAGAGACACACACACACACACACACACAACATTTGATGTGGTACCTGTGACCAAAGAAGATGAAAGGCTTGTTCCCGAGCTCTGTAATAATGGTGGAAGCAATCCCACCCACTGTCTCTTGTAATGAGGAACTTGGCACCTCACGAAAGCGGGACTCTCTGCCGGCCAGTGTGATTCCATACACTGAAACAATTGCACTGTGGACAATGAATCAATGAATTTATTCTGTTTGGACTGTCTTTTTTATTTTCACAATAAATAAAAAAATCACCCCCCCCCCCCCCCACCCCGCACACAAACTCAAACATGTACACCCACCCACTCTTCCACAAACCCAAACACACACACACACACACACACCAAAAAAACTAAAACATGCTAAATTTAGTAGAAGCAAAATACATAAAAACACCACTTGGTTGACAACAGCTTTCGCTTTACAGTTTTGCATATAGATACCAAAAGTCTTAATTGATGAAGCAAATTGTTATTTTAGTTTTACGAGCACTGAACTAAAAAAAACAAGTTCACCCATAACTGATGCCCAGCAGCTGTGCTATCACAAAAACAACAACAACAACAACAACAAAACAACGCTCACTTTTAAAACATCTGCACAAAACAGTGATTTTGGAAGCCAGTCCTTAAATACCCCACCAATGAGAGACCACCCAGATGAAGACCATATCAATATTAGACTATCTGATGATAGACCACATCAATGGGAGACCACCCTGATGAAAGACCACACCAGTGAGAGACCACCCTGATGAAAGACCACACCAGTGGTAGACTACATGATGAAAGACCACACCAAGGAGAGACAATCTGATGAAAGACCACACCAATTGGAGACCACCTGATGAAAGACCACACCAAGGAGAGACAATCTGATGAAAGACCACACCAGTGGCAGACTACATGATGAAAGACCACACCAAAGAGAGACAAGCTGATGAAAGACCACATGAATAAGAGACCACCCTGATGAATGACCACACCAATGAGAGACTATCTGATGAAAGACCACACCAATGGGAGACCACCTGATGAAAGACCACACCAATGGGAGGCTACCCTGATGAAAGACAACACTAATGAGAGATCACCTAGATGAAAGACCACCCCACTGAGAGACCACCTGATGGAAGACCACACCAATGAGAGACCACCCTGATGAAAGACCACCCCAGTGAAAAACAACCAATCTTTTGAGACCACTTTGTCTGAAACTGCTCTTTCATAATTCCGTGTGAATAAATCCCTCACCAGCCAAAGGCATCCCATATCATATTCTAAGGCTACTGTGTGTGTGTGTGTGTGTGTGTGTGTGTGTGTGTGTGTGTGTGTGTGTGTGTGTGTGTGTGTGTGTGTGTGTGTGTGTGTGCTGGTCCTTTAAATGGAGGATGATTCTATCAGCTGAATCAGTCAGACATGTATAAATGAATGAGCACGGAAAACGCCAAACGCTGAAGCAGGCTCACGTATATGCTGGAACCACTTTCAGCATCCTACACCCCCCTCCCCCTGCCCACTGTTGCTGATCATAAATCAGTGCAGCCAGCACACTGTCACGTAAAAACTACGGTAACTGCAAAACTCATGATCAACAGGCGCCAGAATGATCAGCCATTTGACCACGTGCCCTCAATATGAAGAAGAAGAAACTCGGCAAAAGAAGCAAAGAAACAAAAAACAAAATCTCAGAATCCTCAAAAAGATGAGGGCGGACATTACAGAAAGTTAAGAAGAGCAGCATTTGTCCTTACCCTCAATATTAGGTGGCAGTAGCTTCCCCCAGGCAGCATAGAAGTTGGAGCCACCTCCTGCCCAGGGGAAGCAAAACAAGCGATGTGTGGCATCAGGCTGAGGAAACCGACAGTTCATCAGTGACTTCGCAGATGTCGACATCTTTCAGTGTCTCATCCGACCTGCTGATGGTATCAATGAGTGAGGTCTTAAAAGACATTAACTATACAGCATAAGGACTAAAGAACAATAAAACCCACAAAACACAGAGGCACACATGTACACCGGCAATAACGTTTACTGTCAACCCGGTTGTAAAACACACGCACACACACGCACAGTGACGTGCACACGAAAACGAAACAAAACCCGAAAACACCACAGCACGATAAGACCATGATAGAAACGTACCGGAGTCCAAAGCAAGCTATTAAAATGGAATTGCAGAGGCACCCGTCTCCAGAGAATGCAGTGAGCTCTCAAAATGTGTTTTCCCCCAATAAATATAAATATTTCAAGGAAGGCACACTTGTTTATTTTACTTCAGGATTTACGAGAAATGCCAAGGTAGGTCACTCTTGCAAATAACTCTTCACTGTGGAGGGCTGAAAAGTCCTAAACGGAGGACGCCGCAACTTGTCAAGAAGATCGTGATTATTCTTACTATTATGGACTGGTTCTAGGTCTAAAGAAAAAAACATGGACGAACAAACTGGTGAAGAAATCATAGAGGATTCTTCTGAAAACGGTGAGATTTGTATCAAACAAAAAACTGAGTCCGATTTCATCTCAAACTTGTTACAAAACGTCCACAATGCAAGCTTCGTGTTGCTAAGGATGCAGTTGTCTGTAGGGGGCATAGTAGGTGGTGTCTTGTGTATGTCAAATCAGAACAGGCATTACTGAACACCACTGAAGTGACTGGGCAGCAGTGCAATGTCTCCTTTGGATGGCATGCCACCAGTGATTTGACCTACGTGAGTCAGGAAGTGGAAGTAGGGATTCCAGGATGAGCGGCCGGTATGGGAGTAGTGCCTCTGAGATCGGCACAGATGACCGGACCCCCACCCCCACCCCACACCCCCCAAAAGGAATTCCAGATAAGACACACTTTCCTCCTTTCCAGGTCTGTAGGGTTGGCCTGTCCTATAGAACCAGTAGCAAGGAGCTGATGCTGAAATTTTGTATTGTGTGTCTAAAACAGTCCAGGTGCGCTGCTGTCTTTCGGGACAACTAATTAATTTTGGCAGATCACATAGTGTACAGCATGCCTTCTACTGTTTCAGCCCAAGAACTGCGACCAGTGCGCTTGTCACTGCATTTGATTGTCAAAAGACACTTACCCAAAGATGCAGAGACATGGAGTCAGGAGCAAGTGTAAGGACTACCATATAACATGTATTCTCCTTGAACATTTCTTTTTTGCATGACCTT
>OY757542.1:24436849-24450192 GCA_963584105.1 Alviniconcha strummeri
AAGCCACATACGTAAGGTGTATGCGTGTTTAGCTGTAACCTGCCACCTGCACTTTTGGCAGAATGACCGGGATTTTTTACGTGCTACTGTGGTAACACGGGGGTGGAACGGATACCGAAATAAGAGTCAGCACAGAAAGTCGACCCTGGAGAAGAAAATTCTCCTGCCGTTCCAGCAGGGATTCGAACCCGCGACCTTTCAATCACGAGTCTGGCGCTCTAACCACTGAGCTATCCCCACCCCCTCATCCGCATCATGGAAGTTAAACATTTACATATCAAAAGTGAGGCTCTTAAGCTGAGGCACTCCCTTGCATGTTGGAATCAGCTCTTTTTTTCATTGGCTTTGACATGCTTTTGTCAGTGTCTGCTGAACTGTGAACAGTCAAGAGTCCTTGCAGATTCATCTATGCCATGGAGGTGGACAATGTACGTATCAGAAATGCAGCTCCTAAACAAAGGCAGAACTCCCTGCATATTGGGAACAGTCTTTTTTGTCGTTGTTGTTGTTGCTGGTTTTCACATGACTCTAACAATAAGTCCCCTGAACTGTGAACACTTGGCAGTCCTTGAAGGTTCAGGGAGATGGACAATTTACGCATCAAAACTAAAGCTCCTAAACCAAGGTAGAACTTCCCTTCATACTGGGAGCAATCTTTTTGTGTGTGCTGGTATTCATGTGACTCCAATGGTAATAGTATGTCTGCTGACCTGTGAACATGTGGGGAGTCCTTGCAGGTTCATCCACATCACGGAGATGGACCGGGTTCTGAGCCAAGATGGAGCTCGTTTTGCACATTGACCTAATTCCCCCCCCCCCCATTGCATTGCCTGTTTTTGCTGAAGATTCCTTGCAGGTTCATACTTGTCATGGTGAGGAAGTTTTTATTTACTGTTTTTATACACATGCATGCATGCATGTACACACACACGCATGCATGCAGGCAGTACTGTTTTTGCACATGCACATGCATGTATGCACACACATGCATGCACATGTATGCATGCACATGCATGCACATGCCCACATGTGCACACACACTCACACACACACACACACACACACACACACACACACACACACACACACACACACACACACACACACACACACACACACACACACACACACACACACACCAGAAACAACAACAAAGAAACCACGCACACACACAACAACAAAAAACATCCAGCATTGACAGGAACTGCTTATGCATGCCAAAGAAAGCTTTTGGGTTGGGGTAGTACTTTCCTGGGTATTGGTTGCAATACTGAAACCATAGCAGAGACATTATACTGATTTTAGGACTATCTTTTAACTTGCCTATTCTCACCCAAAAGCACACAAACCAATGTGTGTGATCATATGCATGTTCATAAGACAAAGACACAAAGCCTTCATTCTTATGGAATGCATTTGAGTTGACTGTGTTTGTTATGTTCTAGATCAACATGGACAATGATTACCATAAGTTTTTCCAGACATGTTGAGGGTCCCTTTGTGTAGCTTTAACAAAAAAGCCGTTGCAGGCGCATACTGTTTATTTAAACATGCCTCTGCACTGTACATCCATGAGACACAAAGCTTTTTGTCTTACAGAATGCCTGAGTTGATCCTGTTTGTTACGTTTTAGATCAGCATGGACAGTGATTACCATAAGTTTTTTCCGGACATGCTGAGTGTTTCTTTAATGAAAAAGCAGTTGCATATATCTATATGCATGCCTTTGCAATGTACATCCATAAAACGCAAAGCTTTCAGTCTTACAGAATGCCCGAGTTGACCCTGTTCATTATGTTTTACATCAGCGTGGACATTTATTTTTATCAGTTTTGGCAGTGACATGTTGAGTATTCACTGGCGTAACTGTAACAAAAAAGCTGTGGTACAATGCACTTACAAAATAACAACATGCCTCTCCAGTGATGTGTGCCCTTTAACGGTACAGTGGTGCAGAGGGCAGGATGGAATGGAGTAGGGACTTAATGGGTACAGGACAAGGCTAGGGAGGATTTGTTTGTGTTTGCCTGTGTATACTCGTGCATGCATGTGTACGTGTGTGTTGATGTTGTCTATGGTCCGTTTCTCAGTGCATGATCATATTATGTAAATATTTGTTTATGACTATGATTCCTTGTTTTTGTTTTTGTGTAATGAATTGGCTGTTGCTACCAATGGAGAACTGTCACATAAAAATAAAAAAAACATGTTGGTATTATTATTAGAACTTGGATGGGCAATGGTGAAGTGGGAAGTGAGGGGAAGGTTCAGTGTTCTTCTCCTGGCCATTGGCCGATACATGGATAATGATAGTAAAAACATTTATAATATTAATGGGCAGTTATGATGCACCTAACATATCAAAAGATAAGATCCAAACACATAAAGGTTCAAAAGAATGCTATTTGTTACGACAAGACACAACATGTGAATTTTCAGGGTATGCCCATGTTTCAAGCTTTAAAACAAAATGCCCATTTTCCCCCTCACTTTGTCATAATAAATATCATTTTTTAAAAACTTTTTATATGTTTGGATCTTGTTTTAGAATGCTAGCAGTTATTCTTGTTTGAGATTTTTTGGCAACATATCAAAAGATACGACAGCACTGGGTGAATGTAATGTATGTATGTATACATGTGCATGTTTGTGATATATATATGTCATGGGCAAAGTGTGGAGATAGCTGGCTGTACTCGCCATTTTTCATTTTGCCTCCAAAGCAAAGCAGTGCTCTTTGTGTTGTGAAAATTGAACAGAGGCACAGGCATGATTGATACTCAGGGTGGAGTTTGTGTGGCGAAGCAGTTGCATGTATAGTATATGTATGTAAAGTAAGGAATATAGTGTGAGTTTGTTTTCATTCCAGCATAATTTAATTTATCAGGTCAGTCTGTATTTTTTTATTTAAAAAAGAAGTTATTTCTACAATCATAACAATGGTCCTTCATGTCAGCCTCCACTTCAGTTGTGTGTGTGTGTGTGTGTGTGTGTGTGTGTGTGTGTGTGTGTGTGTGTGTGTGTGTGTGTGTGTGTGTGTGTGTTGTGCACATTCATGTGTATGGATGTGTGCATAATGTGCTTAAAGAAAATATTTACAAAGAGAGCACATACCAGTGAACATACAAGCAGATCAATGAATAACACATTAGAATCTCTTTTGTTACAAATTTATTTTAATAAGAATAAAGGTGAATATATATATTTTAAAAAGCAACAGCAATGCCCAAAGGTATTGCAAACATTGCCTCTGAGGAGACTGAGGCTCAGTAAGTATACCGTTAATCTATATGAGCTGCAAAAATCATAAATAAATATCTGCTTTCAGATACTGTAAAAATTCACACCTGAGCAGCAAACCACTACATAAAGAAAATCAATAACATCAAAGAAAAAAAAGAGGAGAAACAAAGAAAGAGAAAACACACACACACTACCCTGAAAGCAGTTGCTCTGTGTTTACATTAGAACAGGTCAGTTGAAGGAAAATGTTTAAAGGGGATCCGAAGTGAAGAAGCATCACAAGGCCCTATAATAGAAGTGGACAAAATATATACAATATATATATTTTTTAACTCAATTTGTTGCCCTGTTTCTTAAAAAACAGATGTGTGAAAGTAATGAAAAAAGTACCACTAGTACTACCATTTTGTGCCTAGCACTCTGTACCAGCAAAATCACAAATAACGATGAAATATGTGGCAAAAGTAAGTCTCAAACACGTCTTGAGCCAGCCTTTTTCTGCTCTTCATTGGTAAAGAGAAAGCTAACATGGCTATGCCCTGAGGAGCTTGAACTTGAACAATTAAATGAAGCATGCTGATAAAAATATTTGCACATCTACATTTTCAAATTTTCAAGCCAATTTGCATCTTCAGTTTGGTTCTCCTTTAAATAAAAACATTGAAGTTAATCCATATCACAGTTCTAGCCTAAAATAGTTCATCCGTAAATGTAAAATATAATCAAAAGTTCAAAACACTTCTGAAACTAAGTAGGTTGCCATTACTTGTAACTGAATGAACAGACTTCTGTTATGAATGCAACAGGTTTAGTAAAAGCACGCATTAACCTTTTAACTGTCCTTGTGACATAACATATTAAGACATTCATGGCAAAGTGCTTCCAAGTCCAACGTGGTCATAAGGAAAAGTCTTCCTCAAAATCTGACTCTATTGCAGTCTCACAGGAAGCAAATATCTCAAAATGAATGCTTTTGATTTGCCAAAACCTCACGTCAGTACGTTTGGAGGGAACTGGCATGAACAGCATGAACTCTATTGGAGGAAAAGGGTAACATTATGTCTGTGGAGTGGTGTAGAGATCAGTATCATACAAACCAAGATGTTATGACATGTTGGCGGCAAGTAATAATTAAAAACAGTAACAAATCCACTGAACAAACACAATACCTGTAACACTAACAGGATGAGGGAAAGAAATACCAAACAAAATATTAAAACTCAGATCTACGAAATAGAATTAATATGGGTCACTTTTACACAAGCATGAATGTATAAAATCCTGGTAGAAGTAAATGTCTGATTTTTGATCAAATGAGTGTACAACAAAAATAAAATACATGCAATCAGGATTTTTTTTTCTTCATGGGTTTAAAAGACCAAGTGTCAAATACATTACTTGAAATGAGCAAAGAAAATGCATTGTTTACCTTGGTAAATGAATAACAAATACATAATCTGAAGTACACAACCCCCACATCAGGGTTTTTGCAAGGATTTATAACTCTTGGAAGTCAGGTCTTTGTGAAAAGTAGGGGTCCCAAAAAACCGAAGATGTATCGAGCAGTGTAAAATATAACAAAATACACAATCTGAAGTCCATAACATCCACATCATGGTTTTGTGAGGACATAACTCTATGAAGTCAGGTCTTTGTGAAAAGTAAGAGTCCCCATAAATCAAAGCTGTGTAAAATACTGCAAAAAGCAATCTGAAGTACACAACTTTATTATTCATAATAAATGCATAAAATAAAAAATTGTTTGCTGGGTCACTTGAATTCCACATCTGAGCTATAACTCTATGAAGTCAGGTCTTTGTGAAAAGTAGGGGTCCCCATAAATCAACAATGAATTGGGCTGTGTAAAATTCAGCAAAATACGCAGTCCCTACTTCACGCATCTGGGACCTGTATTTGTTTATGACCTCCAGTAAAAAATATGGGTCCTCAGAGGGCCACCACAAACAGACATCTGTGAGTGAGCATTGTTCAGAGTGAAGCATTAAGACATTTAACAAGCAAACTTTAGTAAATCAGAGTGGGGATATTATAACTCAGTAGAGTGTAGGACTTGTGACTGGAAGGTCATGGGCTCCATCCCTAGCTGGCAGAAGTGGAGGGATTTTTTTTTCTCCCTAATTAATTTTGTGTGCAGATTTTTATCTTGGTATCACCCTGATATAACCGCCCTGACTGACTGGGCGTGAAACAACAACTTACTTATGACTTACTCTTATGTTGGTGTTCGTTTCACCCACATGTTCTCGCATTAGCAGGTAAAAGACCCTGGTCATTCTGCCTATAGTGCAGATGGCAGGTTACAGCTAACCATGTACGTACCCTTCACTCAATGAAGTTGGAGCTAGCACACTGATCATGCTGTCTGGACAGCGTTCATACATTTGAACCTATCAGTGAAACAAGCTCCGTGCAAATGGCCAGGTAAAGTTTTATCCACAGTCATCTCAGCTTGCTGAGCTGCTGCGGACTGATCCTTAGTCTAAAGAGAGGAACTCTGGCGCATTGCGGTTGGGGCCTGCGGGGTTGGGGGGGGGGGGGGGTAATGATTCATCAAACCTTCCTCCAGAATCCTTATTTGTGTGAAGAAAAGCCACTACCACCAAGATACCTTCCTCTACAATCCCCGTTAATTCTGGTGTGTGAGGAAAAAGCCATGACCATCGAGATATTACCTTATGGAATAAACAATTCTGAACACATTCACCTTATGGCACAAGTTTAACATATCACACTGTACTACATCTATTTAAACTTCCTTCAAGACACATAATAAAATGAGATCAAATTGAACTTCTCCCTTCAAACACTGGCCATGCACCATGTTTGGTGGATAAGGAGAGAGGTGAGAGTGGGAGGGCATGAAGGGGGGGGGGGGGGGGGGATCACCAATATAGAAGAATATTAGGGACTGAAGGACTTATTCTTGAGCAGTAAGCAGTGGTCAGTTCTGCTGGGACTGAGGTGATCCAAACTGACACTGGTGATAGAAAAATCAAGGGTATGCTTCCCTCCTCCTGCATGAGTACTGGGAATGCTAACAGTCAAGACTTCGACGAGGCTTCCGCTTCTGATATAACTGCACTGGTTGACTGGGCGTAAATCACCAATTTACCTACTCCCCTTGTGGGATTTATTCACAAGATCAGCAGCACAGCAACTACTGCACAGTGAGCATATAGCACTGACTGGTTACAGCAGCAGGCTGTGTGATGCATCGCCCAGTCACAGCCGCCAGTCCACAGGCGAGATGCCAGCCTTCTTCAAGGCCTCGTTGGCCCTGGAGAAGCACCTGCAGTGGTGGAACTTGCCGAAGCTGAGAGGGGAGGGGTGGGCGTCCTTCAGCACCACATGCTTGTCAATGTCGATCAGCTTCTCTTTCTTGTGGGCAAAGTTCCCCCACAGGAGGAAGACCACGTTGGAGCACTGCGCGCTGATGGTGCGAATCGCTTCATCCGTGAATGTCTGCCACCCATAGCCCTTGTGCGAGTTGGGTTTGTGTGCTCTGAAAATCAACAAGTACATAATTGATTATAATTAAACAAGCATTTAAGCTGAATGAACTATGCAATGGTACAAAAGAAAAGGGTAGAAAAAAAGGAAGAAAAAAAAGCACCTGACAGCCACAGTTATAATAACGACAACAAAGCACTGACACTCAGAAAGTCATAACGAATAGGTCCTGTTCTTCACTTCAAATCTTCTGAATTACTCAGTGGGGACCATACTTTAAAAAAAGAGAGAGAATGGATATTTATGTATACAAAAAAAGAAGAAAAAGAAAAAGACCATAACAAGGTCCAAGTTAATTAATGTGGATCAGGCTGTGTTTTGGATGCTCACAAGTCACATGATCCACAACACACACATGTATACATATATATATATCATATATGGCTTGGAAGTGTGGAATGAGGTCAGCTGTTGCCTGCCGCTTGAGTGTAGCACTGAGCAGTGGCACAAGTTTGTTAATAATCAGCTCTTTCAGTGAATGTATCACAGAACATCAGCATCAGATCTACTTCCACAGTGCATGTAGGACACATTTGTTAATAAACATATTTTCTTCTTGTGAGTGTACCACTGAACATCAGATACATCAGATCTGTTCCACAGTACATGTACTGATGTAGCACTGAGCAGTGGCATGTGCTGATTAAACAGAAGGACTTCTACTAGTTCTAGTGAATGTATCACTGAACACCAACATCAGACTTAGTGACTAAATGGGTGTAGCAACTAGCATTGAGCAGTAAAACAAGTTTCATAATGAACAGATCTTCTTCCAGTGAGCATCTCACCAAACAGCAACATCAGAGCTACTCCGTAGTGCACATGCAGTATTGAGCAGTGGCACACATTTGTTAATAAACAGATCTACTTCTTGTGAATTATCAATGAACATCATCATCAGACCTACTCCACAGTGAGTGTAGCATTGAGCAGTAGCACCCCTTCCTTAGCCCAGTTCTCCAGACATCCGTGGTCTGGGGTGGTGAAGTCACTGATGTCATCTTCCAGTTCCTTGTACATGTTGCGCAGTGATGGTGGAATCTTAATGCCACGTGGCACTGAGAACGACAAGCCATGAGCCTGCAATGTCAGATTCACAAGGTCAAGGGAATGGAAATATTTAAAGTATTTAAAACAAACAAAATATTCTATTCAAAGTATGCATAAATCCTCCACACACACACACACACACTCTCTTCCTCCCTCTCTCTCTCAACCCCCCCCCAACTCTCTCTCTCACACGCACACACGCACACACACACACGTGTACACACACACACACACACACACATGTACACACACACACACAAATCACAACAAACCCACAAACAGAATGTACAGTACCTACAGAAACAAATAAACAACTGTGATGATAGTGCTAAGTGGAAACAAAACAACAACAAACAAACAAACAGCAACCAATATTTGGGTCCTCCACATAGGGAGGAGGATGGTCAGGCTTTCATTAAAAATTTTTTAAATTAAATAAAAACTTTTAGAAAACATGATACTTGTATACCACCATTAGTACTACAGTGAGGAACCTCAGTACAACACTATTTTGTTCCATCATTGTGATCATCACCGTACCACAGTACTGTTACAACTGTACACCTATAACAACATACAAAACAAAGAACCAATAATTACAAGCAGCACACTATCATAGTGATCCCCTTATCTTTAATCTTAGCACAGCACTGATGATGATATAGTCATCAAACAATAAAGCTCCAATTTCACATTATATATATGATAATGTACATCAATCTCCAATTTCACATTGTATCACCAAGCCAATGTGATGGTGACCTAAATCAGCTATTAGACCATCATTACCTGTCCATCATCATGGTAAGGATCTTGACCCAGTATCACCACCTTCACCTGGTGACACACACACCATTTTAATTTTTATTAGTTTATCACACACCATTTTAATTTTTATTAGTTTATCACACACAAAACCGTCTCATTAGTTTATCACACACAATCCAATCTCATTAGTTTATCACACACAACACCATCTCATCAGTTTATCATTATTGGTCCTGCTGTCCAACTGCATTTTTAGCATGTAAAACCTGTCCCTAGTTAAAAGAACAGTGCATTATTCTTAGTGTGGCCTGCTCTTTAAGACCAGTGGCTGCTTCTGAAAGGAATAAAAACAAAAACAAAACATAACAAAACACTACCCCCTGCCCCTCTCCATTATATAAAAATTATATATAATACATCTTATATATATTTTTGTGGAAAAGTAGCGAGTCTGAATTGGAGACACTTGTTTTTCAGAAGCAAACAACATTGACAGTTAAAAAAGTGAAAGACTTATGACATGTTTGAGTGATATATATATATCTTGGGTCATGGTACATGGGACATGGTGATGTGAGGTGAGTTTGGTTTCAGTTTAATTGTTAAAAAGGTGGACATTCTAGGTCTGCCTCAACAGCACACAGAGAGAGAGAGAGAGAGAGAGAGAGAGAGAGAGAGAGAGAGAGAGAGAGAGAGAGAGAGAGAGAGAGAGAGAGAGAGAGAGAGAGAGAGAGAGAGAGAGAGAGAGAGAGAGCGAGTGGGGGTGGGAGGGGAATGTTTTAAATATCTCTCTGTGTGTGTGTGTGTGTGTGTGTGTGTGTGTGTGTGTGTGTGTGTGTGTGTGTGTGAATGAGAGAGAGAGAGAGAGAGAGCAAGAGAGAGAGAGAGGAGTGATGTTTGTGTGTGTGTGTGTGTGTTCTATAGTTGTCTGGAATGTATGTCGTGTGCAAGAGAGCGTGACGTATAAAAATATGACATATCTAATTATGTTTTGTAGGAATCAGTCAAGCTAACCGGGCCTTGACGAAGCCCTCAAGGGCGAAAATTTGGAGTAAAACGTTTCCACTAAAAAACATGCTTGGACTTTGTTATACATTCTCTAAATGACACCATACTAAGTCCTTCCTGCACGGTGCAGTGCACAGGAGTCATAGAGAGCCTTGTTTATTTGTCTCTCTATATATATATATATATTCATGCATACAATGACCTGTTTGAGAGGGGTGAGGTTGAAGGCATTGAAGATGAGCTCCTGTGGTGGAAAGGTCTGTGAGCTAGCATCTGGGCTGTAGTCTTTGATCAGTAATGCTTCTAGAGACTTGAAATAATCTTTCTGCATCTCTGGTTGCAGTGCGCTGCTCCATCCTGGGTCCCTCAGGTGAGACGAGAGAGAAAAACCCCTTTGCTGCTCCAGCAGCCATTTTGGATGCCTTTGCCAGTTTGGCTGGTTTTGGGGTTTCTAACAACAAAACCAATTACTGAATTAGCAAACAAACTGCAACATATTAAATTGAAAAAACAAACAAGAACAGTATTTAATTTATACACTATTGTATTACATGGGTAACAACTAACATGTACTGATTGTTATTGTTATAGAACACTTATGTCAAGCAAAATAACAGTTTTCACACACACACACACACACACACACACACACACACACACACACACACACACACAACAAAAGAACAAACAAACAACAACAACCAAGCATCAAAAGACTTCCTAATATGTTATTTACAATTACAGTACTATGTAGTGATAGTAAAGACAACAAATATAGTGATAGATCACGCAAGAAACAACTCACAGTGTTATATAAATGCTTATTGAGTAGGATCCTTCAAAAACTGCTATTCTTTCTTTCCAGGACTACTACGAATGGAACAACTTAGAACAGGAAATAGCTGCAAGACATTAGAAAGTTTCAAGACACAAATCTCTCGCTTCCCCTATAACATCGGGTGCTCCCCCCTTGTCCGCTGACGTTAAAGACTGGGTCCCGTCAGCATATATATCGCACTTACACTAGTTGTAGTGCGCATCAAGATCAAGTAATTCTGTAGAGATAATTACTCAATTAGCAATTTTACTGAAAAAATATGATGTGCATTTGACGCTCGTAAGCCATTAAGTGTAAGAGTCAAAAGCATTTAATTGTAATTATCTCAACTTATGTGCACATCATTGCACTAAACTGTGCTTTTTGACGCTAGTAACGCGCCATTACCATACAGTTTACGACTAATAACAGTAATAGTAATACTTGTCTTCGCTTGTTTGGCAGGTGCGGGCGCCGTCTCCGCCGCTACAGCCTTCGTTGTGCATTTTCGCTTCGGTGGCATGTTTGGGACACAGATGACACGCTTCTGCGTTTAAAAATCCCCGGCGTGGCCGCAAACAGCAGATTTTGGTGTGTTTATTATTTCCCAAGTCGAGCATAACCGAAGGCCGAACGACGTTGACACAGTTTGGAATGGGGACGACTGAAGCAAGGGAGCAAAATCTATATTAGCATAAAAGTGGGTATATGCAGTTGCCTCCCGTATTCTTTGCTCTGTTTTATAGTTGTACTTTGCTGTTGCTGTTATTGTAGGCGTTATAAGGTTTATTTGTTTCTGTTGGTCAGCAAAGGAATTGATTAATGGGTCATAATATAATAATCTACCCCTAAGAGTCTTCCTTAAGTCTTCATGGGCTGTTTCATGGACGGCTACAGCGGCTCAAACCTGTGACAAACGAATGGTTTTAACTAGCGGGACAGTTTCAGTGCAAACGTTAGATTAGCTGTAATAATAATAATAATAATAATAATAATAATAATAATAAAACACAAGGCACTGACCGTGACCACCTTTTAAATACTCATCGCAGCCGGCAGGACTTGCAACGCTCCTACAGAGCCCAGTCTTTGCAAGAAGAAGAACGGACACTGAGTCTCCTTGGCTCGCGGACTTCTTGCTCTCTACAACTGTTAGGCCAGGTATACGGTATTGTTCAACAGGACCGAAACAATAAGGACAGAGATAATTATAGACAGTCATGCACAACTTCTTTCTCCTTCTGGCTCAGCCTATGTCAACTGCCTGAACGGCCACTGACACGGCCATTCCGGGCCATCACTGACGCTGAGCAGTAGGGCCTACATCAGTGTCACCCGTACGTGACAAATCGCAGCCCCGTTGGTTTCATCAGTCTCCCTCTCCCCCCCACCTCTATACCCCCTTCACCCTGTCCCTAATAAGCCTCGTGGTTTCTGTGGACGTTAAGCACCATGTTTACTTACTTTCATCAGTCTATAATGGTGTCGATGGCTCTCGTGAATTCTCGGAGAGTAAGCTCCAAAACCGGCCTGGTTCAGTCTTTGAAGTTGCACTAGGAGGAAGTGTCCACTGAGTGGCCGAGAACGAGGTCATTGAATCTGTGCTAAATTGCATTAATGGCAACGTTTCTGTGGACGTTAAGCACCATGTTTACTTACTTTTTAACGGCAAGAACAGAGTGTGTCTTGGCTGCGACAGTGTGTCTATACTTTGTTGTAGTCGGCACAGTAGGCTGAGTCCAGCGCCCAAAAACCACAGTTCCGTATCTGGTGGCAATGGCACCCATTCACGCCTCTCCGAAGACTGCTCTAGAGTCACGCAGACGTAACGTCATGTGTGTGTGTGTGTGTGTGTGTGTGTGTGTGTGTGTGTGTGTGTGTGTGTGTGTGTGTGTGTGTGAGCGTGTGTGTGTGTGTGTGTGAGAGAGAGAGAGAGAGTGTGTGTGTGTCAGTGAGAGAGAGAGAGAGAGAGAGAGAGAGAGAGAGAGAGAGAGAGAGAGAGAGAGAGAGAGAGAGACAGAGAGACAGAGAGACAGAGACAGAGACAGAGAGACAGAGAGAGACAGAGATAGACAGACAGACAGACAGACAGACAGAGACTCAGTCATATCGACTTTTGTAATAAATGTTCGACCAACACCGAGCCAGTTAACCTGTGAAGATAAAATTTACTTCGAAATGTAGACATATAATTACTGCTGTAAGTAAGAGCCAAAAACGTTTCGGGTTTCACCGACTCTCTCGCCCCCCCCCCCTCCCCAATCCCCCCCCCCCCCCCCCCCCTTTGCATTCATAAAATCACTGACTGGAGCGTTGAAATATAATTTCCATGCGATATTTGTCTACGGAAATGTGATTTCCATACATTGTTTCCTAGCAATCACATACACTCGACATCTAGTTTTCAATATAATGTCATGAGCACGGTCATCGCTGTGCACAGTCGGGAACGGAGTGGTTCTGATTCATATCCCAGCTTGTCACTGTGGACCGCCAGAGTTCCGGGCCTCAGAACATCTCGGTTTGCCTACGCGTAAGTCAACATTGTGGTAGGCAAAGTTGAGATCTGCAAAATGAAAGAAACAATAGCCTGTAGGCTATGTAACAGTCCATCTGTCTTTTTTTGTCTTTTTTTTTTTTTTTTTTAGCTCTCTTCTCCCTGACGTTGTCTCTAACACACACACAGTCACACACACACACACACACACACACACACACACACACACACACACACACACACACACACACACACACACACACACGCACGCACGCACGCACGCACGCACGCACGCACGCACGGCGAACACACACAATCTCTCACCACCACTCCCCAAACACCACCACCCCCGCTCCCACTGTAACCACCCTTCCCCTGAATTTCTCCGCAGCTAATATGAAACTTTAGGTCCAGCACCACCTCCCTCCT
>OY757542.1:24450392-24461373 GCA_963584105.1 Alviniconcha strummeri
AAATCCTTGCAGTCTACCCGTGCATACGCCCATACAAAACAATCAGAAGAGAATTGTGTAAAGGGTGCGCTACTGCTAGCTATGTTTAGTTCTTTTCACAGTTACACGCATAAAGACAAATGAGAAAAGTACGCACTCCTCGATCACAACTGTACTAGACACCCAGTATCACAAGTTAGTACAAGAAATGTGTTTACAAGTTAGTACAAGAAATGTGTGCGCATGACGTCATTGTCAATTATGTCACAAAAAACGGGAACCTCCAACTCGATGTCCTCTAAACGAAGGGGGGGGGGGGGGAACTTGCACAATTCATGGACTCGTCACTGCACCTTTGTTTGTCGTCAGAGAAGAAATTACGGCCGTGACAAGGACGTTTAAACCATTGACTCGTGCAACAACGACTGTAATGGTCAAACTACGGCAGCGTGACGACAGTACGGCTCAGTAAAGAGATACAAACGACACGTTTGGTGACACCAGGGAATCAGTCGTACACGTGCTGTTAGTCTTACAGTTACATCCACAAAGCTAACGGATCGTAAAGTCTCCGCTAGGAATTATTGCCACCGTTACAACTTGAATAGTCACAGCACGAAAACAACGTACACCCACAGTGATGACCTGGCTAAAGACACAGTCACAGTCGCGAGGACTTTCATCGCGTCTTAGGTCGTCACAACATTTAGGTCTCTGAGTTTGAGCCACAGTCATGACTTGGCTCGCGACAGCATCGAGGACTTTGAGCCACAGTAATGCCATGGCTCGCGACAGCATCGAGGACTTTGAGCCACAGTAATGACTTGGCTCGCGACAGCATCGAGGACTTTGAGCCACAGTAATGACTTAATGGCTCGTCACAGTAGCGAGGATTCTCAGCCACAGTAATTGCTTGGTTCGTCACAGTAGCAAGGACTTTGGGCTACACTAATGACTTAAATGGCTCGTCACAGTAGCGATGACTTTGAGCCACAGTGATGACTTAGCTCGTCACAGTAGCGAGGATTCTCAGCCACGGTAATGGCTTGGTTCGTCACAGTAGCAAGGACTTTGGGCTACACTAATGACTTAAATGGCTCGTCACAGTAGCGATGACTTTGAGCCATAGTAATGACTTGGCTCGTGACAGTAGCGATGACTTTGAGCTACACTAATGACTTGGCTTTTCACAGTAGCGATGACTTTGAGCCACAGTAAAGACTTGGCTCGTCACAGTAGCGATGACTTTGAGCTACACTAATGACTTAAATGGCTCGTCACAGTAACGATGACTTTGAGCCACAGTAAAGACTTGGCTCGTCACAGTAGCGATGACTTTGAGCTACACTAATGACTTAAATGGCTCGTCACAGTAGCGATGACTTTGAGCCACAGTAAAGACTTGGCTCGTCACAGTAGCGATGACTTTGGGCCACAGTAAAGGCTTGGCTCGTCACAGTAGCGATGACTTTGAGCCACAGTAAAGACTTGGCTCGTCACAGTAGCGATGACTTTGAGCCACAGTAATGACTTGGCTCGTCACAGTAGCGAGGATTCTCAGCCACAGTAATGGCTTGGTTCGTCACAGTAGCAAGGACTTTGAGCTACAGTAATGACTTGGCTCGTCACAGTAGCGATGACTTTCAGCTACAGTAGGCCTAACGACTTGGTTCGTCACAGTAGCGAGGACGTTCAGCCGCAATGCTGACTTGGCTGGTCATAGAACAGAGGATTTTGAGCCACAGTGATGACTTGACTTGGCTGGTCATAGAAGAGAGGACTTTGAGCCACAGTGATGACTTGGCTGGTCATAGAAGAGAGGACTTTGAGCCACAGTGATGACTTGGCTGGTCATAGAAGAGAGGACTTTGGGTCACAGTGCTGACTTGGCTGGTCATAGAAGAGAGGACTTTGAGCCACAGTGAGGACTTGGCTGGTCATAGAAGAGAGGACTTTGAGCCACAATGATGACTTGGCCCGTCATAGAAGAGAGGACTTTGAGCCACAGTGATGACTTGGCTGGTCATAGAAGAGAGGACTTTGAGCCACAGTGATGACTTGGCTGGTCATAGAAGAGAGGACTTTGAGCCACAGTGATGATTTGGCCCGTCACAGAAGAGAGGACGTTCAGCCGCAATGTTGACTTGGCTGGTCATAGAAGAGAGGACTTTGAGCCACAGTGATGGCTTGGCTCGTCACAGTAGCGAAGACCTTTACTCACAATAATTACTCAGTTCGTCACAGCAGCGATCACTTTCTTCCACAGTAATGACCTGGCTCGTCACAGCAGGAGTAATTACTCGGTTCGTCATAGCAGCGAAGATTTTCAGCCGCAGTAATGACACAGATCGTCTCAGCAGTGTTCGATGACTTTCACACACAGCAATGGCCTGGCTCCTCACAGAAGGGAGAACTCTCAACCACAGTAATGACTTGGATGGCCACATCTGCGAGGAGTTGCGACTTGGTTCACAGTATCGACTACTTTGAACTACAGCGATGACTTGGCTCGTCTGGGCAGCGACTACTTTGAACCACAACGATGATTTAGCTCGTCACAGTATCGACTACTTTGAACCACAACGATGACTTGGTTCGTCACAGTAGCGACTACTTTGAAGCACATCGATGACTTGGATCGTCACAGCAGAGAGTAGTTTGAGACAATGATGAACTTTCGAACACAATAAGGACTCGGACTGTCACAACAGTGAAGACTTTAAGCCACAGTAATGACTAGCAGGGAATCAGAACCGCAGTAAAAAGTGTCAGAACCGCAGTAAAAAGTGTCAAACCGTGCATTTCAATATATACGTGGTTTGCAAACTGTAAGACGTTCAACCACGAGGACTGAAAGAAAGTACTCATTTGATGGGAGCAGCAAATTACCAGCAAGGAAAATGACCATCGGTTCTTCACATCAGGGAACAGTTATCACAGAGATGGTTACGTTCCTCACAGGAACATGAGTCACAATAAAGACTTTAGTTTTGTCAAAGTAGGGAGTTCCATCAGAGAGATGACTGTTCGTCACACCAAGGACCTCTACCCACAACGATTTATTTGATTACAGCAGGAACGTTAAGTCACGGAAATTACTTGGTTCATCAAAGCAGGGAATTAAATTCCAAGACATGATGATTATGACTTTTTTCGTCGTCTCATCGTAACAGGGACTTCTTGCCAAGCGTGGCTCGTCACACCTACGACTAAGATGTAGGCAGACGTAGCCACAATGATGCCTCAGTCCGACTCAGACCTGACCCGGGGCATACCGTACCTGTGCTGAATCCTGCCTGCACATAAGGCATACCGTACCTGTGCTGAGTCCTACCTGCACATTTGCCTAAGCTGTGTTCTTGCCGGGCTAAGATCAAGCAAGCTCCCGCCCATCCTGAAGTGACCCAGTGCGACGGACGGGACGTTATAAAGTCCAGGTACTCCTCTCAGCCCCGACATCATAGTTCAGGAGCTGTGTGAGAGTCGAGGTGGCCGTCCTGGGCTGTCCGTCCTAACGAGCCTTCCGTGGAGGTAAAGCTGTATATAACCATGCTTCGGCATTGGTCTCAGCTTGTCCCTAATATGTCAACTGACATCTGAGGACATTAAGCAACACTTCATCATCATCAACAGCCCCGACGTGACCTCATGAGTCATGTATGAATGTTGATTTCGATCACCCATCCTCCTGAGTTCCTAGGGAATTTCCGCTTGAGTCATCTACAATCAACATCCGCATCGCTCACTGACATGGGTCACGCTGTCTCAATTTGATTCCCGTCTGCCAGTTGGCTTAGTCATCCCATCTTAATAAGCTTACGTGTATGCACGCCGATTGGAATCGATCTCGTATCCGAATCCATTGCTCACAGCGACTCGAGCGACGAGCTGTCCTCCAACCTGAATCACCCCTGCAAACGTATCCAAGTCCTCCTGCAATCTGCATCACTTCTGCAAGTTTACTTGAGTCATCTTCCAAACCGAATGACTCCTGCAAGTTGACGTCAGTCATCCTGCAACCTGAATCACTCTTCTACATGAACCTCTCCAGCCTGAATTACCTGAGCAAGTGATTGGAGTCTTCCTCCAACCTGAATTACCCCCAGCAAGTTGACTGGGGTCCAGTGACATAAATCTTTCTTTATGTTGACTGGAATCGTCCTCGCATCTGAAACCCTCTTGCACACTGACTGCACAAACCTCCCCTAACCTGAATCCCTCGAGCAAACTGAGCGGAGTTCTCACATAACCTGAATATCTTTTCGCATCTCAACCTAACTGAATCCCTCGTGCAAAATGAGCGGAATTCTCACATAACCTGAATATTTCTTGCACATCAGCCTAACTCAATCCTTCTCCAGAGCGAAGCCTTAATTCCCATACACTGAGCCGAATCCTTCCGACACATTCACAATCAGAATCATCCCACCTATCTATCATGGTCACTCCTTCCCGCAGGCCTCCCTCGTGTGAATCCCTCTTACACGTCGAGTTGCGTCCTCAGCCTCCTCTTCCTCCTATGTACCGATCCTCGCTGCGCGTCGATGGAATGAATCTCCACGGCCACCTCATTGGACCGTCAGCTCCGCGAAAATGTCTTCTCCGTCGACCTGGCGGGTAATTTCCAGACCCTCCTCCTCGTATATACCGATCCTGGCTGCACGTCGATGAAATGAATCTCCACGGCCACCTCGCTGGACCCTCAGCTCCCCGAAATGTCCCCTATGTCGACCTGGCGGGGGATTTGCAGACCTCCCTCCTCTTCATCCCGCATTATTAAGCCATGGAGTGGTCCGGGGACTGGAAGAGAACGACTCCGGTGATGGTGACGGTGGCGGTGACGAAGCAGAACAACAGCACCCGGTCCGTGATCAGCGCCACCTGCTGCCACTCCACCTTGATGACGTCACGCTTGTCCTGCTCCATCACGCGGATCTCGTTCCGCTCTATAGTCTGGTAGACCTTTTGCAAAACCCGCGAGAACTGCGACTCGAAGTTGTCCCCGCTGCTACTCCCGCCCCCGGCCCCCACTGTGCCCCCGACCACCTGTGGCGGCGGGGGCGGGGGCGGTGGTGGGGTTGGCAGGAAAGCACAGGAGTGGCTGTTGCTGCTGGGGGGTTGGTGCATGTGCTGCTGCGGCGGCGGCGGCGGCGGCGGTGGCGGAAAGCCGCTGGTTCCACCGCTGCTGTGGGAGGAGTGGTGGGGCAGGCTGTGGTGACTGTGGAGCTCGCTGTCCACCCGGATGTCCACCCGCCCCATGTTGACGTGCTCCGCGCCTCGCTTGTACTCCTGCAAACGAGACGACGCGAGAGTAGCGAGGTATGACAGACTCTAGCTGACAGCGACACACACACACACACACACACACACACACACACACACACACACACACACACACACACACACACACACACACACACACACACACACACACACACACACACACACACAGGCAGGCAGGCAGGAAGGAAAGGAAGACACTCAGGACAGACGGAGAGACGCAAGACATGACAGACTCTTGCTGACATTGAGAAACGCACATGCATGCAGGAAGGGCGGGCAGACACTCAAGACAGACAGAGAGAGAGAGAGACAGGCAGACAGACAGACAGACAAAGAGACAGAACGACAGAGACAGTGACAGAGACAGACAGAGAGACAGAGACAGACAGAGAGACAGAGACAGACAGAGAGAGAGACAGACAAAGAGACAGAACGACAGAGACAGTGACAGAGACAGACAGAGAGACAGAGACAGACAGAGAGACAGAGACAGACAGAGAGACAGAGACAGACAGAGAGACAGTGAACTGAAATCACCATCGTCGTTGCCGTCATCGTCAACATCAACAATTCCACAATCATCGACGTCATCAACAACAAAAACAGAGAGAGACAGAGACAGACAGAGAGACAGATGGAAATTAGCACGCTCCGACTGCCACAACCCAAAAGAACAAATAACCGACTGGAGTCTTGACACTTAACCAACAAACAAGGGATAAATTAATTAGTGCGAGAGAGAGTTGTAAACAGTTTCTAATGAAGCTGTGAACAGTCAATTAGAAAAATACAAACAAATAGCTGATTGTGTCTAGATACTTAACCAGCAAACAAGGGAAACATTAATTAGTGCTGGAAAGAGAGAGTTGAATACAGTCTCCATGAAGCTGTAAATAGTCCCTATAATCTCTCTGTCTCCCTCCATTACTGCCCCCTTCTGTCTCCTTCTCCCCTTCCCCGTTAACTACATACACTGTACAATGTTTCAAGCGTCACTCGTTGTTCAAGAACAAGTGATAACTTCTGGTCCAAGCAAAGGACGAACCTGAGGACCTACTTACCACAACAGGTGAAATGTCTGGCTCACACTGTGGCGCCATTTTGTATCGGATGTAGGAAGAGCTCCCCGCTGCTCCGTTACACTCCGGTGTGAACTGAAATCACCATCGTAGTTGCCGTCATCGTCAACATCAACAATTCCACAATCATCGACGTCATCAACAACAAAAACAACAACAACAACAACGTCATCATCATTGTCGTCATCATCAGCACCAAATTTTGTCATAATTATCATCACCACCATCATCACAGTCGTCGTTGTCAGCAGTAGCAGCAGTTTTAAATGCTGTCGTCATCATCATCATTATCGTCGCTATAAGCGTCATTATCATCACCGCGGGAGAATGACGCAGGCTACACGTGTACCATTTCTGCGTGCATTCAAACTCATATAGGCTAACGTACGTCTTCAGAAAAAAGCGAACGCACGCGCATGCACACATAGAAAGACAATACACACACACAGAAAGACAGTACGGAGAGAGAGCACATACGTGCAGAACACACACACAGAGAACACACAAACAAACACACACACACACACACACACACACCAACACACACAAACGCCCGTACATGTACACACACACACACACACACACACACACACACACACACACACACACACACACACACAGGCACAGGCACATGCACATGCACCATATGTTTCACTCACAATAGTGTTTTCTTCGCTGTACGGGGAGGACTCGACACGGATGCAAAAGAGCTTGGCCAGGAACTTGAAGCAGATCATCTTTATAATAGCGGGCACCTCCCTGCCCCGCTGACCCTTGTGATGGATGTTGAGGGTGAACACAGTCATGCCCGTAGCGAAGGACACGAGAAAGATCGTCATTCCGTAGTAGATACCTAGAACACAACAACGGCCATCAACGTCCATCGTCACCACGTCAAAGAATGATCACCAACGTCATAAATATGTCGTCATCCCGTATCTAGATACCTAGAACACAGCAAGGACCACCAACGTCCATCGTCGCCACGTCAAAGAATGATCGCCAACGTCACAGAGTGTCATCCAGTATCTAGATACCTAGAATACAGCAAGGACCATCAAGGTCCATTGTCGCCACGTCAAAGAATGGTCACCAACGTCACAGAGCGTCATACTGTAGTAGATACCGCAATGTCCATCATCGCCACGTCAAAGAATGATCACCGATGTCATAGACCGTCATCCCATACCTAGATACATTGCTCACAGCAAGCACCACCATCATCGCCGTCGCCATCACGTACAGGAATGACACAAACGTCACCACAAGAATGGTTATGGACGGTGTTGCCATTCTGTGCACAACATACACATGCAGGACAAGGACGATCCTCAACATTTATCGTCACCGCGTACAAGAAGGATCACCGACATCATCGTCGTATTGACCTAGGCCTGCGAGAATGATCATGGACGGTATAAAAATAAAAATAAAGTGGAAGAAGGTGAAAGGACGTTTATTAACCAATGACGCTGAAACGTTCACAAGAATTTCTCTTGATGACGTTCCATTCATACAGTGCGTGAACAAACAGTACAGAACAATACAAGCCATGAATAAATAGTTGTAAATAAATTTAAATCGCAGCAAGCTAAAAGTATTTCCGTCAGTACACTATCGCAGTATGTACCAGCAGAACAAGATCATCACCGTTCAACTTTACCACGTGCAAGAGTGACTACCAGCGTCAGCATTGTCATCATGCAGGCAGCTAGGCCTACAAATGGATCATAGACGTTACTGTCATTTTGTAGTACAAAACAAACGCCTGATATAATTTTCAGTTGTTGGTTCAAACGGACTGCCATTTGAGCACCAAGGAAAACCTGTCACTTAGCTGATGGTTTTCGGAGACATATGGTGTAACCAGTTATGGCAGTGGTTGGAAGAAGGATACTGTAACCAGTGCTTGGAGTTTGCCACGTCGCTTGGCAACGACGACAATGACTTATCGGTCACTGGTCTTTCTCCTGGGACCTACTCAGTTTGTGTGTGTATATATGTATATACGCCTACACCAAAGACTCTCCGCTGGGGCTAGCCTTTGTCTACACCAACGAGGCAGGCAGATCGTATTACAGGACGAATGTTGTTACGTAGGTACCTCTGAATCTACGGACAGTCGATCATAATCAGGTCGTGAACTATGCTGCCAGGAGATGAGGTCACAGGCATTGTAGCGCGCTATTCTCAAACGTGCCAGTCAGTGACAGCTTTGTAGTGTTAGGTATACACGCCATAAATAACTCGTGTAATTATATATACTCCCTCGCACCTCAGCATCGTGGGATTTCGGTCCGTGCCACTGAACATGCAGACAGCTAGAGCCGAGGGACTAGATGAACACATCTGTGTGCTTAACGAAGGTATATACATGCATAACGCTGGTGGTCTGTTAGTCAGTCAATAAGAGCTCTATCAAAGCACACAGATGGTTAGAATAAAAGTGCTTTGTTATAGGACGCTGGCAGTCAACTTTGTTTCAGATCAACCTCCCCTAGAAATAGGTCACCCTGCTCATCGTCAAAAGCGACTAGTGCAGATTCCCGTGTAGAGTGCATGCGGTATATAAATAGCTCCAAAACACTGTGTCACAACAAACAAAACTAGTTAAATTAGAGCTTGGAAGATGACACATGAACACACCAACAAAGACCTGAATCGCCACCGGTGATTCTCACCTGAAATGCGGGTAAATACTGTGTACACAAACTCCACGAAAGGTGTATATCCCCTGAATCACGACAATGAGGTAGACATTACTCACAAGTCTACAGTCGTTGATAGACTGTGTTTTGTTCTTGTACTGAAACAAATTATGTCTTGAGAACCTGTTTCCAGATATTTCAAGGAAATACAAAGCACAAAGAAACTAGGGGAGGAGGATGAATGGACGAATGAGTGAATGAATAAATGAATTAACATTTATATGTAGCGCATAAAAAACCCAACAACAACAAAAACTTCCACACAAAACCTTGCGTGTTCACAGCGCCAGATACACACAGGAGGTTACCTCTCTAACACCCAAGAACTCTCTAACTAACTGGAGCCCCAACTGACCGATGAGAGGCAGGACGTTGGAGGTGGGAGGCATGTTCTCCGTGACCAGCATCATAAACACGGTCATGGAGAGGAGAGTGGTGATGCCCATCGTCACCTTCTCACCGCTGTCGCTGGGGATGTAGAAGCCGAGCAGCGCCACCAGCGTGATGAGGATGCAGGGCACGATCATGTTGAAGATGTAGAAGAGGGGCCGCCGCTTGATAATGATGTAGCACGTGATGTCCGGGTACGGCTCCTGCAGCACACAGCCGCAGAGTGGGCTTGTGAAGTAGGGTGTATTGCAGAGCAACACAGACAGGCACACACACACACACACACACACACACACACACACACACACACACACCCACCCCCCACCCACACACACACACACACACACACACACACACACACACACACACACACACACACGCACACACACACACACACACACACACAACCGTACACACACAGACACCCACACCCACCCACACCCACCCACCCACCCACCCACCCACACACACACACACACACAACCGTACACACGCACTGTATCAATAAGCAGTCCTGGAAATTAAGCCTGATTGTCTTCCCACAGTCGTGGTCTGGGAGCTCTTCTCGGTGCCTTTGCCCTTTGCAAGGTGTCACATAGCTCAAAAAGGCAACGTCGCTATTGGGCGATTCAGCGAAGCTGGTTTGTTAGAGTAAATGCGCTTTGTAATCTTTCGCGCAAGAAGTCGCGAGAGTTCGCAGCGCACTTCCGGGCCGATTTCTGAGTAGGTGTTGCTTCACGCTGTGTATAACAGTGGAAGTTGAACCTAGAATCGCGAAGCAGTACAAATGCCAATACTGTTGCAGTTGCAAAAATTACCGTGGAAAGGGGATGAAGGGTGGGAAAAAAGTGTCTTTGCGTCGTTTTTTTTTGCTGACCGGAAGATCGGGAGTTCGTTGAAAAAAAAAAAAAAGCCTTTAAAGTTGGCAGTGTATAATTCGCAAATTCACTGTCACCGCCTTCCGTTGTGAAGAAAGTACGCACCGGAAGTAAAAGCAGCCAAGGGACTTAAGCAATGCCGGGCAAAAGTCAAGGGAGTTAACAACCCCGCCTGAATCGCCCAATATGCCCACCTTACTGCCGAACCCTGGCAACCATACTATTGCTTGGACACACGAAAATACCACACACACTCAAAGAACGAGTAGCGCTGCTCTTGCGGCTGCTGTACGTGCCTTACCCAAACTTTACCGCAAGGGACAAATAAGTAATAAAACACCTTTTCGGTGGTGACGGTATGTGATACATACGCTCCTTCTCTCCCTAACAGCCTATGAGTTGGATCCGCTCCATAATTAAAATTAAGCCTGCCTTCTTCGGAAATAGATTTTGAAAACCACATTTTCAGCGATCGGTAGCCTGTTCTGCGCTCCATATACCACGTGTGAGAAAGTTGCCGACTTTTTGTTTTTTGTTTTGTTTTTTGAAACAAGTTCACGAGACGGGTGTTCCTGGTTAGAATGACGCCAGCAGGGGAATACAGGAGGCACAACTGCAACCAAAGTCCAGGGCTAGGCGTGCATGCCATGACCCGTGTTACAAG
>OY757542.1:24461573-24476180 GCA_963584105.1 Alviniconcha strummeri
AGAGAGAGAGAGAGAGAGAGAGAGAGAGAGAGAGAGAGACAGACAGACAGACAGACAGACAGACAGACAGACAGACAGACAGACAGAGAAACAGAGACAGAGACAGAGACAGAGAGACAGAGACAGACAGAGACAGAGAGGGAAATAGAGAGAGACAGCGACAGAGAGGGAAATAGAGAGAGACAGAGACAGGCAGTCAGAGAGAGACAGAGAGACTGACAGACAGACATACAGAGACAGAGACAGAGAGGAAAATAGAGAGAGACAGAGACAGACAGAGGGAAATAGAGACAGACAGAGACAGACAGACACAGACAGAGAGAGAGACAGTGAGAGAGAGAGAGAGAACGTTATCTTACCAGCCTTGTAGGTTTCGCCCTCTGCTGTCATTGTCTGACTGTCAGCTAGTGTATCAGAGTCAGAGCACAACAGTTTCTTTGTGCGATGTATGACATAACACCCAAACTCGTAACCTGTGAAGACCAGACTACACAGCTCTTGACAAATGTTATCTTGTCGGGTTTCTCTGACAGATATCGGCGTCTGAGACACACATGAAATGCTTCCCTGGTTTTTAATGCTAGATTCCTTTCTCGGGGTGTTCCACAAAAATCTACCGTGATATGTTACAAGGTGCTATTAGAAACAAACAAGCAAAAAAACAAAAAAATCATAATTCCCACGCAGCGTTAGAAGTGTCTTCCGATTTTTTTTTTTTTTTTTTATCACTAGTACTAAATTAAATAACGACAACAGTCAAGTCAAAACGTACGTAATAGTACTTCAAAATTCACTGCCACATAAATAACTGAGGACGGCTGCTTACTTGAATTTGTTACGTTGGGGATAGATGACAAATCTTTCAAGTCGGCGAAGGGGGCGGGGTGGTTGGGGGGGGGGGGGGGGGAGTGAATATATGACCAAGGCATTAATTTTGACCCTGATGCAAGTGAGCCGGTTTGGCCCAGCGGTAAGGCGTTAGGCTGGCAAACGGACGACGTCGGTCCGAGTCCACTCTTCGGCTCTCCTTTCTCTTCGAACGTTGTGATTTAGTGTCTTAATTTGTCCCTCGCGAATTAATCAAAAATTAAAATGGCGCTCAATCGTTCTGGTGGCGACAGTGCAGCGTTAGTCATAGTCCCCCACCCACCTCCACCCCAACCCATCCAACCTCGTGGGACCTCGGTCCTGGCCAGTACCTCTCCGGAGACACTAACTCTGTTAACTAAACAAGTCAAACAATAACCTCATAAGCAGCGATTCCTTTGGGTGAAGCAGCAATGGTAGTAAAACAATGACTATCTTCCATATGATGAAGGTCACTCCACGGAAGAAGAAGAAGAAGAAGAAGAAGAAGAAGAAGAAGAAGTTTCAGACAAACAGGCCTGAGTTAAATTAACTACTGCCAACATGGGGCATCAGAATTTCTTATTCGCCGGAACCGGCCGCGAGAGTCCAGCAGCCACTGGGCAGTATAGTATGTATAACATTGTAGGCCTATAACATTGCTGTGAGCCGGTATGGCCTGGTGGTAAAGCGTTCGGTTGGTAAGCAGATAACAGGCCTCGGCTCGATTCTGCTTCGGCTCTCCTGTCTCTTCAGAAAGGCCGCTGTGGTTTGTGGACACTGTCTCGTGACTTTGTCCCTCGCAACTAATGAAACATTAAAATGGCTCTCATCGCTGCCCATCTTAATGCAAAAGTCATTCTGGTGATGACAGCGCAGCGGTAGGTATATAACCTCGCTCTTCCCCCACCTCCATACCCCCTCGCTCTCCTTTCTCCCCGTCCCTAATAAGCCTTGTGGTTTCTGTGCACGTTAAGCGCCATGTTTACTTACAAAGTAGCACTGTCCTTCGGCTTTGTTCTTCCTATTACTTTACTATCATTAACATTGTTTCCTCTTGATTAGCCTAGTCGTAGTAGTAGTAGTAGTAGTAGCATTATCAGTATTATCAAACATCCGGGACTGCATCAGTTGACCTAGGCGCTAATCTTTGACGGTGAGTTATCAGCATTGGCCGACATCTCAGGACGTGATTCGACAGGACTGTAAGCAAACTCCAAGCACTGGTTTACGACATCCTTCCTTCAACCACTGCCGTATTTAGTTACACCATAGGGTCCGGAAAACTGTCAGCTAACGAGCAGTTTTTTGTTGGTGCTCAAACAGTAGTAAGTTTGTTACAAACAAATCTAATTACTCGGATGGATGCGCCTCATGTTTACGTGCGTGCTTGGGCACTAGCCTGCTTCCAGTTTTATCAGTACCCAAACCTTTCGGAGGGCGCTGACCGCCTCGGTGTACAGCTGCGCGGAGAGAGAGTGCCCCTTCAGTGGCGTAACTAAATCTGGCAGAGTTTGGAGGAAGGTGCCGGAAAGCGATGCTCGGAGTTTGGAGGAAGGTGCCGGAAAGCGATGCTCGGAGTGTGGACTGTAGGATGCCTGCTGAGTAAACTCAACAGCAACTGCAATTAGCAGAGCAGGTACAGAAGGGTGCCCATACATCAACTCATGGTAAACATGGAGGTCATGAAGTACACCTTGACACGCCAATGAACTGTACATAAAGAAATGACGTCATACGACTACTCATGATGAAGACCAATGAACTGAAGACAAAGGACTGACGTCATATGGCAACTCATGACAAAGTTGGAGGCCATGAAGTACACCTTTACAGGCCATTGAACTGCACATAAAGGAACGACGTCATACAACTCATGATAAAGACCAATGAACTGTACAAAAACGAATGACGTCATACAACTCATGACAAAGTTGGAGGCCATAAAGTACACCTACACTACTGCCATGCCAGTAAACTCTACATAAAGGAATGACGTCATACAAAAACTCCTGATAAAGGAATGCCGTCATATAACTCATGATAAAGTTGCAGGCCACCTACACTACAGCCAGGCCACTAACTGTACATAAAGTGGTGACGTCATACAACTTATGATAAAGATGAAGGTTATGAGGTACACCTTCACATGACAATGAACTGCATATAACGGAATGACGCCAGACGAGAACTCGTGAGAAAGATAGAGGTCTTCAAGTGCGTATTTACATAAAAATGAACTGTGTGGAATGACGCGATGAAAATCATGATAAAGATAGAGGCAATGAAGTCAATGAGACACGGAGGTGAACTGAGAGTCGACTGAGATTTTGCACTTGCAGCTGTTTGCCTGCATATACATGCATGTGCAACGCCCCCACTCCAGCAAGCGCTCATGGAAAACCAAAAGACAGAGGAGGAGGTTCGCAACAGCTTGCTCAATACATTGGTGGAACTTATCTGCACTTACTCGCAAGCAAAATGGGGGCAGGTTTTCCATGGGAGACAACTCTCCGAGGTTGTTTCCCTTGTTCATGTGGCAACTAGGGATGAGAGAGTTGGGGCGGGGTGTGTGGGAGGTCAACTCTGTATGTCATACTGGTGGGGGGGGGGGGGGGGGGGGCGTCATCTCAGTGGACTTTTGAAGCAGTTCTTTGTCATACGCAAAATACTCGTCAGAAGAAGAAGGGTCTGAACAAAACAGCAACTGAAGAAAGCATGCTGGCACTGACTGCGTATTTGTATCGCAACTGTAGAAATATTAACGAAACATTCCGACGCATGCTACTTACAGTTTCCCCACAGGGTCCACGCGGTCTTTTAATGGCAGCCTACGCCGGTCCAAGATCGTTAATCTCTCTCTCTGTCTGTCTCTGTCTGTCTGTCTGTCTGTCTGTCTGTCTGTCTGTCTGTCTGTCTGTCTGTCTGTCTGTCTGTCTGTCTCTCTCTCTCTCTGTCTGTCTCTCTCTCTCTCTCTCTCTCTCTCTCTCTCTCTCTCTCTCTCTCTCTCTCTCTCTCTTCAAACAGCTACATGAGTTCACACCATATTTAACGACTATTAAAAATCCTGCCATTAGAAAAGCTTTAACCAGAATTACACTAGGGCTGTCAGCACTGAGACCTCACCAGTGCAGGTATTCTAAAGTGCCAGCAAAATCTAGACTGTCCCTTTTGTGAAGGAACACGAGAATCAGAAATGCATTTCATCTTATCTTGCCCGAAATACTCAAACCTTAGAAAATCATTTATACTAGCAAAGTGTTATGTTTATCTGAACGCTTTTCAATTGTTGTTGCTTCTTGCAGAGGAAATAACTGTACCTCATTGGCGCTATTATTATCTGAAGCATTTCACGTTCGAAACCAGTCTCTTCAGGCCTAACTGAGAGTGGTCAGAGGGGTGTGTCTGACAGCACGTGTGGGTGAGTGAGTGAGTGAGTGAGTGAGAGCGTGTGTGGAGTGTGTGGTGCGTGTGTGAGAGAAAGATTTTGAGGTTGAAAGCGTCCAGCTAACGAAGGATAATGTGTGTGTGTGTGTGTGTGTGTGTGTGTGTGTGTGTGTGTGTGTGTGTGTGTGTGTGTGTTTAAAATGAGTGTGTGTGTGTGTGTGTGTGTGTGTGTGTGTGTGTGTGTGTGTGTGTGTGTGTGTGTGTGTGTGTGTGTGTGTGTGTGTACTTCCTAAACATTATTCCACTGATTGATGATCACTGATGAACATTGTTGCTTACCCAAGCCACCACCACCCACAATGACCCGGGCAGATGTCCTGTTCATTAAAACATTCGTACTCTCTCTCCCTCTCTCTCTCTCTCTCTCTCTCTCTCTCTCTCTCTCTCTCTCTCTCTCTCTGCTTATATGTCTAGGCGCACAACTGCAGCCTCGGGCTGTTTATCCAGGCGGATGGCTTATAGTCTATAGTCAACTCACCCAACATTGACACTCGGCGTTTCCTGGAAACGATTGCTCTGTTCTTGGCAGACGACTGTGACAGATACTGCTGCGCAAAGCACTTGTGCTGAAGTTAGTTGGTTAGTTAGTTGGTGCTTTGAGCCCAGTCAGCCACAAAGGGTTATATCAGGGCTAACTTGTGCTGAAGCAGGTTTGATCTAAGTCTAAAATCCACTTACTAACCTTTGTGTCGCCTTTGTTTCCCTTCCATCCGCAGTCAAATATAAAGCTATACGCGTGTCGTGACCGTTTTGCCTTCTGCTCTCGGGCGCAGGTAGTACCTCACGTTTTAAAATATGTCCGAGACAAAAACCCGAGTGAAATAGTGATTGTAAAGCAGGTGTGAATCAATACGACAATGCAGACTTGGTGAAAATGTCCATTGACACTCGGCGTGAGCATTGTGTTGGGAAAAGAGCATTGTGCTGTGGCGTCTTGCACATAGGGTGAGGCCTGTTCCGGTTTGTTTGTTTTTTGGGGTTGTTTTTTTTTTGCTGTTTTGTTTCGTTTTTTGTTTTTTGTTTTTGTTGTTGTTGTTTTTTAATTTATCCGCTGACAGGACCTGAGGCGTGTGACAGCGACCAGTGCGCAGATAGACTAATTACAGAGAGAAACAAACTGCGCTGTTTCCCCCCCCTCCCATCCCACACACACAGAGCCCATCCATTATCTATTCTTACAGCCGAGTATGTGTGCATGAGGTCAAAGCGCTTACACTTTCAAGCAGGAGTTAAATGGAAATGACGAGAAACGTTGCTGTTGTTTGTTCCTCTGTTCGTGGCTTCATGGCATGCACTGGCTACCCACGGGCTATGAAGAAGCATTACCGGCCACACTGACTGAAACATGTGCTAAACTACAAAGCAGAACACACAACTCTGTCTCTCTGTCTCTGTCTCTCTCTCGACGTGACCTGGCGTGCAACCTGCAGGGCGGACATTGAAACTGCTGGCAAATGTTTGATCAGTTACACGCTTCAGAATGCCGGTTGCTGGACTACCAGCAGCTGCGGAAACAGCTCTGAATGCCCAGCTCGCAGACAACAACGTTTCCAGTTGGAAGGTCGTCGGATAGGGGGACAGCACCGTTATCGTCCTGCGACTCAAACCCCACGCCCACTCTTCCTCAGCAAACATGGCGGATTCGCACAACACCCAAGGCCAGTACTTCTGAAGGAACCCCCCTCGCCAGATTCGAAGGGAACAGGAAAGATCCACGCTACGAAATGAACAGTCAACAAAAGCAGATCAGGCAGGTGGCAATAATTCTGACTTTCCCTCCTTGACGTTTTCTTCGCTGAACACTAACCTTGAAAAGACAACACAGGACACAGCCACAGAGAAGTGTCGGCCTGTACGCACGGAAATCACGACTGACAGTAGCGGCAAACACGTACAACAATGAAAATGGGTCAGACGTGTCAAACCTGCATGAATTTTATCAACCACAGCCGCTTCTTTTCGCGGCGTGTGATGACAATCTGACTCATCCAACAGCCGAGTTAGATTAACGGTTTACCAAAGGACGTGACGCTGAGTTCAGTGTAGACATAGTAAAAGACTACGCTGCAACTTTAACCGACAATTAAATCCGTCCAGCGACGATTGCGAGACCCCAAAAGAAATGGGTCATTTTCCAAAGTGGCACAGGACAACAGGGATGGCGAAGAGTTTATTTTGTGTGAGTCTGATGATCTCGTTTTCGAATTCGATTGTAAAGCGACAAGTGGATGTGGCGTGCACTACTGGTGCGTTAAGCAAGAAGCCAGGAACATGCTGTCCGAGGAGCGTGCTGTACTGTACAACCTGCACAGTTGGAAGCAACTCGGCACAGTGCAATACATGGAGGCACGCGCAGAGCTCTGTTTAAACAGTCAATCAGTTTAAGTCTGTGGTGTAACTATGATCCTACCAGGAACATCTGCAGTCCTACACTCCCAAACCTGGAACTCCATTTTAACAGTCAAGCTGTTTAAGTCTATGGGGTAATTGTGATCCTGCCTGGAACATCTGCAGTCCCATACTCCCAAACCTGGAACTCGATTTTAACAGTCAAACAGAACAAGTCTATAAGGTAACGATAATCCTGCCTGGAACACTTGCAGTCACAGACTCGTTGCCATGGGACTCTATTAACAGTTAAACAGTACAAGTCCATAGGGTAATTATGATCCTTCCTGCAGCATCTGCAGTCCCATACTGACCAAACCTGGAACTCTACTCGTATTTCAACAGTAAAACAGTTTATGGGTAATTGTGATCCTGCCTCGAACATCTGCAGACCCACACTCCCAAACCTGGAACTCTATTTTAACAGTCAAACAGTTTAAGTCTACAGCCGAAGGGTAACGAAAATGCTACCTGGAACATCTGCAGAACCACACTCCCAAATCTGGAACTGTATTTTAACAGTCAAACAGTATAAGTCTACAGCCGAAGGGTAACGAAAATGCTACCTGGAACATCTGCAGACCCACTCTCCGTGCCCTGGAACTCCATATTGACAGTCAAACAGTACAAGTCTGTATATAGCGTAACGATGATCCTACACTGAACGCGTGCAGTCCCATAACCTCTGACCTGTGATTATGCATTAACCGCCGCCAGCAAAAGTTTATCACCGCACGTAACGATCGTCTGATACATTTAACTTCTGTAATCCTACGATCCCTGGGCTGTGGACTTTGTATTCATCCGCCAATAATACAAGGTTTTCAGCAACGGTGATATTACCGCGAATACACTTCAGTCCCATTTGTGTTTTGTCATAATAAACGGTTGTTGTTGTTGTTATTTTTGTAGTTTTTTGTTGTTGTTGTTTTTGTTTGTGTTTGTGTGTGTGTGTGTGTGTGTGTGTGTGTGTGTGTGTGTGTGTGTGTGTGTGTGTGTGTGTGTGTGTGTGTTTGTTGTTGTGCTGTTTTCTGTTGTTGTGTTTTTTCCTCTCTCTCTCTCTCTCTCTCTCTCTCTCTCTCTCTCTCTCTCTCTCTCTCTCTCTCTCTCTCTCTCTCTCTCTCTCTCTCTCTCTCTTTTTTCCCCCCTTCTAGGTGTTCGGATCTAACTTCAGTCCCATAATAAATCCCTGCCGTTCTACTAGTGGAGCTCCGTAATTACCCGTCAACGATTTATCAGTGATGATGATCATCCTACCCACACTCCGAGCATCGCTTTCCGGCACCTTCCTCCAAATTCTGCCAGATTTAGTTACGCCACTGAAGGGGCACTCTTTATCTCCGCGCAGAAGGAAGGATGTCGTAAACCAGTGCTTGGAGTTTGCATCCTACCTTGACCATTTGTAGTCCCATAATCTTTGTCCAGCGACTCGCGGGACTCCGCCTTCCCCAGCAGTGGCAGAAGATGCTGTCGCACGTCGTCAGAGTCGGCCATCGCCACACGGTGGGGCTGTCAGACCTTTCAGTGGAAGAACTCCAGTGGTTAGGCTACAGCAGGTGGCGGAACGAAGTGAACTGCGTCCGAGCGTGCATGCATACAACTACTGAGCTGGCTTGTCCACACAAAACGCACGTCATCAACGTACCACCTCGCACAGTCAGGTCAGACAAAGTTCTGGACAAAACACATCTTTTCTGAACAACACAGAGATCATGAGGCCGCCGGTGAATACTCCAGTTGCGACTACTAATAACTGCAGCAGGCAAAAGGTTCGGACAAGAACTGACGTTCTTCGAAGTTCGGGCAATACTGTTTCACTTCTGCTTCACCACGACCACATGCGTTTTTTTCCAGTAAATGGGAAATGGCAGTAAGCACTGGGTCTAAGAGTGGACGTCGTAGACACACGGATGGACTATGTTCCGAGTTATTTGTACGATGTTCCGAACTGACTTTCTTCAGTGATAGCAAAAATCGTAAGCGGAGCTTACTATCTTTGGTAATAATTGCGTCATGCTGGTGCAGATATGGGTCACTGTTACAGGCAGACCTTGACACCGGTTAAAGAGTCTTCAGCGTTGTTGTTGTTGTTGTTGTACGTCCGATCCATCAGGACCACTGGCAGAGTTCTGACACTAACCGTGATTCTTTTGCCGAGTGGTAGTTGCAGGCGTATTGCGTCAGTTCTGAGTCATAACTGCCACCAGTGATACAGCAAAATCAGAGACGTGTATGTCCAACTGCTGTGAATAACAAAACAAAAGCCAACGTGATATATAAGTATATAACTGATAAAAATCAAAGAAAAACAACAAGTTGGCATAAAAGTTCCCTATATATATATATATATATACACACACACACATACACTGAAGAAGCTCAAACGTTTAGCAACTGTTATTTATTTACCTTGTTTTCTTTTTTAAACAATGCACAGATGTTCAATCCTCTGTAAACTTTTCCCACGAAAAGGTGCACAGGTGCTCGCCCTGATATAACCGTACTGGTTGACTGGGCGTAAAGCATCAAGTTACTTACTTACTCTACAGGTGGAAGGCCTACATTCACTGGTCCACCTCCATTCAACATGCAGTCAGTGTTCCACACGTACATCTGTCTACACCGCGGAATGGAGGACACGTGAGAAATCTGCCCGATGAGGGTAACAATTAAGTTACAAGTTTTGCATGTATTACGTAAGAAAACAGATTTGGTTCATGGGTCATTGTGGCCACGAGCTGGCAAAGCCTTGGCTTAGTTCAGCGCAAACATAATACTTGTTAATAATAGTTAATAATACTTGTTAATAATAGCTGTTAATTATATGCAGCCTGCAATCAGCAGGTTCTTTGTCAAAGTATAGAGACAAACGGCTAGAAAATGTCAGACATCCACGCAAATGATCGCCACAGTGTCAGTGATCTGACAATTCATTATGGACTTTCTCATATCTTTATCTGACTTTATTTGACGAGAGTATGGAACGTATCAGATTCTTTACTTCTTGAAGTTTTCTTCTTCTTCTTCTTCTTCTTTTTTTTTTTTTTTTTGCTTGCGTATGTATTTGATGGAGGAAAGATGGAAACGTTTTCATCTTTCATCCATCATCGTCATCGGCAAGTGTTGTTTACTACGAGCTTTGAAAAACTAAGAGTTCTAGAGGAGATTGCATAGGTTTACTTATGATTATATACATAAATACATACGCAGAGAAAGATCAGCAAAACTAGTCACTATTCTATTCATAAAAGAGTTCACACCAAATAAAGAAAGGGAGAGAGAGCGAGCCCAAAACAGTTCCCCACAACAGGCTCTTTTCCCCAGTATGGGAAAATCACTGCTCATACAACGAAGGCAGTATAAAAAATATTTAAAAAAACCTGAACATGTGTTAAACTGAGCAACAAACTGGATTAACGATGTGTGTGTGTGTGTGTGTGTGTGTGTGTGTGTGTGTGTGTGTGTGTGTGTGCGTGTGCGTGTGTGTGTCCGTGCGGGGATGCGTGCGGGCGTACATAGGTGGTCCGTGCGTGCGTACTGGAGTGTGTGTGTGTGTGTGTGTGTGTGTGTGTGTGTGTGTGTGTGTGTGTGTGTGTGTATGTGTGTGTGCGTGCGTGCGTGCGTGCGTGCGTGTGTGCACGTGCGTGTGTGCACGTGCGCGTATGCGTATATATATATGTAAAACATATAATCTGCGCGCGCGCGTGTTTTTCGGCTGTAGACCGAGGCACGATGCTAAACAGGGATATTAAAACACGTGCTTGTCTGTCGTCTTCACTTGGGGTGAAACAAGATGATCTAATGCTCAGGCAGTCGATTCACATTCAGTAATAGAAAGCACACACTTTTCTGCATTTTATTATGCAGACTCTCGATCCACGACCGTAAAAATGGGGTCCCGGTCACAGAAACCGGGATGAGCAGATAAAACCCAGACTCGGGCTGTCCCTGGGATGAGCAGATAAAGCCCAGATTCAGGTTGTCACTGGGGTGAGCAGATAAAGCCAGATTCAGGTTGTCACTGGGATGAGCAGATAAAGCCCAGATTCGGGTTATCTATATAATCATTGTTGCAAAACCTGCCATTGTCAACCTAGATAGAACCACCGAGGAACGGATAACAATTGTTAGTCTTTCCTCCGTGTGATCACAGGTCCATCACCGCGGGTCGTTGTCAACTCTGCCCCGCAAAGGCAAGTGAGGAAGATGGTCAAAATAACTCAGTGTCACCACGTTAAGGTCTCCAAGAACTGCATGGGAACGGGTACAAGCCCTTCCTGCGTGCATATATTATATACACATACTTCAGCCGGTAGTAAAGGCGTTAGGCCGATAAACAGAAGGCCCAGTCCCTAATAACCGTTATGGTTTCTGCGGACGTAAAGTGGTCAGTACAGGCACACGTCAGTCACCGTAACTTCCTCAGTATCTAAACTACACCCAAGGCAAATATCAACAGCAACAAAAGAAAAGAAAAATGTTGTTTTTGCCGAGTAGCGTTTGCTACACTCTCTCGAAACTAGGAATTGGCATCCGTCTTTCCTGTGCTCACCCCTCCACCACCAAACAAATACAAAAGAACCTTATTATTCGTAAATAAATGCATAAAATGAAAATTCGCCTTTTGAGTCGCTCGAATTCCACAGTAAAAAAAGACAGTTAGGCAATTCAGCATAGCAAACAAAACGGAGTAAAAACGTAGTAAAGCATCACAGGACATCGCTTCTGAGATCGAGTCAGTGCACAGTCATTACTCACAATCATACCCTCCACCGCCTCTTCTGTCACAGGCCGAAACAGTACCTGTACATCCCATCCCTCCAAGCACAGTCACACTACATCCACATTAAAAAAATATCACATCACTATGCACACAGTCCTGAAACCTGCCCAGCAAAGACGAACGAAAAAGGACGAAATTAGATGCAGCGCCTCCACGACAGTGCCTCGGAACTAGGAATAATGTATAGCTGGTTTAGTCCTTTGTGTGCCTTAGGCTACAGATCTTTCGCCGCAAGAAAGAAGAAGCAGAAGAAGAAGATGATGATGATGATGTTGATGAAGGTGCTCCAGTTTCGTTATGGGCTTAATTATCACCCTGTTTGCTTATAGTCTCCCAGAACCTGCAACGATTTCGGTCTTACCTCCTGTGCTAACCGACCCATTGTTCACCACAAAATGGGCTAAATTTACTCCGTCTTTACCGAGCCAGAACAAAGTAATGTCACGAGAACGCAGAGTGAGCAACATGCTGTCAATGACCTACTACACGACATCTATATACACGTATGTGAAAGCTTTCCCAGTACATGACCGAGGGCATAAAAGTAGACCTGCACAGTTGATCACGCTTCACACGGCACTAAAAGGAAAGATTTCGCGTTTGCTAAGAGAAGCAAGTGACGGCGGAAGAAATGAGTGTCAGTATTTATAACAATACGCTCGTCTCAGGACGGGAACGGATGCGAGTCCTTCACGTGTCCATCTGCTAAAGGTCCATCACTATATACAGTCGTAATTAACTCTGTCGTAGGCCAATTATGTATGGGTGTTGGGGGGGGGGGGGGGGGGAGGAGGGGGGGCGCCGGGGGAGGGGGGGGGGTAATGTGTGGATGAATACTTGAGAATGGAACTATAGATTGATGCTTTTTATCTTGTAAGCTATTGCTAATTGAATACATACAGGTATATTACATATGACCTGTGATAACTGATATATATGCTGGGCCTTTTTGCCACTGGTGTTCATAACCAATGTATGTGTAATATTTAATTGTATACAGGTGCTGATATTAAATGTCCCCCAAACCCATTTATTTATTTTGGGGTTGAAAATTTTACTATAGGAATGAGTAGTCACTGAGTACAAAATTGAAAATACTATTTCATATATGTATATATATGTTTTAGACAGCTGTTCTTTATATGTTATACCTGCTTCTGTTTTTAATGTGTTCAACTTAATTCAGCTGAATTGTTATGTGGCAGAGCTGGTGTGAGCGAAAACAAATTTCCGTTTAATTGCTATGATTGCAACGGACAATAGAGTATTTTGAATTTGAACTGAATTGAAAATTAAACCATCTCACACCAAAAACATCTCACACACGTCACGGGAGCTGCAGAGTGGAAGTAACACAACAGTCCAAAGGTAAAATAAATGTTACTGGTTGTTTCTTCGGTCTACTCCCTCCGTCACTAAGCTAAATAATGATCAGCTGTCTGTGGATGGAGCAAAGACCGACTACTGTTTTTATGCAGCAAAAATCTTAAACAAGAATGACTGTTCTATGAATAAATGTTCTATGCAGCCTTTGCTGGGAGGCGCTAACAGAGATGCAACAAGATAATGCAGAAATACAGACTGCGTAGGGAACTGCGGTTAGAGCAAGGGAGTTTTTGTTTGTTTGTTTTGTTGTTGTTTTTTGTTTGTTTTTTGTTGTGTTGTTTTTGTTGTTGGTGGTGGGGTTTTTTTTTGTGTGTGTTTTTGTGTTGTTTGTTTTGTTTTTGTTGTTGTTTTTGTGTGTGTGTGGGGGGGGGGGGGGGGGAGCTGTCAGTGAGCTAAAAGCTCAGTGTTACGTCATTATGTTAACGAAAACAAGGCGGCTTAAACTTTATTCAAACGGTATTTCAACATGGTGTCAGACCGCAATCAGCTGTGAAGCTTATAAGCTAGCTACCGCCTGTTTTACGAGCTATTAACTTGCATGGATTTGCTAGTGCACACCGGTGTAAAACTGCTCAACTCTGTCGTCCTTTTAAACCCAAACTGAAAACCTTCCTCTTCTCACAGGACTTCTGCCCCAATACCAAGCTTTTGTTACAGTCAGTGCGTGTGTGTGTGTGTGTGTTGTGTGTGTGTGTGTGTGTGTGTGTGTGTGTGTGTGTGTGTGTGTGTGTGTGTGTGGTGTGTTGGGGGGGAGGGGGGGCGACAGATCGGTGTCATGTACGTATGAATGGTTTGAATTAATTGCGTTTACGTTTTATTGCTTCATATATAATACTTTATGTAAATTGCATTTGTAGGACTGTGCTCTACATGTGCTTAGAATATCTGCATCATGTGAGCGCTCAGGGCGTCGATGAGCGCATGATAAAATGTACGTTATTATGCTGACTTCATAGGACTGTCCCTTGGGTTTTAACTTTTATTTTAGCAGGTCGTGGCCCTTGACCGACCCACACTTGAAGACAACAACAAGCAAAGGGTCAGCGCTGTCAGGTTCTGTATGCCCGGGTCGGCGGAGAATTTAGGCATGCTAACGAGTGAGTTTATACAGCTGTGCATCAGGGCCTATAATATTAATAATCAAAGTATGTATAAAGCGCAGACTTTTGTCCGTAGAGACTATTCTAAGCGCTCGCTCGTGTGTGTGTGTGTGTGTGGTATGCGTGCGTGCGTGCGTGCGTGCGTGCGTGCGTGCGTGCGTGCGTGCGTGCGTGCGTGCGTGCGTGCGTGCGTGCGTGCGTGTGTGTGTGTGTGTACACGGAGGCTATCTTCGGCTAACCCGTGATAGTGAATCACGCGGTTCTATTGTATTGTTTTACAAATCGGCCCACTAACATTCGGCCAAAGTTCGAGTGAGCCCTCCTTTTAACTGATGCAATTTGCGTAGGCCTAAGCACATAATCACAAACCAGACGAGACAGCGGGTCAACGTTACATGACGGAAAGCCGAGATTGTGTTTGTTGTTGTTTTTATCGTTTTCGTTTTTTGTTTTTGTTTTTCGTTGGAGAATCTATCTTTGCAACACATTTACGACATAAATTCACTCACACACACACACACACACACACACACACACACACACACACACACACACACACACACACACCACTAAAAACTAAGGTCGTATGGGTGGTCTTGAGAAGATGCATTTTTACTAGATTGCTTTAAAAAAACAAAAAGCCTAGTCAGTTTTGGT
>OY757542.1:24476380-24478880 GCA_963584105.1 Alviniconcha strummeri
ATGGAATTTGTATAGCGAATCTCATGTACTTTTTCTTGTGGAATTTGTTCCGCGTTTGCTAGGCTATAATATCCTTGTGTCGAAGTCTGGTTTGGCAGTTGTTACGCAACTTTTGTTTTATGTGGCCTAATTTAAAAACACTTGTTTATGTACTATTATTTCATACACTCGGAACCGTCTTTGTAATATTCATTCATATAAGTGTAAAAATGCCTATAACCAGATTTTCTACGTTGCGTTCTGCAATATTTGTCTTCATTGCCTTCATTTATACTGAATATTTCATTCAAAGGTGAACACACACACACACACACACACACACACACACACACACACACACACACACACACACACACACACACACACACACACACACACACACTCAACCACACACACACACAGTCACACACACACACACACACACACACACACACACACACACACACACACACACACACACACACACACACACTCAACCACATGCACACACACACACACACACACACACACACACACACACACACACACACACACACACACACACACACACACACACACACACACACCAAACAAATCAACAATTGTCACTTTTTCACTTCTCTGTCTGGGTGATGGTGCGATGTGCGCTGACAGTTAACCCAAATTCAGTGGTGCTGGAAGTCTACGGAGACTCGGGCTATTTTCTTAGCCCCTACTTTCCCAACAAGTACCACTCCGACCACAACCTGACCTACACTGCCTACCTGGATACGCCAGGTCCCCTCACACTGCGCCTGGTATTCCAGCTGGATCTGGAGAGTAACAACGATATATGCTACGACTACGTCAGCATCTACGACATGAAGTACTGCGGCCAGGGCAGTCTGACTAAGGACAGTAGGTGTTTTCTCTCTACTGACGTCCGTGGTATCAGTCATAATTATATCGTAGCCTTTATCTAGTATTATGGGTGCATGTTCTCTACTGACGTCCGTGGTAATTAATCATATATCGTAGCCTTTTATCGAGTAGTGTGGCAAAGGCACCATGACTACGGACAGTAGGTGTGTTTTTTCTACTGACGTCCGTGGTAACATTTATGTATCGTAGCCTTTTATCTAGTACTGTGGCAAGGGCACCATGACTACGGACAGTAGGTGTTTTTCTCTACTGACGTCCGTGGTATCAGTCATACATCGTAGCCTTTTATCAAGTACTTCGGCCAGGGCACCATGTCTACGGACAGTAGGTGTTCTTCTCTACTGTCCGTGGTATCAGTTTGTAGCCCTTTATCAAGTACTGTGGCAAGGGCACCATGACTACGGACAGTAGGTGTTTTTCTCTACTGAAATCCGTGGTATCAGTTATATATCGTAGCCTAGCTTTTATCAAGTACTGTGACAAAGCTTAAAAACGAAAGCTGTACACACTGTGACCAAGGGGAAGAGGCATAGTGCAGGATGTGCATGTGAACAAAATCATATAAAGACGCATGAATGAGTGAGCGAGAGGAACATTGTAATGACGGATGAATATTTTAAATAAACGCCCCACAATGATGTGCTTGGGTGAAAAAACGGAAAAAAGAAATCAAGTACTGTGGCAAGGGCACCATGACTACGGACAGTAGGCGTTTTTCTCTACTGATATCTGTGGTATCAGTTACATATCGTAGCCTTTTATAAAGTACTGTGGCAAGGGCACCATGACTACGGACAGTAGGCGTTTTTCTCTACTGATATCTGTGGTATCAGTTACATATCGTAGCCTTTTATAAAGTACTGTGGCAAGGGCACCATGACTACGGACAGTAGGCGTTTTTCTCTACTGATATCTGTGGTATCAGTTACATATCGTAGCCTTTTATAAAGTACTGTGGCAAGGGCACCATGACTACGGACAGTAGGCGTTTTTCTCTACTGATATCTGTGGTATCAGTTACATATCGTAGCCTTTTATAAAGTACTGTGGCAAGGGCACCATGATTACAGACAGTAGGTGTTCTTCTCTACTGTACTGACGTTCGTGGAATTTTATCAACAACTGTGGCAAGGGCACCATGACTACGAACAATAGGTGTTCTTCTCTACTGTACTGACGTCCGTGGTATCAGTCATATATCGTAGCCCTTTATACATTACTGTAGCAAGGGCACCATGACTACGGACAGTAGCTGTTCTTCTCGACTGACATCCGTGGTGTCAATTATATCGTAGCCTTTTATCAAGTTCTGTGTCAAAGGGCACCATGTCTAAGACAGTAGATGTTCTTCTCTACTGACGTCCGTGGTATCAGTCACCTATCGTAACCGTTTGCCAAGTACTGTGGCAAGGCACCTTGTCTACGGACAGTAGATGTTTTTCTCTACTGACGTCCGTGATATCAGTTATATATCGTAGCCCTTTATCCACTACTCTGGGCCGGGCACCGTGACTATACGGACAGTAAGTGATTTTCTCTACTGACATCCGTGGTATCAGTTATATATCGTAGCCTTTTCTCAAGTACTGTGGCAAGGGCA
>OY757542.1:24481380-24506380 GCA_963584105.1 Alviniconcha strummeri
CGCACGCACGCACGCACGCACGCACGCACGCATGCATGCACGCACGCACGCATATATACGCACGCGTGCACTGAAGCAGTGAAAATGATGAAAGTGAAGATTTGGATGTTTGTCCAAACACCGATCTTTGGGTAGACATCATGGAAAGCAACCCTTATTGTAATCCTGATGCTAATTATGTCATAATGACTCCAAATTTAAGCTTAAGGTTAGAAAGAGCAGCACGATTTTTAGTTTTTGTTATCTACCTGTCCCTGTTTATAACTTATGACAAGCAGCGGCTAACAAAAAAGTTAGTACTGTTCAAAGTGTCTTAAAAAATTGGGAAGAAGAAGAAGATATGGAAAAGATCCATTCTCGTCGTTTTCAGAATACATATAAGTGTTTTGTTCAACTTTCTCCTCAGAAACAACAGAAATCACCACTGAGACTCCATTGCCAGTGACCACCCTTTCCACTGCTGCAACCACCACAGTGTCTACCTTTGACGTCACTACTAAGAATGACGTCACCACGACTACTAAACCGAAGACAACAGAAGGGAGTGTGACGCAAGACAGCATCGCTGATGCTGACACAACCATTGTAGTCACCCCCCCTGAGGCCAGGTCAGGTAAGACAAAACAACAACAACAACAACAAAAAGCAAGATATTTACGTTAGGTGACGAGCAGTCAGTGCAACTTTCTGATCCATTAACGCTTTTTTGTTGCTTTCTGTCTGTCTGTCTGTCTGTCTGTCTCCCCCTTTCTCTCCGTGTGTATATATTTATATATGTGTGTTATGTCTAGCTATCTGTCTATCTATCTCTGTATGTGTGTGTGTGTGTGTGTGTAGAGAGAGAGAGAGAAGAGAGAGAGAGAGAGAGAGAGAGAGAGAGAGAGAGAGAGAGAGAGAGAGAGAGTATAACAAAGTCCAAGCATGTTTTGTACTGGAAACTTTTTACTTCAAATTTTTGCCCTTGTGGGCTTTGTCCAAGGCCTGCCCTGTCGGTTTGACTGATTCCTACAAAACCTTATATATCTATAAAGCTGTCTGTCTGTCTTTATATATATATAAAGCGCTTTTTTTTTTTTTTTTTTTTTAACCTCTTGCGCTTTTTCAAGACGCGAGCAGCATCACAGAATTCTCAGCTATGCAGAGCACAGCCACTGAGGATACAAGAGACGCGCCTGGCGTCAGCACACTTGCCGAAGTCACCTCTACCGGAAGTAACGATGACGTCACAACCACGTTCACTTCGGTGGCCGAACGTCACCCGAGCAAAGTCCGGTCAGCACGACAGGAGGGTACCGACTCCCTCTGACCCCGACTCGGCCCCAGAAGAGCTGCCGCTGTGCGGCAAATACCAAAGGAGCGCTAGGCAACGGCACAAAGATGGTGAGCTTTATTGTATGTAGTATTGCCATTACGTTACGTGCATTTCATAACGTATATAAAGTACCTAAGTCACAGCCCGGCAGTGTATTCATAACTCCGCCCTCACATGCCAGGCCGGGTATAGTTACTGGATGATGGGTATTTTGGTAACCACAGCGTCAAACCGTGGAAGCTATCGGCGAGTAAACGTCCAGTGACATGACATAACACACACACACACACACACACACACACACACACACACACACACACACACCACACACACACACACACACACAACACACACACACACACACACACACACTCACACACACACACACACACACACATCATCATCATCATCATCATGTACGCACGCACACAACACATGCACCCACACAAATGCATGCATGCACGCGCACGGACGCACCCACACGCGCGTGCATGCACTCACGTACGCGTGCGCACACACACTCAATCTGTATGTGTCAGTTTTAATCTTCTTTTTGTTTTCTCCCTTTCCAGTAACTAGCATTCATTCGCCCATACAAACAAGGGCGATTGTAGATTCTCTCTCTCTGTCAAACACACACACACACACACACACACACACACACACACACACACACACACACACACACACACACACACACACACGTACACACACACACACACGCACTCACCAAATGCATGCTTTACTGGTGAGGGGTTAGTACAATAAGAAGAAAACAACAGATCAGTGTGTAGAAGAGAAGAGGTTGGTTTTCAGTTTTGACTTAAAAGAAGAGTGATATCCTGATCATTACGAATAACTTCATGGAAGACATAACCTATAGGCACAGATGAGGTACAGATACGAAGAACATGGATCACCTTACCTGACTGCGCGACAGAATTTGAACCAATGTGTATAATGTCCGTTTACGGGGACACGTGCATTAATATTTTTGAACAATGTCTGCATTCATTTTTGTTGTTTTTTAAAGCCTGGGACAAAATTAATGAAATCAAGACTTAAACGAAAAATGGTCATTGTCAAATGCTTTTTCAAAGTCAAGTAACAATATGGGGTTCCTTTTTGATTATTATTAATAGTCAATGGTAACACTTTTTTCTTCTTCTTTTTTTTAAAAATTATTTTATTTAGTCTATTAGCAATACATGAATAGGCTTTGTCGCAGAAGGTTGTGATCCATTGTCCATCCAGTCATGTCACTGACTCGTTTATTCTTTGTCGCAAACAGCATATTGATCCATTGTCCATCAAGTCACGTCCACTGATTCGTTGGCACAGGAAACAGATAGTGATCGTGTGTCCATCTACATAGTCACGTCAATGACTCGTTAATTCTTCAACGCAGACAGTACCGTGGTTTATTTTCCATCTAGTCACGTGATTGACTCGTCGATTCTTGAACACAGACAGTATAATTATATAGTGATCTATTATTGTCCACCCAGTCACGTCATTGACTCGTTGATTCTTTGTCACAGTCAGCATAGTGATCCATTTTCCATCTAGTCACGTCATTGACTCGTTGATTCTTTGTCGCAGACAGCATAGTGATATTATTGACTCGCTGATTCTTTGTCGTAGACAGCACAGCGATTCGTTGATTCTTCAACGCAGACAGTAGTACTAGTGATCCATTGTCCACCTAGTCACGTCACTGACTCGTTGAATCTTAAATGCGGATAGTGTGTTTAGTGATCCATTGTCCATCCGGCCACGTCATTGACTCGTTGATTCTTTGGCGTAGACACAGCAACAGCGAGAGGATCTGGAAGCCCTGGTCAAGACGCTGACTGTGAACAAGCACAACATGTCGGCCAGCTGGCGTCGCCACAACAGCGTTAATGACAGTCGCCACACGGCCGTCGCCATGGGGATGGTGGGCATTATCGTGTGCGCGGTGCCTTTGCTCTTCGTACTGGCCACTGATGTGCTGGGGATGTGTGCACAAGACACGGCTGAACGTTACGGGTTCTGCCTGCATCGTCAATAGGCTGTAATATAATTATATACACAGACGTTCTTCCTCTTCGAATGCTGCTTCACGTCCACAGAGACCATAAGGACTATTAGGGACGGGGAGCCCAGGACATCCACCTCGACTTTCACTTTCACACAGCTCCTGAGCTCTGACTTACCGTCTTCTTCTTCTTCTTCAAATGTTGCTTCAAGTCCACAGAAACCATAAGGACTATTAGGGACGGGGAGCCCAGGACGGCCACCTCGACTTTTACTTTCACACAGCTCTTGAGCTCTGACTTGAAGTCTTCTTCAGATGTTGCTTCAAGTCCGCAGAGACCATGAGACGTGGAGCCCAGGACAACCACCTCGACTTTCACTTTCACACAGCTCTTATGCTGACGTGATGTTGCCGGAGTTTTCAGACAATGCCAACGTACGGAAACCGCGTGAACGGTCCGGACCGCTCGCCTGATATTAAAGTAAGATTTAGAAGCACTCTGAAGACCTGTCTGTTTAAGCCTACTATTACTAGCAAATTCTCTACCTCCGCGGCCACTTGTAAACCAGCAAATTCTCTACCTCCGCGGCCAATTGTTCCTAACTGAAGCATTTGAGTTATCGTTAGCCTGTAATTATTGTTCCGTTCCAGTGCAAAGTGTGTGTGCGTGTATGTGTGTGTGTGCGTATTGCAAATTGTGTGTGCGTGTGTGTGTTTACACTACAAACAAAAGTTAGGGTGGGTCACTGCTCAAGATTTAAAAAAAATGTGGTCTTCAATCACTGCTCAGATAAAAAGTGATCCTCAATCAATGCTCAGGATAAAAGTGATCCTCAATCATTGCTCAGGGTGAAAAAGTGATCATCAGTCAATCACTGCTCAGGATAAAAGTGATCCTCAATCACTGCTCTGGGTGAAAAAGTGATCATCAGTCAATCACTGCTCAGGATAAAAAGTGATCATCAATCACTGCTGAGGGCAGGTGGGGGGGGGGGGGGGGGGGGGGGTCATCATTCAATCACCGCTCAGGATAAGAAAATGATCATCAATCAATCCCAGCTCAGGACTGGGATATAAAAATATATAAAAAGTGATCAATCAACATGTCCGGTGAACAAGAATATTTCATCGCACGAAACATTTCTAACAGAGGCTGAGATACTCAATGCTTTTCATTTTTTTCTTCTCTCGTGAATATCGAACAGACTTTAAAAAACAAAAACAAAAAACAGCGAGGAAGGAAGCGCATTGCCTACACATCTTACACAAACTGTCCGTGAAACGCATGCAGCATTTCCGATTCTTTACTTCACAGGAACTCGATCGCCTAAACTGCTGGACAATGTACAGCTTTTTCTGACCTTTGTCCTTCCCCAAGGTTACCTTTGTGCTTCTTGAACATTAAAGTCAAACAGCCGTTTCAAGGGGTGGGCAGCAGACTTCATTAATTGGGATGGGGATGGGGGTGGGGGTTGTGTGTGTGTGTGTGTGGGGGGGGGGGGGGGGGGGGGGGGGGGGGGGGCTGATACATAATATATACCCCTAACATTGTTTTGGGGAGATCCAATTTGTTTAAACTAGGGATTTGAATTGTAAAAACTAACAAATTTGTCTGTCATTTCTGCTCCTGTTGAAATGGAAATTCAGGTGTAAAACTTCAAATCGATGATCTCTTTATCCGGAAGAGACAAAAGAAAAGAAAAAGAAGAAAAAGAAGAAAAAGAAGAAAAGAAAAAAAAAAAGATCCAAGGGAGGCATCAATCACTGCTATCCTTCAGAGTATTTTCTATAATTCACTCATTGTAAACACACACACACACACCAAAACCCCACTGCATTAATAGCATTGACAGAGACTTTACTTCCAACACCAGATGTGAAGACTTTCTAGCAAAAAAAGACAACCATGATCATTCTGACAAAAAAATACACTGTAGTGTTGCACATTATCCAAGCAAAATAAAAAAATCAAAAAAATCAAGCCAAAGATTTTTTTTTTAAATAAACAAAAAGCACACACACACACTCCTGAATGAGAATGAAAATGAGAATTAAGTAATAAATGCACTCAAACTGAACAAACTTTTGCACTTCATTCTTTGGTCAAGCCACTCAAGCACACATGCATGTATACAGCCACTTCTTTTAACGCAACACTGCTAACTACCACCCTGCAACCCACATAAAGGATATTACTTCAGACAGACTACAAGCACCGTCAACAACTTTATGCTTAGTTAGCCACAGGCAGCTCCACCCAAGCCCTGGTAAATTAACGTCTTATCTGGAAACAGGAAGCATTTTTACAATGTCTTTTCTTTCAATGGAAAAAAAAAAAAAAAAAGGGGGGGGGGGGGGGGGGGGGGGGGAAGAAGAGGACAGTGTTGAAAACTGCAACTGCCCAAGCATGGGACTGTGCCTGTATGGTGGGTGAGAGTAGCGGTCCATTGCTCATGTCTGCTTATGCGTAGATTATTCCTCCTACTCCTCCCCGATAAACAACTGGTCCAACTAACAAAGGATCCTAGAATCTGGGATTGAAAAAGTCCCAGAGAGCTTGTGCAGAATCAACACGGTTAATTAGCACTCGAAAGACACTGCACTGACACAAACACAGCAACAAAGACCCGAGTTGCCTCTGGTAACTCTTGTGTGGCATGTGAGTAAATACATGGTACATAAGCTCCACCATCACCATGCAAGTAAATATAAGGGACATAAACTCCAAAAGAGGTACCTCTTCAGGCAAGTACATGCTCCTGGGAGTAAATACAAGGTACATAAACTCCACCAGACTCGGGTCTTTGTTATGTTTGTGTGACATCTGACAGGTGCTCATTAACTCCTTTGTTTTGTTGATTAGATTCCACAGCTAAGGCTATTAAGCTGACCTTAGTCAATATCCAAACCAAATTTACAATACTTTTTTTGTTTATATATATTTGTATAAACTGCATGGAAGTAAATGTAGAACTGATTTGTTCAGTAAAAAACCTGCCTTATTCTTTGTAACAAAATTAAGATGAAACCCCCCCAAAAAAACAATAAGTGTAAACCAAGAAGTAACAAATAAAATAGCAGTTTTACAGAAACATAAAGCCTGTCAACAATTGGAGGAAAGCTTGATCCAGTTTCCGTATGTTCAGCACATACATCTGTAAATTTCCGTAAGACAACAACCATTGTACTCATCACTCATGCAAACCATTTATTCCCACACACTCTAACACAATTCTTCAACGTCACACAGTTAATCTTCAAATTTTGTGAGACCTATGTGTCTGTGACATGTCGAACAAATTTAAACACTGGTAGGTAATGGCAACACATGTCATCGATTACTGATAGTGCATGTGGCAGTAGCCCAGTGAGATGTTACAATGATCAAAACCCTGTGACAGAGCAATTACTGCCTTTGATTTGACAACATACAACTTCGGCTTCAACGTTCTGACAGAATGAACACATTGGTATATATGGCATGTCAAACACACAGCCATTTCCTGATAACTGACTCTCACACAAAACATCTTCCTTTCTTCTCGCAGATAAACGTCCCTTTCACAGATACTGGTGCCAAACGGTGGCTGCAAACGCTGAACAATGCACTCACCATCATCATGCAGCCAGCCTATCCAAGATCAGGAGCCCAATATGGAAAGCCTCAAAATCAACCCCCCATTTCTCTGTAGCTGTATGGTATGAGTGTCAGCCCCTTCCTCCCCCTGTCCCAAGTTGCGCAGCGAGCTGTCCCTTCAATGTTTCACTGTGTGGACACCGTCTTGTCCCTTTTCCCAAAGTCCCTGCTCCGCCTGGGGGTGCCACTAGTACAGGTTCTCAGCATTCCCTGACCGCGGCTTCTTGATCTTGTCCATGTTCTTGTGGATGATGTCGTGGAGACTGGCCTGTCAGACAGCACAATGGGTTCAGTAACAGAATGGTGAACATGAATCTGTCAAGAAATGAGTCTGTACTGTCAAGTAGAACAATCCTTTGCTTGTGTATCTAATAATGGATGCCAATAATCATAAATATTTTGAAAAGGTGTCTGTATTGTTATGTAGAGTAATCCTTTGCTTGTCTATTTAATAAGGGACACTGGTAAACATGAATATCGCAAAGAAGGGAGTGAGCACTGTCCAGCAGAGCAACCCTTTGCTTACATATTTTAATAAAGGACAAACGTCAACAGAAATGTTTCTGGAAAATTTTGCTTGTATTGTTGAGTAGAACAATCCTTTGTTTGCCTATTCAATGAAGGACATTAGTATAAACATAAACCATTTGGAAAATTGGGTCTGTATTGTGAAGCAGAGCCATCCTTTGTTTGCCTATTCCACTGAAGCAGCCACAAATGATTCCGTCCCGTTTTCAAACCATGCCACAAAAGCTCGGCAAAATGACACACAGCGTGCTGCCTTGCTCCTACCCTTACATGCAGTGTTCCAACCACTTCCAGAAACTGCCTTGCATTACACTGTGAGTAAATACAAGGTACATAAACTCCATCAAATGTCCAACTGGAGGATGCTAGTTACTGTAGGTGACTCAGGTCTTTCTGGCTGTGTTTGTGATGTTTTTTGGAGTGCTAATGAACTCCTTTGTTACTTGATTCTGCACAGGTGCTCTGGGCCTCATTCTGTTTCAGATGGTAGCTGCATTTTTGCTGACACATTTCCAATCCATCAGTTTTTAGTCTGAAAGGCTTCTGAAGCGTGCCATGCTTCTGGGACCCAGCAAATTATTTGCATTTGTTTTTTTCCTGTTCATTCTGCACAGTTTCAAATCATGTACTGCATCGATGGCCACAGCTCCCTGCCGCAATAGGCATCCACCCAGAGTCTACAGAAACATCCCTCAAACTTGGCACGCAGCACCGTCAAAAGTGAGCAGCGAATGCGAGAGTGACCTAGCTGAAAGAGCTGACCAAGTACTTTCAGTAATTTTTAGTGTAGAAGAATACAACAGGCAGCTGTTAGCTCCATGCATTTATTATGTTCAGTCAGCACCGAGCAGGGCAGCCAGCTATGTATAATTTAGCTGTAGTGAAATCTGCTGGCCAGCATACGTTTGACTAGATATGAACGTGGTGTGGTGAACCAAGCATTCAAAAAGAGCAAAATCATCCTGAGGTGAACCTTTGTGGCTGGGTTATAATCATATTAAAACCAAAGAAAGTCAAAAATGGTGGTGGAAAGAGCTAAACAAGCAAAATCATCCAGAGGTGAACCTATATGGCTGGCTGTGGGGTGTGGGGGGGGTTAAAATCCTATTAAAAACCAACAAAAAAAGGGTCAGAACTGATGGTGAAAGAATTAAACAAAAAAACAACTTTGCAACGACTCACATAGTGGTTCCTCATCTCACAGAGGGTCAGTCTTAGACATACAATCTGTTTCTCGTCCAGCTCTCGGATGGACTGGCGGTAATCCTCCTGCACACACAATCACTGTAATCAGAGCACAGTGTCAGCTGTCACCTGGTGTGCATGTCCCAATACTTTACACAGGATCATAGCAGTTGTTTCAGTGATCTAACTTTCATAGTTTCTACGCCATGACTGTCTCAGTATTTTTCACACAATCAGAGTAATCACTACAATGCTCTAGATTTAAAGGTGAATGATCCCCCCCCCCCCCCCCCACCCCAGTAATCTCATTACAATGCCCTAAATTCAGAAGTATACAATTCCCACACAATTACAGTAAACTGAATGCTCCAGATCCAAAGGTGCACAATTTCTACACGATCACAGAAATCATTACAATGCTCTAGACTAAAATGTGCATGATTCCCACACAATCACAGTCATTACAATTCCCTAGGTTTGATGTCACATATGATACACAGTTGGTAAAACGAGTGATGTTCCCAATCTAAAAATAAACACAAGCCAACAGAGGTATTTCTGAGGCATTTGATGACTTGCAAATGTGGATGGAGAGCCAGACTTATGGACTCTAGCAAATCAAGATTAGGGGCTATCCACCCTTAACTCTGCTCATCATACAGATGGTCCCAGATCAGCCACATAATCTGTCCTGTGAAACAAGCACTGAACTTTGTTGCATCAACACAATTTGATGCTAGGCCCAGCAGTAAAAAGGACTATGCCACATACCACGTGAGGATACTTGGCAATCTTGGAGATGATCTTGGCGCGCGAGATGTAGTAGCGTGACAGCTGATCCAGGTAAGTGGCCGATTCCGTCTCAACTTGTCGTGCCTCTGCCATGGTGTCCTCCTGCAAACATGCAAAATGTGTGTGTTACAAGTGAGAAAGGCAAAGACAGAACTGAAAAAACAACAACAAAAAAACCCACTAATGTCCATGCTGTACCAAGGGAGGCAAGTCACAACCTATAACACATTTCTGCCAAGGTAATCCACTCCCCCCGGTCCACGTAAATTTCAGTTGTTTGTGGACTTGCTAGGGTTGTCCAGTAACATGCCTGCTGAAGGCTTATTCATGCACATATTTCAATCAAATTTGATGTGAAAGCAGAAAAAATCATTGCTGTATACACCGAGTAAGGAAAATTTGAAACAAAAGCTAAAAAGGAGTTTCACTGGGTAATGAAAAGAGAACATGCTCCCCCCCTCTCCCCCCACCCAAACTCTTATATGCTTTCTGCCTGTGTGTGTTTTTTGCACAAAGACTGAGCAAATAAAGAAAACGGAGGAAAGAGTTCTCTCCCTTCATAACGTCTCCTGAGAACATTAACTTGCACTATTATTATTAGCATTACTGTAATAGAATCTCTGATGGTGGGCGACAGCAGCAGATCATCACAAAACAGAAAACTACTGTCTGCGGGTAGAAACATGTTAAGTAAGTGCAGAAGAAAGAAAAAAATGTGTATTTACATACATGTGTATTGTGTATGCATATAAGTACATCTGTGCTTATAAAATATATTTCTGCATATGGGAGACTGACCAGGGGGATCTCTTTGAGACAGAAAGTGACAACAGCAACAAACCTGAATGGACACTCCAAAGTTGTTTCCATCCTCTATTTTGGGTATTAAAAAGCTGATCCACATCTTCACCTGATGACAGACATTGCACAACTCAGCAACAGACTAATATCACTATCATGCAAGCAAACACACACTCCTTTCTTTATAGACATGATCCTACCGGGAGTTTCTTCATTCCCACACAGTTATTAACACATCTCATAATCAACACAAAAGTGGTACTGTTTTACACTTGACAGTCCGTTAATCTTTACATGACTGACCTTAAACCACACAAATGTCACCAAGACCATTGCAAACTTTTCCAAGAAAGGCAACAAACACTTCAAACATTCTGATACTGCTTTTACCTTTGACAAATGTCACAACAACTTGTATCAGTCAGAACAGTGCATACAGGCTCCAGTATAACCACGTAATGCTGAATTTGTTTTGCTGTAACAGTGTGTAAGTACAAACCAACATTAAAGTTTCTTCAGACATCTTGCTTTCACCGAGTTTCAATGCGTGTGCTTTATTCCCTTCCCTGTGAAGCCAAACCGAATGGAAATATAAATATCATGAGACCAAATAACAGCAACAAGCACGAGTGTGAAGGTGGTCTGTACAACTACATGCAGGCTGTGTACGATGTTTGGCCTGTGACGGAACAATGAGCAATGGAGTGGTACCATGTTCGCGTGCTCCATGAGGTCCATAATGAGTGGCTTGACATCCTCTGCCCATTTGTGGATGTAGCTGTTGTAGGGAACCTTGCCGTTGGGGAACACCAACACTGGAGTACCTGTTTCAAACACATTTTGGCCTTCAGGAACAGACAGCTATTCAAGTTCACACGCTTGCTGGCAGCTGTGCATGCACGACAAACTGAAATGCCTAAGAGAACTGAGATGAAATTAAAGGAACTAGCCTTCCCAGGCTAAACTCCTCATAGGCCTGGGGCAGGTCGAAAGAACAGGATCTGCAGTAAATGTTTTCCGGTGGAACATGCTGATGATTTTATATAGAAGGTGATTTTTCTTTTAAGGTCAAATCACCAGCACTTGTTTCACCAGCTAGTTACTGCATGGACCATGGTGCGCTCTTTTCCCAAGTTTCATTTTGACATCACCAAAATGTCTTTGGCATCATGGACAGAACAGCTGGAAGCTCTGTTCTGTTACAGGCAACAAGAGAAATGCATGTGGATTCTGATCACTGTTGACTATTCTCACTGATTGTTTTTATCATCTATGAAGTGAACTTTTGCATCTTGGAAGATCTAAGTGTTGAGTAGCCTGAAACACTACCTGCAGGCTCAAGGCCCACACCATTGATTGCCTGGACGAGAGAGGGATAGAAAGAGGAAGTGCCTGAACATTGTCAATAAAAAGGGGGAGAAAGTGCCATTATCAATCAGACAAAAACTGGAACCTTTTCAAAGGCAACATTGGGGAAACTTCTGAGAGATGTGGAGTGGAGATGGGCTTCTTCCCTGAGCATACAGATGCCCTCTTGAACTGAACCGAATTGTCAGTGACATTAAACAAAAACTGATGGTGTAAGAAGTTTCACTGTTACCAGTTAGAGAAAGGGCATGGCCGGTTGCACTTGTAGCAAGGCACTGTTAGCAGCACCCAGTTTGATTCAAGACTGACAAGCAGCAGTACTAGTACCTAACTTAAATTGGCACTGAAAAACAGAGGACTTATGATGACATAGGATGACCAACATTCACTTGAACATTCTCCTGTGGTTTTAGACTTTTACTGCCCAGGCCTTACTGACACAGGCAGCAACTAAAATTGCATACATTCTCAGAACAAACAGGCTAAAACTGGGGTGACCAGCAGTGCTCAGAGACAAAAGCTGAAAAGCACAAAAAACTTAAAATTATACTGAACACTTATCATTGAGATGAATGTTGAAACACTGCAATTTTACCCTCCAAAATTTTATAACTGTGTAATGTCTGGTCATCCAGTAAAAAGTGTTCAGTTACCGATTTTACCCTGTACCGGATCACAGCAAGCAAACTCCATGTTAAAGGGGAAAAAAAATCGTGCTCTGGTCACCTGTAGGTGTAGAAGCTGTAGGTACCGCTGACAGTGCCTCGCTACCGTTAGCATCCACTTTTCTTTTCTTGGAAAGAGGCTGAAAGGCGAGAAAACAAACATGTCAGGAGCACGGATTATGATTCATACCCACTGGCTGGGGCCAGCTCTCTTGATTACAGAATGCTGACGGCACTACTGTTCAACTTGGGTCTAAGACATGTGAGTGTAAAATTCAAGAAGGTGAAGCTTCTATCCCAGTCAGCGGTGGTACTGTAACCTTTAAATTAAGTAATATATAACTCACAGACATAGTAATGCTAAGACAGTATACAGGTTTTGGCTGCACCAGTTGTTCAATAAAATGTTTGCTAAATTGCCTTGCACAGTTCTGCAATTTAATGAATAATGTTTTTACATTTAAAAATTAAAACATGCTCAATCAATCAGTTTAAAATGAAAAGCCATTTTAATATCAATATCAACGGGGATAATGACAGTGTGAATGTTTGTACAGTGTTGCTTCCCATTATCTATTTTGGTTGAAATACATTATAATACTTCATGAATATTTAGCAGCACACGTTTGAACAACTTTACCAGAAATCACTTTTATATAGATCTTCTCAGATGTTTTCAAACTCTCTCAGTTGTTTCTGTTGAAAAACTTTGATACAGAACACTTTTTATCTCTTCTCCATTCTCAAAAGTTTTGGAGCTTCCTTCTGACAAACTTTGACTGGATGAATGAATGCAACAACTTTTCAAAACTTAAAACCTGTTTTTATTGGTTTTTCAATTAGTTTTGGTCATTTTCTTCAACGTGAATCCTTGAAAGGCAGAATATAAAAGGAAAACACTGCATCCAAAAACACCCAGATCTTCAGTTTAAAAAAAAAAAATGTTTTGTTGGTGTCATCTGTTCATCTACTGATCTAGTCTACAGACGTCCTTTCACTGTTGCACAATTCATTCTTCATCTCTGTTTATTATTATATTTACAACCTGTGAAGTGTGAGGATAATGGTTTCTGTTAAATTATTAGCATTGCCACAAGCAATGATAATGCAAAGTATAACACCAAGTTCTCTTTATATTATAGCAATAAAAAAAACAAATGGAGAAAAAGATAAAACCCAAAGGATGTAATGATGTTTTTGAAATGTGTCACTCTCACAGACAGATACTGACCTAGCTGCAACTAAGTTGATGTTACTCTTTAAGTTTGGGCCGAAGCTTGCATCTGATTATAAGCCAGTTAAGAACATAGTATAATTTGTCAGACTGTCTGAACCATCTTCAGTGAACTAAAAGTTCAGTTAAGAAACAACTCATACGTGATATGAGTCATACTCATAGTTCATCGAACTGTCCAAAGTATGTTCGGCAAACAAATACTTCGCCCAGTTAAGAACCGGTTTAAGCGTAACACTAAAATAGTAAGAGTGTAACTTGTAAGTGTAACTGCAGCTAGTTTTGGTCATTATAAATGGCTACCTCCTCTGTTGGTGGATATATCGGCTCCGGAATTGGAATGTTGATGGATGTATGAACATCATTCAGCTTCTCTGCTACCATTTTCTGCAGAAAGGAAACAAAGCTTCAGCTCAGTAAACATTCAAGTAACAATTTTGACAGCCTACAGCTATAATAACACTAGTACTCTAGTAACAGTGAAAACTAAATTACAAAAATGTTTCACGCTAAAGCAAAGATTAATTTTTTTCCATGATACATTTATAAATTATAGTCTTACAGTTACATACTGCACTCCTTATTACTATTATTAGTAACTACTTACACTGAATCACTGAATAGATGATAAGTTTTAAAAACTGTCACTAGTGTCACTGTCAGTCAGATTAAACTGTCAGTGTCACTAGTGTCAACTGTCATTGTCAGTCAGATTCAGAATGATACAATTCCCATTTTTCAGGCCAATTCTTATGAACATTGTCATGCGTTATGCTGAACAGATGTCAGACAGTTTAACAGTGACGATCAACTAATTATTATACTTCATAATTCATTACTTGTAATGTAACTTGTAAGCTGTATAAATTGTAAGCTTTTATAAGTTTTAATAATCATATACCAAAACACACTCTTAATATGTGAACAACTCAGCAAGCAAGCAAGCAACACAGCACTTACCTGGTAGATCTCTTCAATGTCAATCACCTTCTGAGGGAAGATTTCTGTCACTAAAGCTTCAGTCTGAAAATGAACAAGACTGTATGATGTAACTCACTAACTGTAACTTACACTAGTTACATTACAGTGTAAGGTGCATGAGGCAACCAAAGTCAAAAGTCTTTTATTAGCTTAAAGTTCAAGTGTGACATAACATCAATAAGACTAAGAGTAAGACTAAGAGTAAGAGCACAAAAGACTTGAAATATTATGGGTAAATCTAAATGTATCAACTTAATCAAGGCTGTTGATTAAAGTAAGAGTGTAAGGAAAGAGAAGAGATGTGTTAAAAGAAAGGGGAGGTGGGGTTAAGTAACAGAGAAATGTGCATTTGGATCTATTTAACTTACTCAAGCTGTCAAAGAACTTTTAAGTCAAGTGTCTTAAACTTTTTTAAATTTATTTATTACTTAGTTTAGATTAAAAAACAAAACAGCAACAACAAAACCCCACTGCTCCCACTAGTCCCATTTAATTATAATATAGTTAATACTATAAATAATAGTACATACTAATTATTTTAATAATAAATATGATTCTGTTACAGCTTAGTCAGACATTGTCATTGTCTAACTCTGCTGAATTTATTACAATATTAGTCACACTCATACTCGTTATAGTCATACAGAGTCATAGACTCATACAGCCACAGTCACAGACATACAATGATAATTGATACATACATATAAATTGTAAATGTAATGTATGTTACTAATACTATGTACTTACTTCCTTTTTAAAATTTTCAATGAAGTCAGCCACCTGAAACAAGAAACTGCAGTTTAATTTTGTTTAGATGTCAGTTGTCACAATCATGACAATGTATTAGAATTTTATATGCAAATTTATAAAGCTCAGTAAGATTAAGAAAACCAAGATTAATTTAAAAAGCATTTGTTTGTTTTCTGCTATTTCAACTAACACTAACACTGTACTGACGCTCAGACAGGGTACACACGACTAAGTCAGTGAGTGACACTGACAGCTTGACTTTCAAATCGAATAAGAAGTTTTGAAATTGAATATAATAATATCAAGCTCATATTTTTCTTTCTCATTCCCGATTCCGTTACTAGTGGGTAGTGTTACTGTTAGTTACTTTAAACAATCTTTCTTTCTCATTCTGTTTCTTGTCAGTTACTTAAAAATTAAAAAGTCTAATTATTAACTGTAACCAATCAGTCAGCTGGCAAGTATTACAATAATTTACATCATCACATGTTAACTGGATGCTCTGCTGTAGTCTGCACCAATATATCTTCATCAGTTCATGCAGGAAATGTGAAATTTGTGAGTAATTCATTCAGTAATGCTTGTCAAACTGACTCAAAGTCTGATGGTGTACAGTTATAAAAATTTAGAATATTGATACAGTCTGTAGGTATGTTATATTGGCAATATAATACACTTTTAGTCCCATCGGTTCTCTGTTACAGTGTTAGTGTTACTGGTTTGAGAATGCGTGTGTGGGTGTGCTTGTATCAGTTTAACAGCACTGGCATAGTACGGAATGAACTGCTGTGTATCCCAATGTAGGGCATACTTTAGGTTCATTCAGTCCACACACACACACACCCCCACAATAACACATTCTCTGAGTCATACCATTTGAGGACCGCGAACTGACGGGGCTAAATGTGGACATACTGTTAGTGTTACAGTTTCAGGCTAGTAGTTGTAGAATAATAAAAATTAAACCAACAAAAACCCCACCATTTTATTAGTGTTAGCGTTACAAAAAACTAAATTCTGTTGAAAGAAAAACATCATTCTTCCCACATGATTCTCGAAAGGAAATTTAAGCTACACGTGCTGATTGCATAGACTTTAAAATGTCGGCTAATGTCTTTCTCTTTACTGTCGACAAGATCAATACCAGTGTCACAGAAAATGATCTGCAGGTAAATGGTCTTTACCTTCTTTGTCTTTGCTGTTTCTTTCGCCGCCATTGTTTTTATAACTAGTTAGAACAGGACTGCCAGGTGGTTCAGAAATAACAAAGCTGTTTACTCCTCTGGAGTGAGAGAATGTCCGCCGAAAATGACTAAAGCTACTCTTACTGACGGGAGAGTCAACAGGGGAGACCATTCATGACATTACCGCGCTGGCTTCATGATTGTCTTTCTTGAGAACTGAAACTCCATAATATTATTTTCTTGTTGCGATGTCAGTAGCATTTCTGTGCGCGTGTACGGGGCGCAGCCTGACGTGTGTGCATGTGTGTTGGTGTATGCTTGTCGTGTGTGTGTGTGTGTGTGTGTGTGTGTGTGTGTGTGTGTGTGTGTGTGTGAGTGTGTGTGTGTGTGTGTGTGTGAGTGTGAGTCAGTGTATCAGTGACTGTCAGCGTGCGTGTGTGTGTGTGTGTGTGTGTGTGTGTGTGTGTGTGTGTGTGTGTGTGTGTGTGTGTGTGTGTGTGTGTAGTGTGAGTTGTGTCGTGTGAGTGTGTGTGTATCACTGTAGTCAGTGCCGATGTATTTAGTGTTCACCGGCGTCTCATGTCACAGCCGCCATGTGTGTCAGTACATCAGGTGTCCCAACGGTGTCAGCGTGTATTTCTGTTGGGGGGGGGGGCTTGGGAGAAGAAGCCGAAACCAAGGAAGGAGATGTAACATGCAGCTATGGAGGCGTGGGTGTAGGCGCACTGTCTCATAGTCAGTAGACCTGATCAGTCAGGTAGACGTGATCCCTTCTGATCCGACCCACATTTTTACCGGCTTCGGAAGGTATTGTCATCGTATCACTGATCTGATATATATTTTACGGGTTGTAAACCTTTTACCCTTTTTCCTGCTAAGTCATATTTTGGTGTATATTATGGTCAGCATTATTCTGTTTAAGAGTGCAAAGTGTATTGACCTGGCTTCATTTCATTGAGTTGTCAGTTTTTCTTCTTCTTTTATTCTAAGGGCCCACAATCAACATGTCGATTATTCTGGCGCCTATAATAACAACAGTTACCCTGTGTTGTATTATTTTCTGTTACCAATGTTTATCTAGAAGGGTTTCACTGAAAGGAATTTAGTCTTCCTGCTGATACAGTGCCGCTGGGTGGCAGGTTGTTCCAGTTGTTTATAACTCTGTTACTAAAAGAAATGTGCATACTGATTAGCGAGAAGTATCCTCTTGCTTAGTTTGAAAGGGTGTTCTCTTGTTCCAGCAGTGTGAAACTGAACAGTCTCTACAATGCATGCATTTATTCTCTCCATCCCACGTATACGGGCAACACTGGGGAATATCAGTCCAAGTTCTACTACATAATGATAGTACAGAGGTTTGTGTGTGTGTGTGGCGTGGGGGGGGGGGGGGGGGGGGGAGGGGGGGGGGAGGAGGGGGGAGGACAAAAAGTTCGCTCTTGCCTTCACAGAGTCTCGCATGTCACCACCCGTATTAGCAGCGGCAGTTTCTGCAGCATGGGACGAAGCTGTTGCTTCTGTACATGTGGTCTTCCGTCTTGCAGGGCGTGAAATCATTCTGTTAAGCTCTGCTAGCTAGTTCAGTCCTAGTTCAGTCCTATGTATGAATGAGTGGCGTGACCGCTGAGACAGGCACTGAAAACTTCCTTCTGATCAGGCTGATGCTGCTTGTTTGCATGTATGTGAATTGACGCAAGAAGAAATGGACGTCATAATATAAACTCAGTATGACGAAACGCTGGCCTGCTTTAGTACTTTGAACGTCGGGACTGACTGTGCGGTAGGCTAGTACTACTATTACACGCGCGCGCGCGCGCGCGTGTGTATGTGTGCGTGCGTGCGTGCGTGCGTGCGTGCGTGTGTGCGTGCGTGTGTGTGTGTGTGTGTGTGTGTGTGTGTGTGTGTGTGTGTGTGTGTGTGTGTGTGTTGCTCGGCATATATCTAGCCAGAGAGAGAGAGAGAGAGAGAGAGAGAGAGAGAGAGAGAGAGAGAGAGAGAGAGAGAGAGAGAGAGAGAGAGAGAGAGAGAGAGAGACAGACAGACAGACAGACAGACAGACAGACAGACAGACAGACAGACAGACAGACAGACAGACAGACAGACAGAGACAGAGACAGAAACAGAGGAGACAGACAGGCAGAGACAGAGACAGAGACACAGAAACAGAGACAGACAGACAGAGTGTCTGGTCACGACTCATACATATAAAATAGCAATAGTACGTGTAGCAGAATGACTTCAGGTGCTGTTTCCCGAAACAGCTGAGTTGGCTGATGATCAGGGTCTCACGAACCGCTGATCTAAAAATACGTGGCCTCGAACCCGTATTGCCTTGATCAGGCGTTAGAATTCCTCTCCACCAGTTCAAAACACAAGTCACAAATCACAAACAAAAAGCTGGATTACAACTACGGACATATAACACAGTGAGTCAATAGCAAACGTAGTCAAGTCGAAAACGGCCTACAACAACAACAGCAACAACAACAACAACAACAACAACAACAACAACAACAACAACAACAACAACAACAACAACAAGCTCAGTGTTTATATTTCACCTAAGCACATCCGACGTAAGTATATATATCACATTTTGCAAGCAGGACCCTCCAAAATAAAACAATACGAAGGCCTACTGTGTGGACTCAACGGGGCCGGGGAAATTTATTAAATGACTGATTCGTTGTTACAGTAATGGGTCTGGATATCCATGAATCCTTTTGTCAAGTGTACCTATGCATGCGGAGAAGAATAGGCACTAACCATCACCGCAGCCCCCCTCCTCCCGCTTCCCCCCTCCCCCCCGCCCGTCCCCGGTGTGAAGGGGGGCGGGGAACGGGGGGAGTGGTGAGGGAAGGAAGGGGAGGTTTCGTCCTTGTCACTTCGGGGAGGGGGAAGGGAGACAATTTGTCACAGCCTGCTAGCAACTGTGTTGTATCTATTTGGACCGTTTGAAGAGTGAAAATCTTACGTGAGCCGTGCTTTACAGGTGGTGAACTGGTCTATTGACTCAGTGCTTGTTGTGCTAGGAAAACCTTTTCAACTTTCTACAGCTTGTAATTATAAGGCACACAAAAGACTCCGGGCTGCGCCTGAATCAACCGCACAAACAGCTTTATGGAACTTGTAAATGTTGCCAACGTCTGGTCTATATATAGATATGTTTTTATCGTAAGCACTTTAAGGCCTTTTTCAAATCACTTAATCACTTAATTTATGCACAGCTGGGTCTAAAAATATATTTACATAATAATATGATTGTGCCACACTTGTCACATGAACCCGTGACCTAGCTGTGTTCGCAGAGCCAAAGACTATACAAGACGAAGAAGGGTTGATGTCGATGCTTGAGACTTTGGCACCCTGTCAACCACGAAAGTCATGTCGCGGTGAAATGCGATAAATACTTTTTTTAAGTTACTAAATGTTGGGGGCGGGGATAGCTCAGTGGTTAGAGCACCGGACTCGTGATTGAAAGGTCGAGGGTTCGAATCCCTGCTGGAACGGCGGGAGAATTTTCTTCTCCAGGGTCGACTTTCTGTGCTGACTCTTATTTCGGTATCTGTTCCACCCCCGTGTTACCACAGTAGCACGTAAAAAATCCCGGTCATTCTGCCAAAAGTGCAGGTGGCAGGTTACAGCTAAACACGCATACACCTTACGTATGTGGATTTTATTGAACCGTGCTTCGGCATTGGTCACAACTTGTCCCTAATATGTCAAATGACATCTGAGGACATTAAGCATCAACTCATCATCATCATCATTACTAAATGTATTTTAACATCTTGTTGGTAACCGTATGGTCATCTCAGGGCATTATACCGCTCGAGCCGAAAGGTTAAGCGACTTTGAGAAACAAAAAGTCCCGTCTCCTTTAAGTTCAGTGTTGCTTGACGTCCACGGAGACCACGAGGACTGTTAGGGACGGGGAGCCCAAGACGGCCACCTCGACTTTCACACAGCTCCTGAGCTCTGCCGGTCACGTCAGTGCAAACCATTTTATATTTCCACCAAAAAGTCCTAAAAATCAGACAGCGAATTCAGAAAGTCGATGATGCCTTTACCAAATCATTGCTTTTGAGATGGCCGCTTTTGTGGCTATTTTGCACCTTTCCTGGCCGTATGTTTGTATACTTGGCGGCAAACAGCGTGCTGTTTTTGAGCTGACTTGTTTTTGCAACTGTCTCGGCTTAGCGATCCGGTGGCATCAGTTTAATTACTCCCGAGACTTTAGTGTTTCACTCGCACATTACTGGCAAAGCATAGATTTCTTCTTCTTTTTTAACATACAGCGATTTGCACCTTGTACACACGTCCTCCGTGTGGTGCAGCCTATGAGAAAACTGACTGCACGTTGAATGGAACCAGACCGATGGATACGTTTTCCATCTGTAATGGCTTTGTGAATGTACAAACATACGAAAGGTTAGAAAGAACGCTATTTATTGACACAAATAATAAATAACGTTCGTTAAACCTTTTATATATGTATATTAATTTTGTTTTAAATGTTTTTAAGTATATATTTTAAATGTACGTTGATGAAGGCTTAAACATTTGTGCAATATTTCGAAAGGTTGATTAAGTTCTGAACTTAAGTATATAATACCGTCACAAGTCCATACACACGCGAAACGGATTTTATGGCCGCGTCTGTATTATCTACCCTTCCAGTCAGATAAACAGTAGCGCAGAAGAATGTACTTTTGTTACCGAGACGGAATGTCTATGGAAGAATAGCTTTGTCAGCAGGAAAAACGTGTTGACATCTTTCCGAAAAAGTGAACGGGTGAGTGAATGTATATTACTGTGGATGGATGCACAAATAGCTTGAATCAGCATCCTGCAATGAAGGCGCCTGGAATGAAGAAGAAGAAGAAGAAGAAGAAGAAGAAGAAGAAGAAGAAGAAGAAGAAGAAGAAGAAGAAGAAGGAGGAGGAGGAGGAGGAGGAGGAGGAGAAGAAGAAGAAGAAGAAGAAGAAGAAGAAGAAGAAGAAGAAGAAGAAGAAGAAGAAGAAGAAGAAGAAGAAGAAGAAGAAGAAGAAGAAGAAGAAGAAATCAAGCAACTCTACATCAACAACAAAACGCAAACAAACTTGAAAGTGCGATGGGTCAACTTTATCGGCGCTTGCAACAGGAAAGAAAAGGCACAAAATAGTCCAGTCTGGGTGTAAACTGAAGCACGTACGACTATTCTAATACAGAAACTTTGTGGAACTTTTGCTGTGAATTCTAGATCAGTCATACAAGCAATAATAATGATTATAACAATGGTACATTTATACACCGCTTAACCTACATCCCTAGGCGTTTTACAATGAAATACAAGATCCATATAGGCTACATAGTTATATGCATGCATCACTGGGAACACTCACAAACACGCACGGGCGCACGCGCACGCACGCACGTACGTACGCACACACATAAACACACACACATACACACACACACATACGCACACACACATACGCACAGCACTCACGCACGCACGCATGCACCCACGCGCTCGCACGCACGCACGCACGCACGCACGCACACACACACACATGCATGTACACACATTAGCACAGGGTGTTAAACTCAGCTTACAATCTGAATTAATTAGAGTGGTTTACTTCGAAATATGAAACAGGAGTTGTGTAAGTTTTGTCGTAGACAACGAGTAATTTTCACGACTGGACGACACTCTGCGAACGCTTCTTATTTTGCGGTGTTGATTTATTTATTACACTCACGTTGGATAAAACATGGAAGCCAAACTTAGAATCGAATGCAGCATGTCCATTTATTATTGCTAGCTGAAGTCATACAGTTGCATGTCGTGACGTTGTGAACTTTACTTGACGTATGATTTAACCAATGGCCTGTCACCAAATTACTCACCAAAGTACAAAGACTGCATGCCAAGAGAGAGAGAGAGAGAGAGAGAGAGAGAGAGAGAGAGAGAGAGAGAGAGAGAGAGAGAGAGAGAGAGAGAGAGAGAGAGAGAGAGAGAGAGAGAGAGAGAGAGAGAGAGAGAGAGAGAGAGAGAGAGAGAGAGAGAGAGAGAGAGAGAGAGAGAGAGAGAGAGAGAGAGAGAGATGATTTTTAACACCCAGGAGAGAGACAGAGAGAGAAAGAACCAGTACAGTAGCTGTAAAAATCGTTTAAACCAAAGAATTATACAGAAACTAAAATTCGTGCAGCTCTGCATTGTATGTGGTTCGAGGAAAATAATTTACGAATGGCTTGAAACTGTCACACAGTACGCACTATTTTATATACAGCCTTCTTCCTATTGGCAATTAATTTCACTTCACTGTAACGTGTGCTGTTGAAGGAAATAACGAAAGGCTTCCCACTGTCACACAGTACAAAAATATCATGAATATAGTTTTTACGTAGTCCTCTTCCGCCTTCTCGGTCGCTCTCAAGCATTCGGTCCAGGGCATGCAACGACTGAGATACATTGCACGTGCTGTTTTTGTTGACATCTTCTCCCAGCCAAAGCACTTAGTGACATAACTACAGTCAACGTCGCTCAGTGCTTGATGATGGTGGTGGTGCAAGACTGTAGACTTGCAGCGCGCTCAGTGTCCACATGTATGCAAGCCATACTCACATCGCAGTAAGAGACAAGGCAAAAAGAGACGAAGAGACAAGGCAAAAAGAGACGAAGAGACAAGGCAAAAAGAGACGAAGAGACAAGGCAAAAAGAGACAAAGAGACAAGGCAAAAAGAGACGAAGAGACAAGGCAAAAAGACGGAAAGTCTAACGGAAATTAAAAAATAATAAAAAAAAAAAAAAAAAAAAAAAGGATGGGGAGGGTGTGTGCACTGCAGCAGTTCAACAGTGAGCTGAAAAGAGATGAGTTTTCAGTCTGCGAAAGACTGTTCGTTAGTCTTGTTTAACACCAAGTTGCCTCGGTATAGGCAGGTATAGCCTACTGGCGAGGACCGATTCCCAGGAAGTGGGTAAGTAAGTAAGTAACTTGGTGCTTTACGCCCAGTCAACCATTACGGTTACATCAGGGCGACAGGAAGTGGGTGGTGGGTGAACTATACCTAACATCACACCCTACACCACCAGCATCGTTTCTGCATTAAGATGGGCAGCGATGAGAACCATTTTAATGTTTCATTAATTATGAGGGACAAAGTCACAAGGCAGCGTCCATAAGCCACAATTTTTGATGAAAAAGGAGAGCCGAAGCAGGGAATCGAACCGACGTCTTGCGCTTACCAGCCTAACGCGTTGTATTACCACTAGGCCAGGCCGGTCTGTTTATGATCTTTTAAGCCTTGCCTTTTAACAGAGACACGACTCACTCAAAGTGCAACTCCTCAATCTTAGGTAATACACGTCGCGTTCATTTGAATGCTGTTGGAAGCTCGTCGGCTCGAGTCCGCTGAGGTCCGACTACGCCTAATTAACATAGTGATGACAATTATTATAAATCCGGTGGATCGGCTCTCTCCAAAGAGGACTAAAGCTTTTATCCGGCACGTCATGATCAAAACACACACAAGTTCAAAGGGGGCGTCTTCTGATGGGGCACTGAAAGACAAGCACCGTGCGAATGTTCGACAAAGATGTTGCCGGTTTTCAAGGCAACAACAGAGAAGATAATTTATTTTTAACGCCCAGCCAACCATGACGGTAATATCGGGGCGAACAGATGCCTATTTCACACGAAAACAGCGAAAAAATGCACAGAGACCGCCGAAAATTAATCGTCTCTACATATGCACCGGTTTTGTGGTTGTTGTTTTTTCATCACTTTGAAAAAGGCATCTTCGCCGAAATATTCGCGCACACTGTCTGATCGTGTTCTCATTAAAAGGTGTTCATTCTATGTCCTTTTGAGTTTTTATTTCTGGATGCTCTCAGTCGACATAGTACTGGATTTTCCCAAAGCACAACAAGGCTTGAATCACGCTTCACTCTGATCTGGGGACCCACCACTGTCACCAGGCGGGCGGTGAAATCCAGCCAGGTACAGTGAGGGGCTTGGAGGCTCGGTACGACTCCACTCGCGCTGGTCTCGTCAGCCGATTGGCTACGTGATAAGTTCGGACGAACTTGGCCTCCCCTGCACGAAGTCCGTAGCGATTAGCTCCCCCTAGTCCCGAGTTCCTGGCAGAGTTGCCGTCCCTCATGGAACTCCGTCTAGACAGCTTGTCTTTGAGATTCTGCCGATCCTCTTGGATCGGCAAGAGAGCGCTGCGGATATTGTCTCGTTCTCTCTTCTCCTCGAGTATCTTCTGCTCGAGTCGTTCGCACGTGTCCTGCACGTGGTTCGTGTGACGTATCAAGCTCGGGCGCACCTGCAGCTCCACCTGGCGGTCCTGCTCGGAGAGGTCCCGCTGGTAGTTGATGGTAGCCAGCTGGCGCTCGATCAGGTATCGCTGGAGCTTGTTCTTCTCGAAGTCCACCTTGATCCTGCGGTACTCGTGGGCGCGCCCCTTTTGGGTGACCTCCAGGACCTTGGCAGTGATGGCGTCCCGGTGCTTGCGGAGCTTCTCCAGCTGCGCCTTCAGCGCCTTGCTCTTGGCCT
>OY757542.1:24511380-24514893 GCA_963584105.1 Alviniconcha strummeri
TTTTCATCTGACGGAGTCCGTCCCTTCCGACAGGATCGATTCTCTCGATCTTTCATGGCAAAGCACGGGAACTGCTTTTGTTGTTGTTGCTGTTGATATTTTACACAGATGAAAACCTTGGGTCATCAGGGTTCTCTGTGAGAATTTCGCTACTTGTGTTCTGTGAATAGTCTACTCCCCCCGCCTCCCCCCAACCTCCCAAACAACAACAACAACAAAACTACGACAACAACGACAACAGCTGGCAGACTACATCATCGTAGTGGGATAGCGTAATTTTAATATCTTTTTAGTCAGAAAAAACGAACTGAACCAAAATGAAACAAATCGAATAAAAACTTTTTTTAAATCACACACACACACAGACACACACACACAGACAGACAGACAGACAGACAGACAGACAGACAGACACACACACACACACACACACACACACACACACACACACACACACACACACACACACACACACACACACACACACACGCACTTACACACACACACATACACACACACACACACACACACACACACACACACACACAGACACACAGACACACACACACACACACACACACACACACGCACGCACGCACGCACGCACGCACGCGCGCGCGCGCGCACCCCCCCCCCACACACACAAAACAACAACACCAAACAAATAAATAAACAAACTAAAAAAAGAGACAAAAATCAACGAAAATACGGGAGGAGGGGTGAGGGGGGCGGGGAGGGGGGGTGGGGTGAGGGCCGGGGAACAAACAAACGACACAACAAACAGAGAAACAAACAACAACGAAAACAAAACAACTACAAAAAATAAATAAAAAAATAATAAAAAATAATAATAATAAAAAAAGCCCATCCCGCCCCCACCCCGTAAAAAAGACACACAACAACAAGTATGGTTTTCTCAAAAGCGAATAATTTTATATGTGTTGTCTGGTTGTTACGTTAGTTTCTGAGTCTACGGTACCGGAGTGCGGGAATGACATCCGGAGCTTGGAACAAGTATTCATTTTCACTTGCTGCAAAAGGAAAAAAAAAAAAAAAAAAAGACCGAAAAAAAAAAAAAAAAAAAAAAAAGACTGGATATAAGTGTTACCACGATTTATCTGAAATGAGGCGGAGTAAATATTTGTAACGCTGCATGCATCTTTCTCGGTATATGTATGTCGTGTCCAACGACTGAACCAAGGAAGGAGTCAGCTGACGTCATGTACAAGGGAGACAACAAATGACACCTTTACAATCGGCCGGATAACGCTCACTTGGTAAGCGAAAGGAACCATTCTGTGCGTGCGTGCGTGCGTGCGTGCGTGCGTGCGTGTGTGTGTGTGTGTGTGTGTGTGTGTGTGTGTGTGTGTGTGTGTGTGTGTGTGTGTGAAATACAGTTTCTGCGTTTGAGCGGATTATAGGGATAGCTCAGTGGTTAGAGCGCCGGACTCGTGACTGAAAGGTCCCGGGTTCAAATCCCTGCAGGAGCAGCTGGAGAATTTTCTTCTCCAGGGTCGACTTTCTGTGCTGACTCTAATTTCGGTATCCGTTCCACCCCCGTGTTACCGCAGTAGCACGTAAAAGATCCCGGTCATTCTGCCAAAAGTGCAGGTGGCAGGTTACAGCTAAACACGCATACGCCTTACGTATGTGGCTTTGCATGAAGTGACATGGTGCATGGTTGTATGGTGTACACAGAACTTGCGCCGAGATGGCTGCAGTTTCATGTGGCACCAGCCATGCCAGCGCTGAAGTACACCACTTCGGTGGATATTAAAAAAAAAAAAAAAACGCGCAGTAAAAAGCTTGTCACTCATGTAGAACCACAGGCGAGCGCAGTGAGTCTGCTCAAGAGAGCGGAGAATAGCGCTATATAAGTGATCATCAATCAATCAATCAATCAATATATATTTTTTTAGCTCCATACTTTATTGAATCGCCAAATGTCTTATTGTATTTTTTTAATTTATTAAATGTTCTGGGTGAATGGCGAGCCAGAAGGCAACTTTCTCTGCGCATAGAGATAATAAAGTTGCATTGTACTGCACCGTTATTCACAGGTAGTATCGACAACTGGTCAAAAGAGTATACGACAATGAATGGATGCATGCCGTATGAATAAGTAAGTAAGTTGGTGTTTTACGCCCAGTCAACCGGTACGGTTATATCAGGGCGACTGTATGAATAAACTCTCAGCAACGATATACTTAGCAGACAAGCGAAACACTACTACGGTAGTAAAAGACACGGTGCATTCAAACAAGGTCTGTGATTGATGATATTGCTGGCATTATGGCGAATTTAGCAACTGGCTGTTAACCGGACTAGTTATGGCGGTAATTAGGCCTACGGGATCACGAAATCTCAAGGAAGGTGGTGGTGGTGGGGGGGGGGGGGTGCACTGAAGAACTGCCGCCTAGAATGACAGCCTCCCTTTGAAGTGCCCCGATGTAATTAACGCCCATGTTCCGTGCGCAGACTAACTGTTGAATAAAAACCTTCTTCTGGCATGATCTGTGGAGGGGAAGGTAGATGGAGGGGGGGGGGGGGAGGGGGGAGAGGGGGGGGGCGAGTGGTAAGGCGGGTTAAGCTGGTAATTAAGCAGGAGGACTTCGGTTCGGTCCCGCTTCGGCTCTCCTTTCTCTTCAGAACTTGTGATTTGTGCACATGTGTCTTGTGGCTTTGCCCCTCACGATTACTGACACATTAAAATGGATGTCGTCGCTGACCATCTTAACACCCAGGCGTCATATTATGTTGGTGACAGTGTAGCGTTAGGTAGGCCGCAGTCTAGCTCCCTTGCCCTCCGATGCCACCTGGCATCTCGACACACACCAGCGTAGATTTAGGAGACAACTCAGTATAAAGCCCGTTCTTAACTGGGCGAATGTTTGTTCGCCGAACATACTTCGGACAGTTCGACGAACTAAGATTCGTTTCTTAATTGAACTTTTAGTTCGCCGAACATGGTTCGGACAGTCAAAACTTTACTTCGTTCTCAACTGGCTTGTAATGAGATGCAAGCTTTGGCCCGAACTTGCGGCAGACGCGCAGTAGACAGCATGATCGAAAATGTAGGCTAAAGTCGAGTCAAGTCAAGTCAATATATACTTTCGTCATCCCTCACAGGGTAATTCAACTAACTACTATCTCATTCTGGGTCTCCGAGACAAGGCTGCGCCTCCCACAAGTCAACAAATAAACAAATTCCCTCCGAATCGAGTGAAGAACCTAGCGACACCGTCATCCACTTTTTTTATTTTTTTATTTCTTCATCCACAGGAGAGCTCTGCTCTCAGCCAATCAGAGGCAATGATCGTCGAATAGGGCGAATGTTTCCAGAACATTTTGAGCGAAGCCTTTTGGACCCCGAATATAGCTTCGACGAATACTTCCAACTAGGTTCGCGAAGAAAAGTTCGCCCAATTAAGAACCAACTAGCTTCGCCGAATACTTCCAACTAGGTTCGCGAAGAAACATTCGCCCAGTTAAGAACGGACTTTAAGCACGTTT
>OY757542.1:24515093-24566176 GCA_963584105.1 Alviniconcha strummeri
GGACGTCGGTTGACATATTAGGGACAAGCTGAGACCAGTGCGTGAGCGTGGTTCGGTATTGCTCTACATCCACGGAAACCAGAAGGCTCGTTAGGACGGACAGCCAAGGACGGCCACCTCGACTCTCACACAGCTCCTGAACTATCACACAGGTTCAAAAGAGATGAAAACACTAAGCTGAACTTAACGCAAACAGTTATTCCAGTGCCAAAGAGAACTTACGTCCACTGAAACGATGATCAAAACCATGAGGAAGAGGAGGAGAAGAAGAGTGTCTGACTTCATCGATGATTTTATCCTACTTCGCTCCACGTGCACGATATGATGTCTTCATCACCCGAACCAAGATCCAGACGTTGCTTTCGTATTAAGAAAAAATATATTTTAACTTTGGCAAAATTCATTATAAAAGCTAAAATCACATGTGCGCACGTGCGCCCCCCCCTACCCCCCTTGTCGCCCCCCTCACACACACACACACACACACACACACACACACACACACACACACACACACACACACACACACACACACACACACACACACACACACACACACACACAATGCACTGTGAAAATTAAGTCAAATACTTCTTTATTTCATTAAAAAATAATTTTAAAAAATGGCTACCCCGCATAAACAACAAACAAACAAAAATGTATTTGTATAAAAGAAATCACAGCTTATGAGTGCGAAAACAACAGGCAGGCCGGATTAATACCCAAAGCATTATCAGTTAAATAGTTTATTAGCTAATAATCATTATTTACAGAATTAATACGTAGCTAAAATAAACAGTATCGTTCATTGCAGGACGAAGACAGTGACTCATTTGGAGTTACTGACTGAATGACAGGTGACAACCAATCGTTATCATGCGGGTCAATGCCGGTGTAAATCTTCACACTGAACATGATTCAGTTAACGGACAGCTAATTATCGTGTGATTTAAAACGGCTAGCCTTGCTGACGGATTCCCGAAGTCGTGACCAGTGACTAAACCAGTCAATATTGCTGGCAGATCCCTGAAGTCGTGACCAGTGACTAAACTAGTCAATACTGCGGACGGATTCCTGAAGTCGTGACCAGTGACTAAACCATTCAATATTGCTGGCAGATCCCTGAAGTCGTGACCAGTGACTAAACCAGTCAATACTGCTGACGGATTCCTGAAGTCGTGACCAGTGACTAAACCAGTCAATACTGCTGACGGATTCCTGAAGTCGTGACCAGTGAATAAACCAGTCAATATTGCTGACGCCGGGATTCCTGAAGTCGTGACCAGTGACGAAACCAGTCAATATTGCTGGCCCGTGAGATTGGATCATGGAAGTATGCGGCGAAGCAAGTAAAGGCTGTTTATAAACAATTAGTGAAAATGAAACTTGACTCAAACTATAATAAAAAAATCTGGATCTCCCCGCCGGTGTCGATTCGATTTATTCACACCGCGGGGGCAGTCCTAGACGGCTGGATCCAGTCGTTTCAGGAGCTACCCCGGGTAGCATAGCTCAAAAAAGTGAGTCACGACTGACTCAGCCGAGTGTTGTTACGCCGGAGAGACGCGGGAGAAAGAAAAAGTGTACCCGGCGATTTTGAGTCTAAATATCGACGGATTTAATAGCTGTTCGGCTGTTATACATTGCACCGATGCTGCTGAATACGATTCTTAAGTGTCTTACCTTTTATCTTAGTCGAACATGTCATGTATCGGCTGAGAAAGCTTGCTTATAGTGACTAAGTGGAACGCGGGTAGTTTTTACGTCAGCGCTATGAAAAGAATCGGGATTTCCATTCTTACTAGTCTACCCGTTATAGACCCGTATTCAGTCGCGCCCATTCAGTCAGATACGGGTAGGCCAAAGAGACGCTGTTCTGACCTTTGCGGCACCGTAATAAAGATCAAGTCAAGTCGAATCAAATCAACTACTTCTTTATTCCATCTAAAAGAAAACTAGCGTTGGTACCACACACGAACAACATGGAAACAAACACTAAACAAAAATGTACATGTACTAAAGATGTATTTATATTCTTTGCATGTATTAACAGAATCACATTTTATGAGCACAAAACAACAGCCGGACAGGCAAGATTAACACCCAAAGCATGATCAAATAGTGTTTAATGTTTATAATGATTACTTATAGAAATGCGCTCTCAGTTTTTTTTTTTTTTTTTTTATAAACACTGAGCATCGCACGCATTAACCCGTTCATACCCACAGTCCCATATTCAGGACGTACAACTGGTTTTGTTAGTCTGTCATTTAGCCGAGTGTAATTCTGGCATCCTGCAGACACGGACCTCTGAAGTGGGACATCCTTTATTCAAAAAAGAGGTGGCTGAGTGTTTACCGCTGTTTTTTGTTTTTGTTTTGTTTTTTGGAGGAGGTCATCGTTCGCAAGAACAGGAAGGCTCAATTGCATCAAGTATTAAATAATAATAATAATAACAACAACAGTAATAATAATCTAAATTTTTATTTTGCGCTCGTCAACGCCCTGAGCGCTCACATGATACATATTAACCTAAATATGATATTCGATACACATGTAGAGCACAGTCATACCAAAACAATGTACATAAAGTATTATACGGAAACACACACACACACACACACACACACACACACACACACACACACATCCGACATACCCCTTCTCACTCCTCCGAGTCGTTACATACCTTCCGCTGTTCTCCCGTGTGTGTGTGTGTGTGTGTGAGTGTGTGTCAGTGTGTGTGTGCGTGCGTGCGTGCCGCGTGAGTGAGTGCGTGCGTGCCTGCGTGCGTGCGTGCGTGCGTGCGTGCGTGCGTGTGTGTGTGTGTGTGTGTGTGTGTGTGTGTGTGTGTGTGTGTGTGTGTGTGTGTGTGTGTGTGTGTGTGTGTGTGTGTGGCCGGGGAGGGTCTGAGGTGCGGATTAACTAGCCATGTCTACAACTGACTCAGTGATGTTATGTCTATATAATCATTACTTGAGGTTTTAATGTATACTTCTTTTTTTCTTTTTCTTTTTTTATCTTGTAAAGCACTGACAGTGTTCTCACCCTTCTGGCAGTTCAGTTTGGCGAAATGATACAACAGAAATGACTGCTTGTATCATTATTATTATTATTATTATACTGACTTTCTCATTAACGGCAGTTCCGCCTTACTTTTTTCATCAAGAGCCAAACATATTAAAGGTTCAAACTGAGAACGTCAAGTTATTTCACTTTACTGGGTTTCGGCTGCTCTAGCAGCGGAGCCTAGCAGTCAATCTTGCTTCTGCTTTTTTTTCTTTCTTTTTTTTAAACTATGAAACATAGCCACTGTAATAATTAAGGATTAGCTGCTCAGCACCGTACGAATCTTCAAGTAAAAAGATGAGCCTCACTATCAAGGTTCAGTAAGGTTATCACCTCCAGAGTAGCGGCGCTGCAGAAGCTGCAGCCTATTGCACCGTCCCACTACCATGCACATTTCATGGGCCGGTGGCATAGGCTAACAGGGCTTCTGCAGTCAGGGGCAAATAACTATGTCACGTTCGTGCACAAGTTAACCGGACATGAATTAAAATGGCGGACGCATTTCTGCCTGTCGATCGAGTAGGATTAATTGCGAGGAATTTCAGGCAAAACGCTACTGTCATTGCTTTGATTATCGTGGTATTTGTGAAGATAAGCTCGATCGACAGCCTTTCACTGTGTGAAAACACCCAGCAGCTGAAAGTTTGTGGCGAAGGAGACTGTGTGAACGGAACTTGCATTTGTTTTCCTGGTTGGACAGGAGAATTTTGTGAACAGTGTCACGGAAGGATCAGGTAATCATAATGGCCGAGGGCTTAATCTGAGACATGGAAAAATGTGTTTAACACGAACACAGTATGGGTTTTACTGGGTAGAAAAGTTTTGAAAAGGAACACTCGTTTTAACATGCACTTTAGGTGCAGGGTATGGCAAACCGGATGCGATTCATCGTATTTTACTTTGAGTTCTGCAGCACATTAGCGGTCTCTACGACTGTACGAGTACTAAGTACTACGAGGTCATTAGGCATGAAACACTACCTGTCGACATGTATGCATGTTCAATGGTATTCCTGTCGTTTACTGTGTCGAATTGCTGTATCAACACATCCTGCCATCGCCCTCCGAGTCGGCCATTTTGTAGAGTATAGATCCAGATCTATCTCTTCTTCAAACTCGGACACTGGAAGGGAGTATTCGTCGTATTTTACTTCTGGATCACTTACGCAATGTCTACGAAGTCATTAGGTGTGAAAGTACAGCTTTAGAAACTAGTACTGTTCTTCTTAATCTTTCTTATGCCGAGTTGTGGTTTGCTTTGTAGAATTACCGTTGATCCAGCCCAGATATAACCCTGTGAGTGTGAGGCTGTGTGGTTGACTGGGATCAAACTAGTTAAGGCACCAACAAACTCAGTAGTTACTTAACGACTGAGTAATGTCAGTCTATCCAATTTTCTGTGGTGCTGGCCATTTCAAACTCTTGTTCAGTTGTTGCAGTGACTCACTGACTCAGTTCGGGAGACAAGTCACACAAGAATGATGCAGGCACAGTAGTCACCAGTGGCAGTGCTCAGGAGCTGCATGAAACTGAAAGTTGAGGTGGCCATCCTGAGCTCCCAGTCCCTAATGTAGTAGTAATAGGACTTTTCCCTATGGTCTCTGTAGATGTGAAGCAACATTAGAACTATAGAAGAAGAAAGAACGTTGAAGCTTTGTCAAGTTTGTGTGTTTTACAGCTGAATCAGTGAATGTACCACTTGTGCTAGTGAGTTTTCCTGACGTCATAAAGACTCATATGTTCAAACTTTGTTTTTGTTTATTTGTCTGATTGCATAGCATCAACATTGTTCTTGCATTATTTAAATGAATTTTCTCCCTTCTGACAAGTTCAGAATGGCTGAGGCAGCAGATGATGGGTGCACAGCAATTTGACACAGTAAACAACATAAATTCCACTGAAGGTGTCATTGTCAATAACTTAATAAGATTATAACTAGTTACTGTTTTTAACTGCAATGTTTAACGTTTGTAGATGCTGCAAGGATGTTCCAGAAGTAAATTATCAAAATGAATCATGTCCAGAATCTGGGCCTTCCAAGTTCCATACCCTACATCTGAAGTATAGGTATTGCTACAATGTTATTGTTAGTTAACAATAACAGTAATTATTACTATGGGTCTCTGCCATTGAATAATGCAGTATTTGTTTCTTCTTGGTTTATTTTATTTTTATATAATATACTATATTACATTATTAGTTATTACTATGTGCTGGTATTTTGCCTCTGGTTATCACGACTAAAGATTCAAACTCAAAACTGCAAGGAATTTGGACCCCAGTGTTTTCTTTGTAGGGTTATAAATTACACTAAATTACAGCACATCATTCTAGTCCAATCTCAGACACTTTCCTCCTACTCCAGTCCTAGTTTCAAATAAAAACAACCTTGGTCTTGATTCCGTCCACTGTAACTGTGTAAGACCTCATCTTAACTTTAGAAATGAAGAAAATAGATACCATGGGACTGGGAGAGGAGCGTGAGTGCGTGTGTAAGTTTGATGGTGCTTGTTATGGCAATCAGTCATTTACATTAAAGTCCTCACATTTGGGGGCTCTCAGTAGTACCTGGTAGTCACTGAGGTGGTTCCAGTTGGTGGTGGTGTGGATTCTTGATTTTTTAAAATAAATTATATAAAATTATAATTGCTCAGTGTTTGATTTAAATGGGGCATTAGGAAAAGTTTGCAGTTCAGGGTTGCTGACCTGAATCACTGAAACAGTGAAAGTGAAAGGAAGAAGAACTCAAGAAGGCCTAGGTTGGAGAAAGCTTAAGCCCGTTCTTAACTGGGCGAATGTTTGTTCGCCCGAACATACTTTGGACACTTCGACGAACTATGATTCGTTTCTTAATTGAACATTTAGTTCGCCGAATATGGTTCGGACAGTCCAGACTTTACTTCATTCTCAACTGGCTTGTAATGAGATGCAAGCTTTGGCCCGAACTTGCGGCAGACGTGCAGCAGACAGCATGATCGAAAATCTAGGCTAAAGTCAAGTCAGTCAAGTCAGTATACTTTAATCATTCCTCACAGGGTAATTCAACTAACTACTATCTCATTCTGGGTTCTCCGAGACAAGGCTGCGCCTTCCACAAGTCAACACAAGTCAACAAATAAACAAAATCCCTTCGAAGCGAGTGAAGAACCTAGCGACACCGTCATCCATTTTTATTTTTGTTTTTTCTCCATTTACAGGAGAGCTCTGCTCTCAGCCAATCAGAGGCAATGATCATCCAATAGGGCGAATGTTCCCAGAACATGTTGAGCGAAGGTTTTTGGACCCCGAATATAGCTTGGACGAATACTTCCAACTAGGTTCACAAAGAAAAGTTGGCCCAATTAAGAACCAACTAGCTTCGCCGAATACTTCCAACTAGGTTCGCGAAGAAACATTCGCCCAATTAAGAACAGGCTTTAGCCAATACACATTTGGTGCCAATATAATCAGACAGGGCTCCCGTAAATTTTACATTCTAGGAGTTGGAATTGTCCCTGTCTGGCATAGGAATTAGTAGCAACTTGAAAAGGTATTTTCACCCTCTATAAAAACAGTTCTGAAGGATATCTTTTTTCACTTTTTGTTTTAGTTTTTTGTTGTTGAATGGATACTGCAGGAACAGAGAGAGAGAGCTATTCATAAAATGTATATGTCACAAATGAATCATGGTACATAAATATTGTATGAAATTATATAAACAAAATATTAATAAAAAAAAAAATTAAAAAAAAGAGAGAGAAGAGAAGAAAATCAGAATAGTAATAAAACTGTTATAAATAATTATTAAAACACCACCACCAACAACAAGATTGTGTATACTGACAGTACTGAATGCTATAAACTTAGGATAGGTAGAATGTTGTACAGCTTCAGTGTGACATTGTCAGGAAGAACTCTTGAAAGTTAGTGGCAGGCTGCTTTATTGTTGGTGATAGTGGCTTAGTGCTAGTGCTCTTATGATTTGTTGATTCATGATGTGCTGATGTGGCTACTTCACAGCTTGATTAGGCTAATGATGGTACAGTAAATCTGCCAGTGTCAGTGACAGTGTGGCCATGCATTTTTCTTCTTTTTTCTGTCAGTTACAAAAAAAGCTTATTTTGATTTTTTAAATTATATCCTGACTAGTCTTGCTTCTTTCAACCTTTTGCCAGTTTTTGGTCTCTTTTTCCTTGAAATAAACTTGCTTTGGTTTGATTCACTTTCAGTGTTTCACCATTTTTGATAAATTTTGTTTTCACCTTCTCGTTCAGCCTGGACTTGGAGGAAGGTATCATTTACGAGGGCAGCGGCCTGTTCTACCCCAAGGACCGCATGTGCAGCTGGATCCTGGACACCCACAGGGACAGTGGCAACATCTCCGTCAGATTCATCTTCAATGAGTTTGAGACAGAGTGCGGCTGGGACCACTTCTACATCCATGATGGAGACTCTGTTTTCTCCCCCCTCTTGGCTGCCTACAGGTAATGCCCGTGATCAGTAATGGTTTGGCTACCTGGTGAATGATGAAACTATTGAAAGGTTTGCAGTCATAGACTTGTCTTGGATTTTGTTGTTGTTGTTATTATTTTTCTAACATTAAGCATAACAGTATGCACTGACTACCCAGACTATCTTGTAATTTTTATAAAATTATAATATTTTAATTTTTATAAACCACTCATGTCATAGAGTGATAGACTGTGACTGTGAGCATCTTTGGGTCTGTCAGTGTTACTCACTTACCGTGTCAGAAAAGTTGTATGCTAAAGATCTGGAACCAGAAACAGGCTGCACATGATGCAGTCAAGCTTCCATGGCATTGTCATTGGTTGTATCAGAATTACACTGTTAGTTTTACTATAGTACTAGTACTAGTAGAGTCTATCTTATCTTGTTTTAATAAGATTGGCAATTTAATTAAGTACTAAATAGACCGTGACTAAAATAAAAACCAACATGAAAGTATTAATGATCAAGGGATGGGTTTGAAGACAGTTGTAAACTTATATTTGCGGTAAATAATTTTAATAATTAAATTGCTTAATTTTTTGGACTTTCTTGTTTATCAGCAAAGATGGTGGTGATAATCCTTTGTTAGTTTGTGTTAGAAATTTACTGGAGTGGATTTTTATTGCTTTTTTCTTTTTTCTCAGTGGCCTGTTGTTGACCAGCAATGACGAAGGTCGAAATTTTGAGTTCAACGTCCGTCTGTCTGGTCGTTATGGTTACCTCCATTTCTATAGCGATGCTGCCTACACGATGAGAGGATTCAATATTTCCTACAGGTATGCAATGCGTACATGTGGATGTATGCAGATTTGTTGACATGGTTTAATGTGCGCATGTGCAGATGTGTGTGTTATTGTGTGAGTATGTCCGTGCATGTGTGCGCACGCTTGTGTGGCAGGGATTTTCGTGAGTGTCAGACATCATTTACTAGACTGATTTGTCATCCAATATTTGAAACATTTTTCTGTAGTCAGTGTGAAAATTACTTTTTGTTGAGTCAGACGATGCAGGCAACATTTATAGAGAAGCCATGTTCTTTTTTCTTCTTTTCTAAGTAATAGAATCAAATATGACACTGACATGAATGATGGAAGATAGGTTCAGTAGTCTTTAATAAACTTCAGAAATATGACAGAATGACTTCCTCAAGATATTATACCTAAATAAATGTGACAATTATGCAATGGCACTCAAAAAAAAAAAAAAAAAAAAGTTGCTGCCTGGGCAATGCAGGCTTAATTTTTGGGAATCTTCTGTGAGAATGAGGTGAAAATAAGATGATTTTTTCATTTTTTTCATAAGAACTAAAGAAGTGTAGAGCACATACATGCATGCACACACACACACACACACACACACACACACACACACACACACACACACACACACACACCCCGAAACAAGATGAAAAAGCAACACAAACACACATATCCTTCATGCATTACTGATTCATTTAAGCTTGTGCTTAGCCATATGCTTTATTGTAAGCTTGTCACTTGTCAGTAATGTCAGACTGCATAACATGCTAATGTTAAACATGCCTTCTGCAATTTCTGCATTACCCAGAAAAAAGACTGCATGAAATTTAACCACTTGTGGTTGTTGTTTTTCATCATGTCCAGTTGATGTAGAAAATGTCCTGTTGATTCCGTTTGTATGAGGATGTGTCGTAGGCTTTTAAAATTTTAGATAAAACACTGTTGTTGGTGGTGTTGTCATGTGTGTGTGCGCGTTGGAAATTATGTATGTGTATGTCTGTGTACATGTATGCATACACACTTGTGTGTTTCCAAACACCGACTTGCTACATGCAGATCCAACTCTTATGCAGATTCACTGGCAAGATACACCTTTATGAACACATGTAAAATGGTGCATAGTTATAACCTATTGGATACTTTACACCACAGTGGCTTCTTTGTCCAGAGACCATTTTTGGTGCTGAAGATTTCTAATAATTTAATGCGTGGTTCTGTAGAAGGTGTTGGTGACATTGGTAAATTTGAACATGCCACAGCAGTATTTGGTACCAGCAACAAGATGTAAAGTGTTGTTACCATGACAGTTGTTGACATGGTGTATAGGGCTGCCAGACACAAGGGAAGGACTGATTGTTTGCTTTTAGGTACTTCCCTTCATCAGCAAACTTTTGTCTTGTGGTTACTGGTACCCAGTGGCTCAGTTGAACCTACTCTATGTCATCTGCCTTTATGTGATCGCTCACTTATTTCTCTTTATATTAGTAACAATTTCCACGTTGAGTACTCTGGCTCAGTTGAATCCATTTTTGACCAGCCACCATCAGATGATCCATCACTTAACTTCCCTTTTGTAATAGTAGTAACTAAGTTAAGAAAGTTTCCCATTGAAGGTTCTAGTTCACAGTCCACTTTTGACCACCCACCTTCATATGATCCATCACTTGTCTCCCTTTAGCAGAGTCCCATGCTCGTGTGCTGGCTCAGTTGAATTCAGCTTCTGATTGCAGGCCTTAGAAGTTAGATAATCTGTGGCTTAACTGAGTTACTCCCCTTCATCAACAACCCACCAGGTGCTTTCACTGGCTCCATGTGGTCAGCTGGTCTTTCGGTGATCCACTGCTTGCTTCCAGTCATCAGTGATTCCCTGGCTCTTAGTCTCACTAACTCTGTTAGTGTTACACTTGATCAGCTGCCTAGTCTTTAGGTGATCCACTGCTTACTTCCAGTCATCAGTGGTTCCCACTCTCTCTCAGTCTCTCTTCCAACTAGGTTCACAAAGAAACATTCGCCCAGTTAAGAACGGGCTTTAGACCTGATCAACTGCCTACTCTTCAGGTGATCCGCAGCTTACTTCCAGTCAGTGATTCCCAGGCTCTCTCAGTCTCACTGGCTCTGTTATGCCTGATCAACTGCCTAACTAGTCTTTAGGTCATCCACTGCTTGCTTCCACTTTGAGTCATCAGTGATTCCCCGGCTCTCAGTCTCACTGGCTCTGTTGTGTTAGACTTGATTGACTGCCTTGTCTTTAGGTGATCCATTGCTTGCTTCCAGTCATCAGTGATTCCCAGGCTCTCAGTCTCACTGACTCTGTTAGTGTTACACTTGGTCAGCTGCCTAGTCTTTAGGTGATCCACTGCTTACTTCCATTCTGGCATGCATCAAGCAGTCTCATTGTCATGCTTGCCTGCTGGCTTCTGCATTTGATCACCCACCTTCTTATGGTTACACTTACATACTGATGCAAATATATATACTCATTCATTTATTGTTCATTGACACCATCTGGGGACCATAGTGGCTTGAAAAATGAATAGAAGATATGATTAATAGTGTGTTTGTGTGTGTGTGCCTCTATGACTATGTTAACTTACAATTAGTCTTTTTTTTTTTTGGTTCTATTTATACATGTATTGTTGTTGGGGCTGTGTACTGCTAGACAGATTTCCTGGTAAACGTATACTTGGGGACAAGAACTGTTCTGATTTTGAATAATATAGGATCAAAACATTGTCACAGTTTCTTTGCCAACTGGGCAAACAGCCATGACATTTTTTTCAGAAGTGTGTATTGCCTTTCTGTTTACTGTTGGTGTTCACTGTTCGCTGTTGTTAGTCAATTTGGTGTCTGTCTGTCTGTCTGTGGGGAGAAAAAACAAACACCAGGACTGCAGAACCATCTACACACATGTTTATAAGCAGTGAAAAAAATCATTTGTAACTGAGTTATTCAGTTAAAATTAAAACAAACAGTGCTGTTTCATTGGGGGATTTGCTTGTGTATAGATGCAGTGCATCGGACATTACATATGCACAGCAGTGTATGTATATATATTGCATCCAGCATGTGCAGAAGCAGCAGCTGCGGGGTGTTAAGGAAACTGTTTGCTTTAGTTTGTGGCGTGCCGTGTTTGCTCATTGATCGGGCAGCCCATTGATTATACCCGGCATGCTGCTGGAGCCGCCTACGGTGTAGTACTAGTGGTTACGTTGTCACTACACTTTCCCTGTGCTACTTTGTAAGTAGTATTAAACTTTAAAGTTGGTATTAATAGCTGCAGACAAGTGGTATTAAAGCTGGTATCAATACAGGCATGCATGTGGATTGAGGCAGGCATGCGGTTGGGGCTGCTCACAGCATAGTCAACACCAAAAAGAAAGGAAGAAAAAGAATGTCAGAGTGGCAGTGACAAAAGGTCATACAAAAAATGGGACAATGCACTCAAAATTTCAGCTCAGAAATGTAACTAACATTTCACAATTTAATGAAAGAACAAATAATTACTTTCAAAAAAAATTACATAGAAAAGATAACTGAGACCAAACCTGTCAAGCAAACATGATGTTTTCCCAGCTGCCCTACAGAAAATCAGTTATGATAAAAGGTCGGTTGTGATGATTAGACATGAAAACAGTAGTGTTATTTCTTGACCTTTCTGTTTACAATTCTAGCTCTATTTTGAGGAAATAAGGAAATATTTGTACTTTAATCACCAACAATTGATAATTCAAAATGTTGGCTTGTGTTCTGCAATAATGGTGCATAAGCTGTCATGACAAGTCACAACCGTCTGGGAAGAATTGTTTTTTAAAGCAATTTTTTTCAGTTGTGAGTGGAAAATGTAGTCAACAGTATTTTGTCTCTTGTTTCCTCATGAGGTAAGATATGTGATAGTGATGTAGTCAGCATCAGTTTAAGATGCAGTGGACAGGTGTGTAAATGTCCCATTTGGACCTTGCCGAATTTCAAAGATTTTGCAAAGAAAAATTCATTTTTACCTTTAATATGGTGCTTACATTCTTTATTCTGTTATATCACATGTATCTCTTTAGAAAACAAACACTCTAACAAAGCAAACATGAAACACATCGAGGATGTACATGTTAGTTTATTATCAATTTTTAATACTTGTAGTGCACTATACACCACCTTTTGTTATTGGCTCCAATGCATTTTGCCTGTGCTACTGTATGTAAATAGTGTTCAAACAGTTACATGTATATGTATGCATACACTTTTCACTTTTAAGTAGTATTAAAGCTGGTATTAATACATAAACACATGTGGATTGAGGCAGGCATGCTGCCGGGGCTGACAGCATCAGTCAGAAGAAGGAGAAAAAAGAATGTCAGTGTATTCTGCCTGTGCTACTGTGTGTAGATAGCGTTTAATTTAAACCTGTGATTAATATTATGCACACACTGGTGACATTTAAGTAGTATTAAAGTTAGTATTAATTCATGCACACATGTGGATTGAGGCAAGCACACTTCTGGGGCTGCTCACAGTGTAGTCTGAAAAAAGAAGAATGTTAATGCATTTTGCCCATGCTACTGTGTGTAAATAGTGTTTGAACGTATGGCTATGATTCATATAATATATGAACACAATTTGAATTTGTAAGTAGTATTAAAGTTAGTATTAATTTGTGCACACATGTGGATTAAGCTGGGCAAGCTGTTGGGTATAGCATTGTTTAGAAAATAATTGAAATTTTAGAATGCCAATGCATTTTGCCTGTGCTACTGTGTGTAAATAGTGTTTAAACCTATTATTATTATATGCACACTCTTCCTGTTCTAAGTCTGAACAGAAAAGTTGTAGGCTTTGAAATTCTGCCCCACCCAACACTCTTCCACATTGCCGTCTGTGGTGCACCAACTCAACACTGGGAAAACAGTATAAGGCCATGCACCTGTCCTTTTCATCTTTATTGACATTGAATTGAAATGAGGGACAGCGGTTGTGTGCTGGTAACGTAGGTGGTGTCGTTAGGGACTCCCACTCCTATTACATGGTAATTACATGGGTGTGGCAATGCAAACCTGCGTACAGTGTAGACTGATGGTTGTCGAACTCTCTCCACAGCCTGGGGCCCAGGGGCACTCTTCCTTTTTGAGTTTTATTGACTCAATTGAGTGCAGGGGGACAGAGGTTATGTGCTTGTGATGTACCTCATGTCTGATCTGGAGATTTTAAACATTCCCTGTGGCAGTGGGTGTGGCATCTCAATGTAACGATTTGGGTCCATTCTCAGCTCCAGGTAGCTGCCATGGCAACTTCACCAGTGTATTTAATCAATCGGATACAGCTCACCATCATTGTAACTGAAGTGGAGATTGGATGTAGGAAAGGTCAGGTGTAAGAACTGAAAGAAAGGAGGGGATGGGGGGAAATCCCCCTGAAAGTGAGAAAGGATTACATGTCACACTGGTGCATGCAGACATGTGACGTAACATGAAACATAGATGCGGCAACATGGAGAACCTTCTGAAGACCGCAACCGCAGCCAAACTACCAGACTGACCCTTTGAGGCAGAACCATGCCAGTACTAGCAGTAGCATGCAATGATTTATTGATTACCAATACCATGTTTAAGTGTTTTCACAATTACTGGAGTAGCCCCAAACAGGCAACTTGAAGAGTTCGTGCATTTAGTTGTTTTCAGTTACTCATTGTAATATTGCTGTTAAAAAAGTAGATCTGTGTGATCCTTGGAAAACATGTTGATAAAAAATTACAAAATTTTGATTTTGTTTTAAATTAAAATTGTCTTTGCACAACCACAAGCAGAAAACTGGTGGTGTCTGATGTACACATCATTATTTATTTATATATATATATGTACCTTGGTGTTATTCATTTATTGTCATGGTATCTTCTGACATAAAAAATCATTACAATGTTAAAGTTACACTCATGTTTTCAGCAACCTTTGTATACTATGTTTTGGTGGAGATTAAATCATGATTTGTTTACCAGCGTCTGTGTCATGCTGTCTTCTGGTAAAATATAAATGTCATGTGTAGGTAATATTATGCCAGTGCGTGGATAGCATTGTATTTACAGTACACCAATGTTGGTGTCATACCATCACTGAAGCCATTGTCAGACTGACTACTAGTGTGGACATGATTTGTTACACTAGTGTCAGTGTCTGCTCAGACTGTGCACACACTATTCAATTATTTTTTTTTATTTTTTTTTGGGGGGGGGGGTGCATGCTGTTGCAGCATGGATTATATATATTCACTCTCTGCATCATCATCGTCAGTATCATGAATGCTGCCTTCAGGGGAGACTGACACTTAGTGACAGGCTCTTTTTCCTTTTCAGTAAGTTACTACCTTAGTACTTAGCACCTGTGTTCCGGCTGCTGCAGGTGTTTCACTCTGGCATTCATTTCCTGGCCTTGTGTGGCATTGAATTATCCATGGGGGATGTGATGCACTGCAGAGCTTAGAGATCATGCGCAGCCGACACTGGCAAGGTGGACGGGACTGGAGCGAGTCCATTGATTGATTCCTTCCATTCTTTCCTCCTCTGATGCTGAGGCTGCAAATAGATGCTTTCCCAGTTAGTGGGTCCGGTACCTGTGTTTTCCTCGCATGGGAGATGTTTGTAGTTGATGCGTCCGTCTTGGTGCCCTTGTTCTGATGGTGTTTTGCATGGATTTTTGGGCTGTTGCTGTGGTGGTACTGGTAGTTGTTTCAGTGGAGAATGCGTGTGTGGTTAGTGTCAGGTGAGATTTTAGTTTTGCCACTGTCTTTGTGTCAGTGTTGCTCCCTGTTGTTGCGCACCAGCTTCTGAATTAGCATGTCTGGAAGAAATTAGTGATTTATCGGATTGTGGGAGTGAAGTCATTACACAGGGAGAAGAGGTTTAAGTTGCATTTGGCATTTGCCCACTTTGGCCAGGTTTTGTGGATGAAAAGTTGTTGCAACTCTCATCTCAGCTAGAGTTTATGGTGATTAATTTCTACAACTCAGAACTACTTGTACAATGCCCTGGAGGTGCTAGCTGCTTGTGACATTTTGCTTTCTCCTTGATTTTGAAGATGTATGGATCAGCATCCTCTTTCCATATCATGACTGAAAACACACACACATACACACACACAACATTTGTAATTTGTGTCACTTTGCAAGGCATGTCTGACATACACGGCATGTAAAACTTTAAAAGATGTTTCAAAGATATATATTTAGGACAGCTTGTATCTTCATGAGTCTTATTATAAACACTGAAGAGGCTTGCACACATGAAAACATTGGGTGTCGTGGGGGTGGGGTGGGGGGGACTGCAAAAGTGCAACATGCAAGCTCTGATTCAGTTATTGTTCAAGGAATTTATATAAGCTTTTTGTCGGAACCTTTGCCCACTCTTGCTCTGTGTCAAATGGTGTCATAACGTGTTAAAGTAAACATGGTGCTTAACGTCCACAGAAACCATAAGGCTTATTAGGAAAGGGGGTATGGAGGTGGGAGAAGAGGGAGATTATATACCGATCACTACACTGTCACCACCAGAATGACTTCTGCATTAAGATGGGCAGCGATGAGAGCCATTTTAGTGTCTGAGGAGGAAGTGATGGACAAAGTCACAAGAGAGTGTCCACAAACCACAACCTTTTTGAAGAGAAAGGAGAGCCAAAGCGTTATTGAACCGAGGTCCTTCTGTTTACCAGTCTAACGCCTTACCACTCGTCCAAACTGGATCACAAACATAATGTGTTGTATTTACAGTACATTATATATATATATATAGAGAGAGATAATCAAACCTCTGTGTGTGTGCAGTGTTGGTGGCTTCTACCTGAACTGCTCCAAGCGAGGGTCCTGCTCAGTAATATGTTACATTTACAGTACATTAGTCTCTAGATACAGAGAGAATGAAACTTGTGTGTGTGCAGTGTTGGTGGCTGCTACCTGAATTGCTCTGAACGAGGGTCCTGCTCGAATGGAGAGTGCCTGTGTGACCCAGGCACATCAGGCGCAGGGTGCGAGCTGGACTTGCATCTGTGCCTCAACAACTGCTCCAACAGCGGCACCTGTTCCAACGGGGTCTGCACCTGTCAGCAAGGATACAAAGGTAGCACTAGCAGCTGCTTTGTTGTGAATGTGGTCGGTTCCTATACACCTGTATTGATTGATATGATACCTTTGGGGTTTTGTTGGGTTGAATTTGGGTTCCTTTCTGAACAGTAGACTACATGCGCTGGAGTTGTGCTCACCAGTTGTTGCTTAAAAGTTACAGTACCCTAACTTCATGTCCATTTGCTCACGTCATTCATGTGTATACTGCAGTCTCACAAGTTCTGTGTCACTACGAATCTCACAGGTTCTGTGGCATATGTATACATGTATGCAGGTCAGCCTGTTTGTTGACATGTTTGTTTGTTTGTAGATCTATGTAAAGGTAACATATGAGTACTGATGCATGTTACTGTTAGTACATATTATACATAGAATGCACCCAGGTGACCTGGCTAAGAATATCTGACATGTAATGTGTTGATTTATGATTGTATCATGTATGATTGCCTTTGTAGTTTTGATATTGTCTGTTGTAGAATCAGGTGTATAAAGCTGTCATGGGACCGTTTTTTGCTTGTTTTTATTGGGTTGTAAATTATGTTTTGTGTAGGGTGGATTTTAGGTGTGCACATTCAGTTTATTTTATGTTTTGTGTAAGGTGGTTATCATTGTGTGTGTGTTCAGTTCATTTTGTGTTTTCTGTAAGGTGGATTTTGTTGTTGTGTGTGTGACCAGTTCATTTTGTGTTTTCTGTAAGGTGGATTTTGTCACTGTGTGTGTGTGTGTGTGTGACCACAGACCAGTTCATTTTATGTTTTCTGTAAGGTGGATTTTATTGTTGTGTGTGTGTGACCAGTTCATTTAATTGTTTCGGTAAGGTGGATTTTGTCGCTGTGTGCATGTTCAGTTCATCAATGTTGTTCACCAGGTGCTGACTGCAGTTTAACAGAGGCCGACATATTGTGGGAGCGGCTGTCAACAAGCAACACCCCCAGTGGCCGGGCATCCCATGTTGCACTGCTTCAGCAAGACCTCATGTGGGTTGTGGGGGGCTACAGCCTCTCACACAAAGAGCAGAACACACTGGTGACGTAAGTGCAGGGAAAAAAATATATAATGTTTTAGTGGAGTGCAGTTGCACAAACATGGCTGCCGCGAACTGATTGTGAGCTAGAACAGTTTCTCTACTTTTGACTATTTTGCAGTTTGAACAAGCAGTACGACTTTTGGTGGGTTTTGGCATGGGAACCCCTCTGCTGGTTTGAACAAACAAAACACTGAATTGAAATTGCTGTTGGGCCCCATTCCTGTGCTCACCAACACCCCCCACCCCAACACCACACACACCTTCCCCATCCATTTCAATTGTGTGTTGCTGTTTTTTGGGGGGAGGGGGGGTAATATAAAGATCTAAAGTAAAGTTCTAAATCTAATGGCTTGTTTTGCGCTGAATAAAACAGGATATTTGTATTTTCAACAAGATTTCTGCAGAAGTGATGAAATGGAAACTCATAACTCGGATGGAGCTGTGGATTTCAGGTGCTATTGATGTGGGGTTTGGGGGGTGATTGGGAGTTTTTCCTTTCCTGCTGTCTGGTGTTTTTATGCTGCTGTAATCTCAGCGTGCCAGATATTAGCTGAAGAGCCACTGGACATCAGTTCTTTTTTTTTCTTTTTTCTTTTTTTCTTTTTTATTGAGAAGGGAGTATCTCTCAGTGCTGCCTGCTTGGGTTTTTGTTTTAGCGTCTTGTTAGTGAATCTTTGTTTCATTTGTGGATCATTTCCTTTCTTGACATGCGCTGTGCGTGTGGACAGGTACAACATCAGCAGCGGCAGGTGGTCAGAAGTGATGGAGGCTGGTTCAGTGGCTGATCAGCCGTGGCCACTGTATGCTCACTCTGCTGTCATGTTTGAGGTTGGTGCACCACAGGTCATCTTGGTGTTGGTGTGTGCAGGCTTAAACCTTGTGTTGCCTGTTACCATTCAGATATAATATATCCAGGGCTTTTTTTTTAAGCTTGTTTTTGGTGTGTTTAGGTTTGAAGTGTAGAAAAAAAGAAAAAAAAAGTAACTGATTGTTGAGCAGAGGCAATCTATATGGTTCTGGAAGATCTTGAACCCATAGTAAAATCAGTTTTTGTTATTTGTTATAACGAGGTTAAGTTGTAGTGACCCCTTCTGATCACATTATCACAGGCTCATGACATTCTGATGAATTTAGTGTTTGTTAAAAAAACATTCTGTGTACACTATTGGCACTGCTCATGATCTGTGTGTTTGCATTTTTTCAGTCGTTTAGTCCTCGTATTTTGAGTCCCATTTGTGTATGAGATGTTCAGGCCTTCAGCCATTTCATTTTCCATCATATTTGTGATTATGGTGATGGGACCGGCTCTTTTTGTGGGTAAATCTTTTCACTCATTCTTTCTCTTGGGGTTGCAGAGCAAGCTGTACTTGCACGGAGGTGTGAGGAATGGGCAGGTGACAGATGAACTGTGGGAGTTTGACACTGCCACCGGCAACTGGACAATGCTGCTGGAGTCTGGCTACCCGGTGTCGGGTCACACGGCTCATGTGGTCAACCGCACCATGCTGGTGTTCTTTGGCTACAGTCCGGTGTTTGGCTACCTCAACCACGTGCAGCAGTATGACTTCGGTGGGTTTTGGCATGGGAACCCCTCTGCTGGTCATTGGCTGAAGGGGTCTTGTTTCTTTTTAATGATATTATATGGGTACTTTCAGTTCCTAACCCCCATGGGCCCTAAGTGCTTAGACATTCTTTAAATGTGCTTGTTTTTAAGATTCAGTGCACACATGCATGCACACACCACACACACACACATACACACACACACACACACACACACACACACACACACACACACACACACACACACACACACACATATATATATATATCAGGATAATGGGACTTAAGAAGAAGAAACAAATTCAAGGCAGATTTAAAAGAACTGACAGAGATAGAATGATGGACAGAAACAAGGAGTTGGTTTCCGATAACTGGAGCCTTGTAAGAGAAAGAGCGCTGACCACCGGACCTTGCTCAAAAGGATGGTATTCTGAACACTCGCCTGTTTAAGGAGTGCTTCGTTTTGAAAAGCACAGAAGGGCACTTGAAGCAATCGTCTGGGAAAGCTTTGTCGAGAGATGAGGCATGAAACACTTGGGCAAGAGAGTGTGCAGGCTGGCTTGAGAGTGTGCAGGCTGGCTTGAGAGTGTGCAGGCTGGCAAGAGAGTGTGCAGGCTGGCAAGAGAGTGTGCAGGCTGGCAAGAGAGTGTGCAGGCTGGCTTGAGAGTGTGCAGGCTGGCAAGAGAGTGTGCAGGCTGGCAAGAGAGTGTGCAGGCTGGCTTGAGAGTGTGCAGGCTGGCAAGAGAGTGTGCAGGCTGGCAAGAGAGTGTGCAGGCTGGCAAGAGAGTGTGCAGGCTGGCAAGAGAGTGTGGAAGCCTGCAGGTTCTGCTGGACATGCATGTGTGTTGGAATGGATTTACACTGTCCACATGCCAGATTTGTCTTTTTCTTTAAGAGTTCCCCCAGATTTTTTCGAAGAGTCAACCCCACCCCCACCCCCACCCCCGCCCCCGCCCCCTTCCCCAGCAAGAGCATATCATAATGTCGAGACATTCCTGTTGAGAAAGGAAGTCCTTTATTAAAATAAACCTTTTTACTGTCTGTTGTTGTGAGGTGACACTGTGCCAGGACGTTAAAGTCCAATTTCTGTCCAACTGTTGCTGTCTCTGTGCCAGACCTGGGTGAGTGGAGCGTTGTGGAGACTGTGGGTGCCAACGTGCATGGTGGATATGGTCATGCCAGCGCCTATGATGTGAATGCAGAGAAGATTTACATCTTTGGTGGCTACCACTCCCACTCTGACACCTCCTCCACCTCCAGTTACAACCTGACTGACGTGCTCTACGTCTACGACCTCGTCACCAAAGAATGGTAAGCATTTCATCATCTTCCATCACTTTTTTATTTAAATGCTCCTGTAAACATGTTTGTGTGCTGTGTAGAGTGTATCATTGAAAACAGCAGACTGGTTACTGATTTCTGAGCTCTCCAGGTTGTGGGCAAATCTGCTGGTTGTGTCTCGTGTTCTTTGGTTTTAAAGTAGGCACTCTCTTTCTGGTTTTGATCAGCCAGCACGGGAAGTAACAGCACAGCATTATCTAACTTACAACAGGATCCAAACACACAAAAGGTTAAAAAGTAACACGATTTATTTTGACAAAACACAACATGCAAATTTTCAGGGTAAGCCCCTTTTTCAAGCTACAGAACAACATCTCAGCACACCATCAGCTTGCTATCGCCAAATTTTCAGGGTAAGCCCCCTTTTTCAAGCTACAGAACAACATCTCCTCATCCCACCATCAGCTTGCTATCCCCAAATCAGGTGTGACATGGCAGACTTCTTCCTTGTCTGCGAACATGCATCTTTACCACATTGGCAGACCTGTTTAGTCTAAGCAATTGGCGTAGAAAACTACACATTTGAAGCCCAAACTACACATCTACGCTTGCATTACACGCACTACGCAAATGACTTCGTTTGGGCTACGCGATACTGACAAGTGTGATTTGGTCCTATTTTTTGACACGGCCGCCGTGTTCAGAAGGTATGTGGGCCCACATTATCTTGCAATAGCGACGCTGGTTTTGGTGCAAACATAGGTTCTGAACGCGCCAAAATTCACTTCAAATTGGGAAAAAATGTCTTGGTCGAAGAAGCGAGCGTATGAAACTTCTTCAGAAGAAACTATGTGTTAGCCTCCAAAGGCTCTGCTACTGTGATTAAAAGGAAGAAAGTTCCATCCCAGAAATTTCTCTCTGCTTATCACGAAGCTTATCCGTGTTCAGTTCCTTCGAGTTCGAGGAAAGGCAGCGAACTTGTTCTTTGCACTATTTGCAAATCAGACTTTCATGGCAGTCGCTTTGACTGTAAGCAACCAGTTGAGAGCAAGTTCTACAAGGAGTTCAAAGCGACTGGAAAGTTTTTTTTCCAGCTTCAAGTCTGTCTCTTTCTCCCTTTCCCCGCCCTTCTCCCTCTCTCTCGTTTTAATGCAGCAAACATATAGTTTTTCCGCACTTACAAACATCGATAGCACCAGTCTGTAGAGTTATCTCCCTTGAGCATTTTTAATCATCATTACAAAGAACGTGCGTTGTGATTGGCTACTTTGTTGGGGATCAGCCAATGAGAACATTTGTCGCTCACACTGTTTTGAGGTCCAGAAAAATTGTACTAGGAGTAGGGCGCTTGCGGCCGGGGTTGTTTGTACGAAGGGGGGGGGGTCTACACATCGCTTTTGGTGACTGGCAGACTGATCTGTACAACTGCATTCTCATTCTGAGTCAAGCTGTTGGCTTTGCAATTTTCCCACATTCACATGTGCATGGCCCAGCAAGAGACCTGAACGGATCTACACCACTTGTGTGTGGCTGAGACCGTGCTAGCAGTGCCATGGTGTCACCTTACATTTATGACTTACATTTTTAGGTACTGTGGTCATCAGATTCTCCAAATTATATAAATTCAAGTGCATAGAAACAGAGAGAGAGAGAGTGTGTGTGCATGTGCCGCTTTGTGTGTTGCACAAACTGATAATCTTGTCTAAATTTGTAACTGATACTTACACTACAGCAAAATAATTGTATTTGTTGTTTTATTAAGTTTCTGTTATTTTGACTCAAGTGAGAATGACTCAATGAGAATCTGAATGTGTGAATGATAAATCGGTCAAGTTTCAACTGATGCAATATGACTACACATCGTACCTCCTGACTACACATTTAGACTACCCAAACTACACTTGTGCATTTGGGGGGTAAACAGGTCTGCTTTGGTCGCGGGGACAGCAAGTATTGTCAGGAGAATGATGAGAACATGAGCCACAGCTTTGGAAAGGATGAGAAAGGGTGATAATGGGTGAGAAAGAGTGAGAAAGGATGAAAAATGATGATAAACAGTGTGACTAGCAAAGAGAGAAACGGGGTGTGTATCAGGTGCAGGGTGGTTTTGGGAAAGACTGGAAACGTGGTGCTTGTTTGCAGGCTGGTGTTGCTGAGTAGCGGCCATCCCCGGTACCTGCACTCCATGGTCATCCTGGGCGACAGTCTCCTGGTCTTCGGCGGCAACTCCCACAATGACACGTCCAAGAGCCGTGGGGCCAAGTGCTTCTCCACGGACTTCATGCTCTACGACATCAGTGAGTGCACCAGCAGTTGGTCCTCCTTCGGCCGATGGCTTGGTTAGACTGTACTGACCACTGCGATATGCAGAGTGCAGATCCTTGCGTGGCTAGAACTTCATTAACATTTGGTTAAATTTGAATTCATTTCCTGGAGATTGTTGAGACGGTAGCTGACTGCATTGTGCTGAGTGATTTGTGTTGAGTGTGTATTAGTTAAGCTGAACTGCCCTGTGAGGGATGATTAAAGTTTTTTGACTTGATTGTTGTATAACTAGAATGCTGCTAACATTTGATTAAATTTCAATTTATTTTCTTGAGATTGTTGAGATAATAGTTGCCTGTGCCATGTAGAGCGCAAATTCTTGCGCAACTAGAATTTTACTAACATTTGATCAAATTTGAATTGATTTCCATGATCCTGTTGATACAATGGCTTATGGTTGATTGTGCTGTGCATTCCTGGCAAAACTAGAACTTTACTGACATTTGATCGTATTTGAACTGATTTCCATGAGACTGTTGAAACAATGGCATATGGTTGACCGTGCTGTGCAGAGTGCAATTCCTGGCATAACATGACGCCGCCGCAGCTGGAAAACAGTGCCCGCTTTGGTCACTCCATGCTCGTCTACAAAGGGTAAGTTGGTGCCCTCTGTGCCAGGGTTTTGTGCAGGCCTTTTTAAGCTCATCCACATGGTATAACTTTATCTTGTGACTTGTCTGTCTTGTGACTGATTGGTAGTTGATTGACAACTATAGTAGGTTCGATGATTGATTTACTGAACTGTAGTAGGCTTGATGGGTGACTGATTTACTAAACTGTAGTAGGTTTGATGGTTGATTTATTAAGCTGTACTAGTGTAGCAGGCTTGATGGTTGATTTACTGAACTGTAATAAGTTACATTACTGATATGTGTACCATTGGTGGAGTTCATGTGCCTTGTATTTACTTACATGCCAGGTAAGAGCTCCGGCAGGTGGTTGAAGTCTCTGTTGTTGTGTCCCTTGTTGTTTGTGTGATTTCTGACGTGTGCAGTTAATTCCCTGTGTTGATTCATTTCAGAGATAGTTCAGAATGTATACATATTAGAAAATGAGTATGTCTGCAACGTTGAAAAGGCTTTATTTGTTAATTTGTTTGTAAATGATACATATGTATAGATTTTTTTGATTTTTTTTTGCCCACATTAAAAAACAGTTGCTGAATGGTGTCCTAGTTGATTGAAAGGCTGTAGCAGTACTTTGCCCTCACAGTCTCAGAGACGCTTGACTGAACTGTGTGTGCTTTTGTTTCAGGGCGCTGTACATGTTTGGAGGCTTTGACAGCATCATGCTGAATGATGTAGTGCGGGTGGAACTGGGTAAGTCAAAATTTAAAATACTTTCAAAATGTGCTTTGGTCCTTTTTTCCCCTGTACCATCAAGGCCTTGGTGCGGATGGAACATGGGGCAAGTGAAGCCAAGATGCAGTCTTTTGTTACTTCACACAGTCTCTCTTTTGATGAGAATGAGAATAATCGTGATGAACATTTGTGATGCCGGTATTTTATAAACCCTTCCGAAGAACGTTCATGAGGATGGTTAGGTAGGATCATGAAATCGAAAGCAAGATTGGCGACAGTGTTGACCTGATGTCATCTTCATAAGCTAGGTCATGCTGGTCATGAGACTGACTCCGCTCCCGACTCTGCCCATTGAGGGATATCTGTGAAAGGGTATTTTGTTGTTGTCCTTGGAATAAAAAAAAAAATGATGTGGTACACAGCGGTACTGGTATGCATGTGATTTACATCTTCTCATCGCCCTTCCCGGTTGCTCAGCCATTTGCACACACAGACCTACAGTCCAGCCTCATCAAATCCAATCTCGCTTTTGATCACATGACCTGCTGTGACCTAGCTCATTAAGAATGACCTCAGGTCAAAACTGTCCCCAAGTCTTGCTGTTAATTTCATCTCATGACCTGCTGTGACCTAGCTCATTAAGGATGACCCAGGTCAGAACTCCCCAGTCTTATTGTTGATCTCATGACCCGAGTTCATGACCTGTTATGACCTAGCTCATTAAGGATGACTAAAGCTCAAAACTGTCCCCCATCTTACTGTTGATTTGATTTTGTGACCTGCTGTGACCTAGCTCAGTAAGGATGAGTCTGGCTCAGAACTGTCCCCAGTCTTAATATTGATTTCATGACCTGCTGTGACCTAGCTCACTAAGGACGGCCCTAGGTCAGACCTGTCCCCAGTCTTACTGTTGATTTGATCTCGTGACCTGCTGTGACCTAGTTCAGTAAACATGATGCATTAAGTATGTGGGGAATCTGATTGTGTTGTACAGGTAGCAGAACATATGCAGGGTTTGTGTTAACCAGTAATTTCAGTGTTTTAACAGCTAAGATAATCATGTAGTGGCTTGACCAGTTCTCCGATAAAAACAACAACAACCATGCAGCACAGACTGACAGAGAGAGTGTGTGCACGCCTCTGTGTGTGTGTGTGTGCACGCCTGTGTGTGTGTGTGTGTGTGTGTGTGTGTGTGTGTGTGTGTGTGTGTGTGTGTGCATGTGTGTGTGTGTATTCTAGACAGGGAACTGAGCAAGGTGTTTGCTAATAGTGTTCTAGTAGTGCTAGTATGTATCTGGCTGGTTATGGTGACTGACCAGTTTCCATGAACAACTTCATCACCTTATAGATCATTAGATGTCACACCAGTTTGAAAAATGTCTATCGCAATCACTGACATGCAGTGTGTGGTGACTGTTCTTTCCTATAGGTGAGTGCAGCGGTGTGACCAATGAGACGCAGTGTGTAGTGGCCGTGCCAGGCATGCGATGTGTGTGGGACCAGGGGACCTGCCGTCGGCGTCAAGAATCAGCTGTTGCAGAGGATGTGTGTGACGTCAGTGGACGTAAGTTGCTGCCAGAAGTGTCTGGCAAAATGTCTGTTGTGTTGCAGTGAAATGGGGAGGCTTGTCATAACTAGCTGCAACAAAAGCGCCAAAATGGCCTGGTTTCTAAATCTGTAGAAGGATGGCAGCCGACTGCTTCAGATGTGTTATCTGGTAATTTCCAGTATTTTACCAGTTAAGATCAGCATATATATATACCAGAAACAAAATCAGCAGTCAGTCAGACCTGCTGGCTATTGGTTTGCTTGACTGGTGCTCAAAAAAGATTACAAAACAACAACAACAAAAACAATGCATCAGAGAGAGAGAGAGTGTGTGTGTGCTTGCATATGTGTGTGTGTGTGTGTGCGCGTGTATGCATGTGTATGTGTTCTAGTCAGGGAAGGGAACAGGGTGTTTGTGTTCTAGACAGGGAAGGGAACAGGGTGTTTGTGTTCTAGACAGGGAAGGGAACAGGGTGTTTGTGTTCTAGACAGGGAAGGGAACAGGGTGTTTGTATTCTAGACAGGGAAGGGAACAGGGTGTTTGTGTTCTAGACAGGGAAGGGAATAGGGTGTTTGCTAGTAGAGCTCTGGTAGTATTTAGATGGCAGTACATCTGACCGGTTACAGTAATTTTCTGACCGGTTTCTGTGAGCCAGTTTTGCTACCTGATGGATGTGACAGCAGTTTGAAACGTGCCCAGCGTGATCACTGTGTAAGGGGATGGTGGTGTTGCAGGTGATATGAGCATTTGTCCCGGTTACAACACCTGCTCCTCCTGCGTGGCAGCCACCTTAGACAGCTGCACCTGGTGCGGAAGTAACTGCACCTCTCTCAACTGTACCTCACCTGATAAGGTGAGTGCTTATTGTGTTATTTGAGCATTTGTTGTTAGACATGCCCAGATGCTGTGCATACTATGTGTATGTGTTACACTACCAGTAAATAGAGTGTTGCTGTGTGTGTGTGTGTGTGTGTGTGTGTGTGTGTGTGTGTGTGTGTGTGTGTGTGACGTTACCAGTAAATAAAGGGTTGCTGTATATACAATGTCTGCGTGCGTTACACTACCAGTAAATGAAGTGTTGCTGTATATATATATATGTATGCATGTGTTACACTACCAGTAAATGGAGTGCAGTGGGAGTGCTGGAAAGGTGCCTGCAACTCAGAGACTGGTGAGAGTTACATGCGTCGGGATAATATATGACATGACTCAGGCTGTGTGTTCTGTCACGCATGTCTGGGTGATGCACACTAAGTGTGTTATGTTGCAGGTCAGCTCTGTCGCAGGGGGAGTGTAAGAAGAGGATGCAGGCTGTGTGTTCTATCACATGTGTAGTATCAGGATGATGCATGCTAAATGTGTGTGTTGTGTGCAGGTCAGCTCTGCGGCAGGGGAATGTAAGAAGAGCAAGGCAGAGGATGCAGGCTGTGTGTTCTATCGCATGTGTCAGGATGATGGGCACTAAGTGTGTGTGTTGTGTGCAGGTCAGCTCTGCGGCAGGAAAATGTAAGAAGAGTGAGACAGAGGACGCAGGCTGTGTGTTCTATCACATGTGCCAGGATGATGGGCACTAAGTGTGTGTGTTGTGTGCAGGTCAGCTCTGCGGCAGGAGAATGTAAGAAGAGTGAGACAGAGGACGCAGGCTGTGTGTTCTATCACATGTGTCAGGATGATGGGCACTAAGTGTGTGTGTTGTGTGCAGGTCAGCTCTGCGGCAGGAGAATGTAAGAAGAGTGAGACAGAGGACGCAGGCTGTGTGTTCTATCACATGTGTAGTATCAGGATGATGGGCACTAAGTGTGTGTGTTGTGTGCAGGTCAGCTCTGTGGCAGGAGAATGTAAGAAGAGTGAGACAGAGGACGCAGGCTGTGTGTTCTATCACATGTGTCAGGCATGTCAGGATGACTTGAGATGTGTGTGGGACAAGGCCAGCTGCAGACTTCACACCGAAGCAGGTGAGATTACTAAACAAAAATCTCAACATTTTTCCTTGGTTTTATTGTGTGTGGGGGGGGGGGGGGGGGGGGGGGGGGGGGGGGGGGTTGTGTTGTGTCTCAGAGTAAGTTTGCTGAGCATAATTTAATGTTGAAAAACTGAAGAGAACTGGGGGAAATGTACTCACAATATCTATAAAAAAAAGTTTTTTACAAAACAACCCTGAAACCTCTCCTTCTTCAGAAAGAAAACAAACCCAGTGACTAACACAGAAGTCAGGGAGGTAAAATGAGGAGAGAGACACACAGAGAGGATGTACAGTTATACACAGAGATGACTGTCCCAGCATCAGGAAAAAGGAAGAAATGGAGCATAGAATTATTTTACTGCTTTCCTTCATTCACTGTTGACCTGTGTATGTGCCTGCCTGCATGCGTGGACCTCTTTCTTCCTGTGGCTGCAGCCAGCAACATGACCACCAACAAGACGGAGCGGCAGGCGGTGTGCAGCAAGAGGCCGTGCGCAGAGCACAGCAGCTGCAGCAGCTGCACACAGAGCAACTGCATGTGGTGCAGCAACCTGGCCCTGTGCATTGACACCAACGCCTACGTCGCCTCCTTCCCTTATGGCCAGTGCATGGACTGGACCACCAAGCAAGACAAGTGTAATGGTCAGTGTGGGTTTGATGGGGGGCAGGGGAGGATGGAGGTGGGGGGGGAGGGGAGTAGGTGGTTGTATTACCAGGTGCAACTATGGTCGTGTGTATATGTGTGTGTGTGGGGGGGGGGGGGGGGGGGGGCCGTGTGTGAGAGAGAGAGAGAGAGAGAGAGGGCTGTGACAGTTGGTGTTGTGTTCACTGCATTTTTCTTTCCATTTTTCCTTTTTACAACTTTTCATAATATTATGTGCATATAGTTTTTCACTGTAGTATTCATGGGTGAGTGTGTGTGTGTGTAGTTTTACACTGTATTATGTGTGTGTGTGTGTAGTTTTACACTGTACTATGTGTGTGTGTGTGTGCGTCTAGTTTTACACTGTATTATTCATGTGTGTGTGTGTGTGTTTTCTGCAGCCACTGAGTGTGCTGGCCTCAAGTCCTGCAAGGACTGCCTGACCAACTCCAAGTGCGGCTGGTGTAACGGAGTGGACAACAAGGGGCTGGGCCGCTGCATGGACGGCCGCATGCGGGGACCCTATCAACGGCCGGCTGACCCATCAGCTTCACCGGGCAATGTCGGTCAGCAGCACCAGTGTCCTGCTGACCGCTGGTTCTTCACCAAGTGCCCATGTAAGTGGGGGGTTGGGCACACCTTCTCCCAAGCAGCCCTTTAGTTTTCTGGGCCGGCTAGCTATAAATAGCGCCAGGCACGCCACACAGCTATTTAGCTCTGTGTCAGCAGGAGCCTGACTCTGTTGCCTGTGGCAGTGCATGGCTGACAGTACACAGTGAGGGATGGGGTTACAGGGTCATTTGTGTGTTTCCGTCTTCATTGCTATTAAAGAAGTAACTGAGATATCTTTGTAGAAACTGCAGATGTCAAACATAGCACTTTTGACACTTTGGTGTAATTTGTTTTGGAAGGAAAACAAAAACAAACAAAAACTGTTAGTGGAGTCAAAATGGGCATGCATGGTTGAATCCTTACTTACTATTATACTGATGTTTGTTTACCAATAAGTGCCAAACAAGTTTTGGCAGTCAAACTAAGAACAGCACCGTAAAGTACAACTACTACTAGACAGACATGCAAAGTGGTTTCAGAAAGTAAATTGAATTACCTTGGCTATGGTGGTCTGGTAGTCAACACCCTTCAGCAGCGATAAGCACAACTCAGCTATTCTACAGCACACCCATTGTGGACTGTTACATTCCTTACATTTTACTTCTATAAAGTTTTGTCAACAAAACAACTGAAATAGAATTCAAAACATCGCCTGAGTACTATAAAAAACACAGGTATCCAAGCACAGATATCCATTCCACAACAAGGCATTGTGTGTCTGCCTGTGGGCAAGACCAAGTGGTAGGGATACTGACACCGGGTTCTCATTTACAACCCCTCCTGACCTGTCAGCTAATTACTCCCATGTTTGTCAGCATGCAATGTGACGAACAGAGCCCGGAGATTGCAAGGACCACTAAACACCATCTGGGAAAACCTCTGGTCTTGATTTATGAGGTCTGATAATTTCCTTCAAGTGAAAAGGAAGGGAGGAATTGATTGTGGCACCATCAATGTTTACAACCTAACAAAACATAAATTACTGCTGTCAGACTTGACCAAGAGGTGCCAGGGGACAGTCTGACATGTGAGTAAACAGGAGATAACATCCCAAAGATGCTGAGGTGTGAAGAGTGGTGCAAAATCTTTGTGAAAGTAAGAGGAAGGGGGTTGAATCTTGAAGCTGCAGCCGCCATTTTGAAACCGTCTTGTAGCCAGGCAATGGGCCCCTAGAAAGCCCGCGCTGGCCTGAAACTGACCACAGCAGGGCTAATGAGGTCAGATCAGGCAGGCGGCAGGGAGCAACTAAAGAGTACACTCTGACTGTTGCACTGAGAAGGTGTGTGGGCCAGTCCTACAGATGTCTTTTGCCAGCCATAAAAAATCAGATTGGATGTGTTTGGACAGTACTGTAGATAGAATTGTGCACATAATGGAGGGGGGGGGGATGCATATGTTAATTTTTCTTCTGTCTCTGAAAGCATGAATCATTTTTTGCTGGTGATTTGATGACCTTTGTTCCCCGTAGTGTAGTTCTTAAATGTGTGATGTAAAACACACACACACATACACGTTTACTCGGCTGACTACCAAATGACTATTGAAGCACATTTGTGACTATTTTGCATTCACAAACCTGCTCTTTCTCAGCCGTGCATGTTACACCCTGCTTGTTGGACTGAGCTGAGGTGTCAGTGTGTGTGTCAGTGTAACAGCCAACAGCTTTGTGCGTTACACCCTGCTTGGTGATTGAGCTGAGTAGTGAGGTGTCTGTGTGTGTGTGCAGTGTGTTAGTGTAACGGCCAACAGCCATGTGCGTTACACCCTGCATAGTGAATTGAGCTGGGTGTTGAGATGTCAGTGTGTGTGTCAGTGTAACGTCCAACAGCCAGGCATGTACACCTTGCTTAGTGAACTGAGCTGAACAGTGAGGTGTCAGTGTGTGCGTGTCAGTGTAATGGCCAACAGCCATGGGTGTTACACCCTGTTTAGTGAACTGAGCTGAGCGGTTAGGTGTCAGTGTGTGCGTGGGCAGGGTGTCAGCTGTCATTGTAACAGCCAACAGCCGTGTGTGTTACAGTTTACACCCCGCTTGGTGAACTGAGCTGAGCAGTGAGGTGTCAGTGTGTGTGTGTGTGTATGTGTGAGTGTAACAGCCAACAGCTGTGGACTGAGCAGTGAGGTGTCAGTGTGTGTGTGTGTGTGTGTGTGTGTCAGTGTAACAGCCAGCTGTGGACTGAGCAATGAGGTGTCAGTGTGTGTGTGTCAGTGTAACAGCCAACAGCTGTGGACTGAGCAGTGAGGTGTCAGTGTGTGTGTGTGTGTCAGTGTAACAGCCAACAGCTGTGGACTGAGCAGTGAGGTGTCAATGTGTGTCCATGTGTGTGTGTCAGTGTAACAGCCAACAGCTGTGGACTGAGCAATGAGGTGTCAGTGTGTGTCTGTACAGTGTGCCAGTGTAACGGCCACGCCACCTGCCCAGCCAACAGCAGCTTGTGTGGGCCGTGTGACTTCCCTACCGAGGGCGACCAGTGCCAGTACTGTCAGCACTTCTACTATGGAAACCCAGTCAACGGGAACAACTGCACAGGTACTGTGCCACCACCTCAGCTGCCGTTTAGTAACCCTTTCACTGCCAAAGGCGTCACCCTGCCAGTGCAACATGCATCCAAGTATAGTACCAGAGATATGTTGAATTAAACTGACAAGAAAATGCCCATTTTGAGAGCTGCTCTCCATGCTGGTGTTTATTTTTAAGCAGGGCTTCACTAGACAGGCAGACGGGAAGCATTTTGCCATGGACACTGTATGACGTCCTGACAGCAGGGAACTGGTTAACCAAGCAGAGCTTCACTAGACAGGCAGACGGGAAGCATTTTGCCATGGACATTGTATGACGTCCTGACAGCAGGGAACTGGTTAACCAAGCAGGGCTTCACTAGACAGGCAGACGGGAAGCATTTTGCCATGGACATTGTATGACGTCCTGACAGCAGGGAACTGGTTAACCAAGCAGAGCTTCACTAGACAGGCAGACGGGAAGCATTTTGCCATGGACATTGTATGACGTCCTGACAGCAGGGAACTGGTTAACCAAGCAGAGCTTCACTAGACAGGCAGACGGGAAGCATTTTGCCATGGACATTGTATGACGTCCTGACAGCAGGGAACTGGTTAACCAAGCAGGGCTTCACTAGACAGGCAGATGGGAAGCATTTTGCCATGGACATTGTATGATGTCCTGACAGCAGGGAACTGGTTAACCAAGCAGAGTGGGGCTGGGATGGGGAGGAGGCTTTGAACAGGTGACTAGGCTTAGTTATGAATTATGTCAGCTGCACATTATGCTGTCGTATTTTGGCAACTCTTGTGAAAAGCTGTCTGATATTCATAGGTGCATCATTGTATCCAGCAGAAACAGAAAGAAAAGGTTTGCGGCTTTGAATGGATACAGCCAAGAGGGAACGACACCTACATGTGTTATGTCATGAACACAATATCTGTCGTAAATATGTTCTTTGTTTACTGGAGAAATAGTGAACTGCTGCTCTTTCGCGTAGCTACTGAGGAGCGGAACATGAGGAGAATGTTGGGTAATGTTTTAGGTTCCAAACCTGCCGTGATTGTGTTGGTGGATAGTGGTGCAGAATGTGGGAAGAATAATGACTAATGATCTTGTCAATTCCAGATGGGTTATGGTGGTGGTATGGTCAGTTCCAAATGGGTTATGGTGGTGGTATGGTCAGTTGCAAATGGGTTATGGTGGTGGTTTGGAGCTTGATGACCAGTGATCTCGTCAATTCCAAGCCCATTATATGGTGTTGGTTTTGGGGTGTGTGTAGAATGATGGTTGATAATCTTGATGTTTATAATGTGCAGTGCTGTGAGGTAGTACATTTTTATTGGGTATATTAACTTGTCAGTTCATCATCTGATGTAACGTTGCTATTGGACTTTTGCAGAATGCCACTGTCACGGTCAGGCAACCTCCTGCAGTCCCTCAGACGGACAGTGCTACTGCAACACACGGGGCGTCACCGGGAGATATTGTGACAAGTAATAGCGATTGTCAGCCACAATAACACAGAACATAATTATCAGTCACAATGTGACAATAGCACAAAACATAGTTATCAGGCACAATATCACAAAACATACATTATCAGTCACAATAACACAGAGCATAATTATCGGTCACAATATCACAAACATAGTTATCAATCACAATAGCACAAAACATAATTATCGTCACAATAGCACATGACAACAGAAGTCTGCATGAGTGCACGTGAGCAAGCAAAAATTGTGAATTTAAAGAAGTGTTCCACTGTCCAAATGTTGGAAGAACAAATCTTTTTTTAACACTTTTGTAAAAAATCTTTTTTTAAGCTCCGCCAGATACGTAGATACACCAAGCATGCACATATATACATCATGAATATAAAATGCTAATCTCATACCACCTTGCTGTGAGCAGACAGAAAATAAAACATGGACTGATTGATTGATTGAGGAAAACCTAAACCTATATAACAGAAATGAAAAGCAAAGCACAAGCAACACCCACCACAAGCTACAACAGCTGTAACAGTAACAGACAGGAAGGTAAGATGCTTTGAAATGTGGTGTTTTTGTGTGTGTGTGCATACCATGTGTATTAAAGCTCACAATCATATCCTTTGTTGTTTTAGATGCGATGATGTTCATCAGTACTTTGGGGACCCCAAGAATGGAGGAACTTGCTACTGTAAGTCTGCGATGATACTTATTTTGACTAGACGTTGCATTGTTACACAGATTTTCAGACACGTCATTAGTGTTTCCTGCCAGCATTTACTTGATTTCAACACTGACTGGTGTGGGTAAATGGAATGTGGTAGCTGAGTTTTTTTTTAATATGTTTTTTGTTTTGTTTTTTGTGTGTGGGTGTTTTTGTGTGTGTGTGTTTGTTTTTGTGTGTGTGTGTGTTTGTTTTTGTGTGTGTTTTTGTGTGTGTGTTTGTGTTTTTGTGTGTGTGTGTGTGTGTTTTTGTTTTTGTGTGTGTGTGTTTTTGCTGTTGTGTATGATTTTAGTTAATCAGCTATATATTGTTTTACAGATCGTCTTTCAACGGACTATCAGTACACCTTCAACTTGTCCAAGAATGAGGACATTAACTACACCCAGATCAACTTTCTTAGCATTCCAGGATCTGTGAGTGACTTGCTTCGCTAAAAAGGTCAAAGTTACCCAATGTGAACAATGACACAAGCCTATCATGTAATGAGTAAGCTGTGGCAGAAACTTGACTGCTGACTTTTTTTAGCCATGTTCAATGACCTTGACTATGCAGGTATCAGAAGAGCAAAACAGTAGAAGAAGTACTTGTCAGATCAGCCTCCAGCTTGATTTTGTCTGTTGTTTGCATAAGCGTGGATGTTTGTTGTTTACATGATCACAGTCATGCACAGAATACCTCGCATGACTTAGGCGAGTGTTTTAAGAGGGATATATATGATGGATGTTTGTTGTTGACATGATCACAGTCATGCACAGAATACCTCGCATGACTTAGGCGAGTGTTTTAAGAGGGATATATGATGGGTTTGGGGGCTGTGCTGAACCTTAATATTGGCATTTGTCATGGATGCTGGATAACCTTTGAGCTTCGCACACTCATTCTGAGCTGACATGGCATTTGTGCTTTTTCTTTTGAATTTAGAAATAAATTTACACAGTGGTTTAGGGTGTGTGTTTTTCAAAAAAAAGAAGTGTAGTAGGTGCATTGGTGGGTTTATAAAGGTTTGTGTGCTTAGATTGAGCTGTTCTACTTTCTGCTTCAGGTTGTGTGTAGACATGTGTCCATAGTTATGATAATGGATTTCTTTTATGCTAGATTAATGCAATACCCCCTGTTTCTCCTTTTCAGGGAGACAGAGATGTAGACTTCACGTTGAACTGTTCGGGATTTGCTCTGATCAACATCACTTTTAAGTCCAGTAAGTGGTAGTGAATAATGTGTAGTTCATGATACTGATGTTTTTATTTTGGCCAGTTTACAGCTTTGAGCACATGTAATATGTAATTAATTACCAGTGCTAAATCTACAATATGCATATGGATACACACATGTATGCACACACACACACACACACACACACACACACACACACACACACACACACACACACACACACACACACATGTGCATTATATTCACGCACACATACACACACACATGCACATTCAGTAACACTGGACACCAAACTGCTCATGATTTTGGTTCCAGTGATGGGCAAGTACCATCTGATTTTCTCAGGGTCTGCAGAGCTAAATGCTTCCTTTACATTTGGTTTGTGTGTGTGTGTGTGCATGTGTTGTATGCATAGGGTCTTGAAAACCCGTCCATGTAAAGAATGTGTAGGCAGTCAGGGCCTGTGTGGGATAGGTGCTCTAAGCACCCATCATTATTAGTGTCCAGGGTTTGCTCTGATAAGCTTCAGCTTTATGATGGGCACTGCTGTAACACTTCACTGTTCAGTTTAGCTTGTTTAAAACAGGCAAGAATACATTACCTGATCTTGATGTGAGGTGTGATGAACAACTTGTCTCCCAACAAACAACAACACAGCAGGTTGAAAAATAGTTGAAAATTATGCAGTGAAAGCCTACAGAGTTGATTGCTTGCTGTCAACTCAACCTACAGAGTTGATTGCTTGCTGCCGGCTCAACCTACAGAGTGGATTGCTTGCTGCCAGCTCAAACTACAGAGCTGATTGCTTGCTGCCAGCTCAAACTACAGAGCTGATTGCTTGCTGTCAATTCAACCTACAGAGTGGATGGCTTGCTGCCAGCTCAACCTACAGAGTTAATTGCTTACTGTCAACTCAACCTACAGAGTGGATTGCTTGCTGTCACCTCAAACTACAGAGCTGATTGTTTGCTGCCAGCTCAAACTACAGAGTTGTTTGCTTGCTGCCACCTCAACCTACAGAGCTGATTGCTTGCTGCCAGCTCAAACTACAGCGTTGTTTGCTTGCTGCCACCTCAACCTACAGAGCTGATTGCTTGCTGTCAACCCAGCCTACAAGGTTTCTTGCTTGCCGCCAACTCTTGAACTGGGTGCATGTTTCAGAAAACCGGGTAGACGAGCAGGTGATCACCAACAGCCACGAGTGTGATTACTTCCGCACCAAGTTTGAGCACAAGGACTACGCTTTTGGCGGCGACTCCAACAGCACGTTCTTTGTCTACGTGCACGCTTTCAAGACACCGTTCTGGCTGCAGGTAAGTAGTGTTAGGTCAGGTGGGGGGGATGTGTCTTCAGGGGCAGTAGAGAAAGGAAGGTGGGGGTGGTGGTGGTGGGGGTGGGGTGGGGGGGAAGAGATAGCATGCAGTCTGCTTTTGCCAAGCGCGCAAGATCATATGAAGAATCTGAAACAGACTGAGGCCCAGCCCAGGGTGCTTGTTCAGAATCAGCGAGCAGGGGAGTTTGTTAGCGCATGACAGCTGTCACACGCACGCAGCAACAGTGACCCCGAGTTGCCTGCGTACCTCAAGTGGAGTTTATGCACTATGTATTTAAACTGTAGCCGACTCGGGTCTGTGTTGTTGTGCTTGAGTGATGTCTTTTGGGCGCCCAGTTAACTCCCTTGTTTGTTGATCATATGAAGCATTTTAAGAGAATGAACTGAGATTTGCAACATTGTGCGCTGATAGAGAAAAGTGCCATCACAGTGGACACTTGTTAGACGTGTTATCAAGCACCATCAGCAGTTCCTTCCCTTAATAAAGGCTCAGTACATCTTCAAGTGGCAACATTTAAGTTCCAGAGTGAAGTCAGGAGTGTGTACCACAATGGTAACTGCTGACTGCCTCTGAATGAAAGTTGTGCACACAGACTTGGGCTCATGCCCGTGTGGCGCCATTCAGAGAGCAGAAAGCCGCTGAGGCTTGTGCAGCGTGGCACGAATTGGCTCCAAAAGAAATCTTACCCACCGCCACTTGCACCAGCTGTGTCACACAGTTGTTGGATGAGAGATGCTGAAAGGTGTGACAGCCAAAGAAGAAGAAGCAGTGGGCAAATACTGCAGTGCAGGTGTAGGCAATACATTTTGCAAGATTTCTGTGGTCTAGTAACCCCCCCCCCCCCCTCCGCCACGCCTTGGCAGAATCAGAGTGCTTCAAAATGTGCATGCATATGACTACAGGGTAGCATTTATTGAGTTTTGACAGCTTCTTGAGAATTTACAAATCACCTAGGTCTATAAATTGTCATGTAGAGCTGTATATGTATGGTTAAGTTTAAGTGCGTCATGCACACAGAGAAGCTTTGTGTATACATTAAGATGATGATTTGAGCTTCTTCTTTTTTATGCAACTGAATAGCTTAATTTAATAAATTGTGAGAAAACGATTTACGTGAGTTGCCTTTAGGATGGTACAGTGAAACCCCTCTGATGCAAGCCCTTTTGAGGTGAAAACCTGCTTAAGACGGAGTGAATCATGCATCATTGCTGCTTTTTTCTCTTTCTTTTGTCATTCTTCTTCGCGTGGTATTTGTGAAAGAAAGTTGTAACTGCTATATTTATTGCTGCTGGTTTGTGTTGTTGTTTAAAATAAAAAATAAAAAAAGGTTTGATAAGAGTGTTTTATACATTCAACTTTTGAGATTTTTTGGTTGCATGAACATTTTTGACTGAAGTCTTTACAAATCAGCACTTGGAATAATGCTCCACATAGCTGTTGTTTTAATTTAAAAAGAAAAAAAGAAAAAATTCCATGCTGTCTCAGGGAGGTTTCACTGTTCGAGCAAGTTAACTACAAGAGTGCTTACTTAAAGCTCAGTGTGAAAGCAGTCAGCTGTGAAAATCTGTACAACATTTTGATACACTGCGCTTTGCACAGTACAGTATTCCTCTTGGCTACTTCACCAAACACATCAGCTTTGGGCCAATGTGTCCTGTGTCTAAAGCCCATCCTTAACTGGGCGAAGTGTTTGTTCACTGAACATACTTCGGACAGTTTGACAAACTATGATTCGTTTCTTAATTGAACTTTTTGTTCACTGAACATGGTTCGGACAGTTTGACGAACTATGCTTCGTTCTTAACTGGCTTATAATGAGATGCCAGCTTTGGCCCGAACTTGTGGCAGATGCGCAGTAGGCAGCATGATCCAAAATGTAGGCTAAAGTCAAGTCAATATACTTTAATCATCCTTCACAGGGTAATTCAACTAACTACTATCTCATTCTGGGTCCCAGAGACAGGGCTTCCACAAGTCAACAAATAAAAAAAATCATCCTCCAAAGCGAGTGAAGTATCTAGTGACACCCTCGTCCATTTTTTTGTTTTGTTTTTTTCCTCATCCACTGGAGAGCTCTTTGCTCTCAGCCAATCAGAGACAGTGTTCATCGAACTGGGCGAATGTTCCCAGAACATGTTGAGCAAAGCTTTTTGGACCCCAAATATAGCTTCGTCACAGTTCAATGAATAGTCCGAACTATATTCATGAAGCAAAAGTTTGCCCAGTTAAGAACCAGCTATATTCGCCGAATACTCCCAGCTGCGTTTGCAAACAAATGTTGGCCCAGTTAAGAACAGGCTTTAAGCTGGTGTCTAAAAGTGAATCTGTTGGGTGGAGTAGACAGGAAATTGCCTCCACTGTTCAGTTGTGTGAAACGAGTTGGACCAAGATGGTGCTGTCACTTTTTGCAGCTGATTGTTTGACTGTGCACAGTGACCTTGTGGGTAGCTTGAAATCTTAAACATTTTTTTTAATTGATCGGTTTATGAAAGTCTGTCAGTGTATCAAAGTGAATTAAATGTTACATTATTTACTTTTTGCTTTCAGATTTCCTTCTCACAGTTTCCCAAAATTGATCTTGTTCACTTTTTTATAACCTTCTTTAGGTATGTAATAGTTTGTAGTCAAAAGGATTACAAGCAAAACAATGTTTGCTTTGTTTTTGTTGCATGCGGCAGGTGCATGTGACTTTTATTTCATTTCTTGTTTGGCGATGGCTGTGTTACTTGTAATGAAGGGGGAAAGTTTTGGTTGTTTTGGCTGGACAGAAAAAAAAAATATCCCCAAAATGGAGTTTTTGTTTGTTTGTTTTACTTTTCATATGTTGTCTTTCGCGTCAAAGAGTGCAAACGTTTAGAATGAAAATGATCCTTCAGCCATCACCGAACACAGCAGCGAAATAAAAGTGTTCACTGTTAGCATGAAGTGCCATTTCAATGTTCAACATTTATGCGTTTGCTGAGACATGGGTATAGTCATTCTTTCATATAGCTCATTTCCTTGTTGGACTCATCTGTGAGTTAAGTATACCCAATGTATTCAATGCACGGTGCACTGGAAGTGAAACGATCCTGGGTTTGGGTGTAAGTGACAAGCCAGATTACTGACAAAGTCATTTGGGTTTTGGGCTGTAACATCTTGTGAATCATTAATAGATTAAAAAGAAATAATGAGGCATGCAATGAGGTCAGGCAGCTGTACTCAGTATAACTCATCTAACCTGGGGTGAGGAATGTTGAAGAGAGGAAAAGAAGGTGTGAAACTGCTGCCTAGCCCAGCGTAAGGGTTGACATTGAAAGCGCACACATCTTTGGTATCCATAATTCTTTTAGTTGCCTTTGGTATGGACCGAAACCAGCTTCCAGCTGTGAGGTCAGATGAGGATGTGCAGCCTTATGGTTTTCGTTTCTTACTTTCAGATTTCTTTTGCTCAGCCCCGTCAGTTAGATCTACTTGTATTTTTTATCGTTTTCTTTAGGTAAGTCTTGAGAAAGATGACACACAGTTTTATTTCCGTGTAAACAAGATCAGTATTATAGTGCTCTTTCCGGGGCCCCCAAATTGCCCATTTGACCCCCTCTTCTTTCTTCCTTCCTTTCTTTCTTTCTTGCTTTCTTTCTTTCTTTTTAGACAAGAAATGTGTTGAGGAGTATATGCTGATGTGTTGTGTTTCAGTAGATTTGTTTTTGGTTGTGTTTCGAAGCCACTGAGCTAGATCAGTAGCTGCATGCCTTACAGTTTACACCGCAAACCCTTGCATGTTTCTGGTTCTGAGAATCATCGTAGGTCACTGTTTTTGTTGTTTTTGTGCAAAAATTTGAATGGGATGGGGCTAGTGATGGTGGTGGCAGCGGTGGGGGTGGGGGTGGGGGGGGACTTGTTTAAATCTTTGAGTTCTTCCTCTTCATCTTCCAACAATCTCTTGTTGCATCTGTAATCAGCACTGTTGACACTACTTCTCTGTGAGTGTCCGTGTTCAAGAGAGAAAGAAATGCTTTTTAGCCTGGATAACACAACTACAAGCATAGCCATCTGTTAATTTTTTTTAGACGAAGATGCTTGTGTGGTGTACCACTTTACTGTTTGTGGTGGTGGGACATTCCTGCTATTCATCTGTGCCTTGAAAAAACAACTGCAAATTTTCAGGGAATGGGCAAACAAGTTGTTATAATTTGACACAAAAAAATGAGAAAGCTGAAGAAAACATTTAGCCCCTGATTGGATGACGTCTTGTCCGTCAAGATGTCCAGGGTGCATGCGACTCAAAGTAACAAATACCCAGCACAAGACATTGCAAGTCATAGTCTGGCCCACTGTTCAGGACACATGTAAATTTACTGGTTAGAATTGCACTTGCAGTGTAGTTCACGCTACGTGTTGACTTTGCAAAGCACCGTAACCAAATGCACAAATGCTATTGCATGGTGCTTAAATTGATTGACTAATGCTGGATGGCATTGGCAGTGTTTGATGATGATGTAGGGCTTAGTGTCCTCAGATGTCAGGCTGACATATTAGGGACAAACTGTAACAGCAGTGTTTTAGTTATTGTGTGTGTATATATATAATGTATTCTCACAAAATGTCTCAGCTGCAGTAGTTTGTTATGCACACTCATTTAAATCAATTAAATGTCACTTGCTCTTATCCCTTGATTTGAGCTTTGGCTCAGGACAGTAGTATTGAGGAACAGCCAGTGTCAGGCTTTGTTACAGACTTTGTTACAATATAGTGTAAAGGGATGGGAAGGGGGGGGGCATCAGCAAGATTAAGGTCACTAGGACTACACATGACTCCACTCTGTATTGTATTTACCACACTTTTTACACTTTGTTTTGGTGCTAACTCTGGCACCATGCAGCCTGTTTGGAAAGAGAAAATGGGAATGTGTGTCAGGGAATAGTGGTCAAGGGAATCTTCCGGTGTCCTTTGGTTTTGTTGTTGCTTTTTTTTCCTCCCTCCTTTACTGTTGGCCCCCCCCCCCCCCCACTTTTTTTTTTTCTTCTCCTCTTTTTAGTTTTGTAGGAAATAAAACTGTGTTTGAGTGACTGTTTTAGGGGGTTGTGTGCACCTGTTGATGTTTATGCCATATGACCTCATAACATTTGCGATGGAAAGAGTCACTAAGGTCATCATGGAAAGTTTGTTTGTTTTTAAGTGGAAAGAGTTGCTAGTTGTGATGGGTAACTTTGGTTGGAGCCTACAATTTTCTTCAGAGGCCCCTCTTAACCCCCCTCCCCCTCCCCCCCCATCGAAACATGCACGCACACACACACACACACACACACACACACAAACACAAACACACACACACACACACACACACACACACACACACACACACACTCACTCACTCACTCACACTCAGAAGGTCCATAAGAAAAGGGTCATAAACCAAAGTGGAGAAATACTCTTTGATTTCATCTCCAATCTCACTTTCAAGCACTGAGTAATGCTCTAACTTTGATATGTGTGTGTGTGTGTGTGTGTGTGTGTGTGTGTGTGTGTGTGTGTGTGTGTGTGTGTGTGTGTGTGTGTGTGCAGCGATAAAAAAAAAAATTCAAAAAAAAAAATTCATTTCATGTATCAAATAAATATAATCAAATAAACATAATTATGAAGTGAAAAGAATATTTTTTCCCAGCCAACCCCCATAGGTGTGTATGCTTTATTAATGTAGCATATGCTGTTTTTAACATCTTTCCTAGTGTTGTTTCAGGGGTCTGAATAAATTAATGCAAGTCTATGCAGTGATCAGGTTTACTTTCACTACTGACTGTTGAGATTTTCTTGGATACTATAAGTGTCAGCTTTACCCCATTACTCCAGTTGTTTTATTTTTCTGTTTCTGTGAAATGTTGTGTTCACAACACCATAGCTAACTTTTGCCTGTCCTGAAAGGAGATGATCTGTCAAATTATTCATCATGAAGCAAACATGAACTTTAAACATCCATACCAGTTCCAGTAACCTTTACATATTTCAGTCACAGTAGAGGAAGAAACATAAAACTGACAGATTTGCATGTTCCTACTAATTAGGTGACCTTGGCCTAATTTCAAGGTCAAGCAAGAGTCAAAACAGAAGAGCTATATCTGTATTGTTAGAATTGAATGTGAATCATCAGAGCACATGCTTTTAATTATTTATTTATTTTGCCCTTTTTTTCTTTCTTTTTTTTTTTACTCTTATAAATATATGTGACTGAGATCTGTATATATTATATGTATGCTGTTTAGCACTTTTTATGTTGTATTAAATCTTCTCAGAGTTTTTCCATATTATTTTAAATAATTAAAAAAAATTTTTTGTTCAGTTATGGGGTAAATTTGTTGAATATTGTTAGTGGTAGCAGTTTAAATCAGTTTGATTAAAATGAAATCAGTTTATAAATTTTTTTAAAAACCAAATGTGTATATAATATGTGTATTTCTAATCTTGTGAAACAGCAATTTTCTTAAATCTATTTTGAACTTAGAAATGTCATGAAAAGTAGTTTGTAGCAAAGGCCCCACACATTGACACAGCTCAGTTTTGTTTATTACTTGAGGCTCTCTAGAACCAGCAGTCAGAACTGTCATCTGCAAGAGCCTAGTGAAAATTAGCAGAGCCGACAAACAGTGGCCCACACAAAAACTATGTAATTACCATTTCCAAGAGCCAGCAAACAGTGGCCCACATGAGAACTATGTAATTACCATTTCCAAGAGCCAGGAAACGGTGGCCCACACACAAACAAGTAATTACTGTTTCCAAGAGCCAGGAAACAGTGGCCCACACAAAAACTAGGCAATTACAATTTCCAAGAGCCCATAAACAGTGGCCCACACAAGAACTAGGCAATTACAATTTCCAAGAGCCCACAAACAGTGGCCCACACAAAAACTATGTAATTGTCATTTCCAAGAGCCAGCAGACACCAGCACTGTAGCAGGTATGTCTCCCAAATGCAAGAACCAGCAAGTACTGCTACTGGTACTAGCCACTCTTGTTCAAAGAGAAGCATTCACAGTATGGTTATTCTTCAGACTATATTGCACGAGACTATATTGTTCAAGTCTTGAACATAAGAAACCACAAGTCTTGGTGTGTCCTTAATGGGAATATTGTTTGGAATTTTAATAATGCAGTTTGATAGTTGTAAGATCAGTGATGGTCTCTTTGAACTGTAGGTGATAAATTGTTTGTTCAATGGACTATAAGTCTGACAGATGCAATATACTTTAAAACCTTACCTCTCTAGCATAGTGATATTCCTTTAACAGATGCCCATGCAGAAAACACTTGAACTTTGCTGTGAAACAGTCTGAGACAAAAGACAGAAGGACAAAACAAATCTGGTATTTTGAGACACAAAATACTTTGTTCAGCCCATCACGGGAAATTACTGTGTCAACTTGCGCAGAAAAAGCACAGAAAAGCAGTGACAACCAACCAACCATGCAGTATCTTGTCCTGATCACATTTCTTTTGAAAACAGCCCCTCGGGTCTCAATGAGCCGCAATGGGTGCATTCCTGGCTCTTTTCTTAAAGCTGGGGGAGCCAGTGTTTAGAGCTGTGAAATACACGTTGACAGTTAACATTCAACAAAGTAGGTGAGAAAGGGAATTTGTCTTTTGGCTGTGCAAATCTAAGCAGATTTAACAGCAGCAAAATGTGTCATCGATCCTCTGTCGCTGATTTGTTTCACAGAGAAGTTTAGGTAGGTGATTTGATTGGTGATGATGTTAGACTGATAAGAGTTCAGGACAGCGATGGTCATGATGCAGATCGTTTTATTGTTGCCTGCTTTTTGCACAGCTGCTTCCTGTCCTTGCTGCTGATTGCTGCTGCCCTGTGGAAAATCAAACACAAATACGACAGCTACCGCCGGCGGCAGGTCTGTGCTGATCTCTGTACTCACTTTCATCCGTGGTTTGTTTGTTGTTGTTTTTTGGAGGGGAGGGGGGATTTTCATTCTCACTTTCTTTTTTTATGGCTGTGAGTGAATGACATCAACAAACCAGCATTTCAACAAAACAGTCATCTTGACTCTTGTGAGTGAATGATGTCACTAAACCAACAAGTCAATAAAACCGTCCCTCTGACTCTTTCCCGGCACAGGTTTGACAACAGAGGGTCTTCTTTTGCGATGACTTCTTGATGAAGGCTAGTGAGTTGAGGGGCTGGAATAACAGGGTGAAAAGATAACCATATTTAATAATAGATTATTTATGGTGCCCCATCTCGTAAGAGCCCAGAGCACTTACAAAGATATAAGGATTCACTCATTTCATCTCACACACACACACACACACACACATTACAAATACATGCATTACCAGTGATGGATTTGTAAAACTACAGATCAGTATGCCGAGGAGAAGAGATGGATATTTAATGTAGATCACTCGGCAGTGTGTAAATGATGCTTAAACCAGCATCATCAAGTTCATCTTAAGTTCAGCTGTCTGCTTCAGCAACTCGCTCAGCATCCTGGCTTGTAGCTCACCCATCCCAAGAGACCAGGTTTGTTTCATGGATGACTTGGTTGTTGCAGCAACTGATGGTGGAGATGCAGCAGATGGCCAGCCGCCCTTTCTCCAGCGTGTGCGTAGAAGTGGAGAAGAAGGGGGACCCGGCTGCCGGAGGCGGGGTGCCTGAGAGAAAGGAGCTAAAAGACCACGTGGACACAGCCTTGCGGCGCAGGAAGAAGGTGGGTGTGCTTTGCTGCTGTGGTCGCCTTTGTACCCAGCCCAGCTTCTGATTGAAGGAAGATTCAGATTCTTTATTCATGAAGTTTTACAAGGAAAGGGTCTCGAAGAGTGGTAAGCATACAAACCTGAAGCAAATGACAACACTGACATACATCAACTAGCATAGAGGTATACACCCATCTGCACCAAACAAAAACCAACATACACATACACACCTGCATGTGTGCGCACACACACACACACACACACACACACACACCTGCATACACACACACACACACACCTGCACAAACACACACACACTTATAAGTAATGTTCCAGTGTAAATATATTTCTACATCTAAGACAGAGCGAAGTAAAAGTTCAGCACACACGTACACATGCATGCACATCTGCATACATACATACAAACACGTCTGCAACTGCAGCTTGCCATTTTCTCCTTGCAAAGGAGTGGGCTCACTGAGCTTAATTTATGAGTCCTGCAGTGATGTCAGCCATGTGCAGGTTGTGGTCTGTTCCTAACCAGCAACATATCTGATTAGAAAGTTGTTGCACATTGTCTGCAACACCCTGAATTTGGTTAAAACTATGTATAGTTCAGTATGTCAGGATTCACAGAGCTGATGATGCGGGGCTTAATGACCTCAGATGTCGGGCTGAGGCGGAAACAAGAGTCAGGCTTGGAAGGACTCCAGCAAAGAGGCCAAACTGATGGAGAGAGAGAGAGGCAGGAAGGGAAGATGGTTCCAGCCATTCTCACGCACCCTAGCTTATATTTCTTTCTGGTGACAAGGTGGCAAGGTGCCTTGAGCTGTCGCCTTGTTCTCTGCTGCAGGCGGTTTTGACCTTGTGACACTGTGGTGTTTCAGCAGCAGTGTTTCAGTCTGTGTCTTGCCAGTTTATTTGTGACCTGCAAGCCACGTGTCACAGCAGCAGTGTTTCAGTCTGTGTCTTGCCAGTTTATTTGTGACCTGCAAGCCACGTGTTACAGCAGCAGTGTTTCAGTCTGTGTCTTGCCAGTTTATTTGCGACCTGCAAGCCGCGTGTCACAGCAGCAGTGTTTCAGTCTGTGTCTTGCCAGTTTATTTGTGACCTGCAAGCCGCGTGTCCCAGCAGTAAAAGCCTGCTGCTATGCTGCAAGCAGTTCATAACCCTGTTTCTTCTGTTAATTTTGCAGCTGGCCAACAAACCCTCCGCCATAGCCATAGAACCAACTGTCGGGCACAAGGCGGCGGTGCTGACCCTGTTGGTGCAGTTGCCGTTCGGGGACAGTGAGTTTGCGCCCAGCGGACAGTCGGGCATGGCTGTGGGCAGTGCTCTGGTTTGTATAGGTGAGTGCATGCGTACCGAAGTTTGCTCTCTGTTCGGTGATGGTAAGATTGCCTTTGGGCTTGCAGTAGAGTTGAAGCACTGTAAAAAGCGACTTGAGACCACATGGAAACTGAAGGTCAGCTGGAGACCACCTCTGACCACAGTAATAAATAAACATTAATAATGATAGATTATTTATGATGCCCCATCTTGTAAGAGCCCAGAGTGCTTACAAAGACATAAGGATATACTCATCACACACACACATGCACACACACACATGCACACCACAAACACATGCATTACTGGTGATGGGTGTGTAGATTGAGAAGAAAGAAAATGACAGACCAGTACGCAGAAGAGAAGACTGGGTTTTCAGTTTTGACTTAGAAGACTAAAGACAAATGCCTGACAGAGAGACAAACAAGTCAACAGGAGGTACTCACAAAAGAAGGGTGGTCATTGGCGAGGGGTTTCGTGTACACAGAAGTATTGCAGACGAAGTTTTAGGAATCAGCTGGTCTTTAATAAGAGAGGATGGTCTTTGACTTGCACCGGAAGATTCCTCTGCAGTGTGATGGGGTTGGTGGGCAGGACCACATCCCCTGTGCACCTTTACTTGGTGGCTCAACTGCACGTGCGTGGCGATGAAACTGGACCTTGCCAGGCTTCTTGCTGCAAGCTGAAGCAGCTCTGGCACCTCTTTCATATACTTTTTTTTTTTTTTCTCCATGCATGTGTTGTGTGAGCATGACAATGAGTCTGGACCGTGTTCTGTTTCCTGCTGCAGGCAGCTGTGACAGCACTTGTATGACCGTAAGTGTATGACAGTGAGTCTTGACCTTGTTTTCTGACTGTATGACAGTGAGTCTTGCCCTTGTTCTGTTTCCTGCTGCAGGCAGCAGTAAATGCGCTTGTAAGACCATAAGTGTATGACAGGGAGTCTGGACCTTGTTTTTTGACTGTATGACAGTGAGTCTTGACCTTGTTCTCGTTCTTGCTGCAGGTAGCACTGAAGGCACTTGTATGACCGTAAGTGTATGACAGTGAGTCTTGACCTTGTTCTCTGTATAAAAGTGAGTCTTGACCTTGTTCTCTGACTGTACAGCAGTGAGTCTAGACCTTGTTCTGTTTCCTGCTGCAGACAGTTCTGACTGCACTTGTCTGAGTGTAAGTGTATGACAGTGAGTCTAGTCCTTGTTCTCTGACTGTATGACAGTGAGTCTAGTCCTTGTTCGCTGACTGTATGACAGTGAGTCTAGTCCTTGTTCTCTGACTGTATGACAGTGAGTCTAGTCCTTGTTCTCTGACTGTATGACAGTGAGTCTAGTCCTTGTTCGCTGACTGTATGACAGTGAGTCTAGTCCTTGTTCGCTGACTGTATGACAGTGAGTCTAGTCCTTGTTCGCTGACTGTATGACAGTGAGTCTAGTCCTTGTTCGCTGACTGTATGACAGTGAGTCTAGTCCTTGTTCGCTGACTGTATGACAGTGAGTCTAGTCCTTGTTCGCTGACTGTATGACAGTGAGTCCAGACCTTGTTCTGTTTCCTGCTGCAGGCAGCTCTGACTGCACTTGTATGACCGTAAGTGTACGACAGTGACCAGGTTCCCAGGGTCCTTACAGCTCTGACTGCACTTGTATGACCGTAAGTGTACGACAGTGACCAGGTTCCCAGGGTCCTTACAGCTCTGACTGCACTTGTATGACCGTAAGTGTACGACAGTGACCAGGTTCCCAGGGTCCTTGCAGGTGCTTACAAGGACTTACAAACTGAATTTGCCAAGTAAGGCCTTACAAGTCCTTATATTAGCATCACGGTCCTTACAAGTCTAGCTAATACTAAAAATGCACATGGGTAGTTATAAAACCCTCTCATTTTTCTGAGTCAGCGGCACTGGATGGTGCCACACATTTACTGAATTTCAAAATCATTTGGACATAGCTTGAGATGTCTGAAGCATTTGGTGGCAAATTTCAGACTGTGCAAGAGCCTGAGATGCAAAGATGCCAGGAAAATGTTTGTTCCAAGACCGCTGGCTAAAGGACAGTGCAAACCAGGAGTGGGTTCTAAAAGATAAGCTGGACAATGCTTGATGCGTGGCATGCGAAATTCGGCTCATTTTTGTGTGTTCCTTACTGTTGTGATGGTCCTTACAAAATCTAATCTTGGTCCTTACAAGTCTTTACAAGGTCTTTATTTGGCTCTAGTCCGTGTCCCTGGGAACTGTGAGTCTTGACCTTCTGTGACTGTATGACAGTGAGTCCAGACCCTGTCCTGTTTTCTGCTGCAGGCAGCTTTGACTGCACTTGTACGACTGTATGACAGTGAGTCCAGACCCTGCCCTGTTTTCTGCTGCAGGCACAACGAGAAAGCAGAGTCTGGAGCACATCAAGGGAGACAAGCCAAAGATCCGGAAACATCTGCTGTATACACACCCAGACACCTTTGCCTAGTCCGCTCATCTTCACCGCAACTGACAGACTGTTCGTTTGGCTTGCTTGGCACCCAGTTGTCTCCAGAGAAGTACTGGCATGGCCATTAGACAGGCATAGGATGCAGTTGTCACCAGAGAGGTACTGGCATGGGGATTTTTGGTAACACTACACTGTTGCCACTAGAATGAATTTGTATGACTGATGGGCAGTGATGAGAGCCATTTTAATATTGCATGAATTTTGAGGGGCAAAGTCACAAGGCAGTGTCCACAAGCCACAACTGTTGAAGAGAGAGGAGATCTCAAGCAGGGAGTCAAACCGATGTCATCTGGTTACCAACCTGACGCCTCCCTGCCAGGCTAAGCCGGCTCACGCAACTGATTGAAAGCCTGCTTTGAACCTGTAAAGGGTGGAGGATTGGTCATCTCTGAGCATTTCCTTCCAAAATGTGGACGACGAGGGAAAATGTCACCGTTTCAAACCAAGTCAAAGAAGCATGTTAACGACTATGCCAGCCAAAGGAAAGGGTGGTGCCACTTGATAAAATGAAACTACAAGGTGATTTACGTGACATTGAGTCTCTAAATTTCAGTGGCACCTTTGGGTTGTTTCATGTCACCAGAGAGGTACTGGTTGGGGGGGGAGGGGGGCGGTAACATTGGTAATGTTGGTAACATTACACTGTCACCACCGGAATGATTCTGCATTAAGATGGGCAGTGATGAGAGCCATTTTATTGCTGCGTGAAAATGCAGAATCATTCTGGTAGAGACAGTGTAATGTTACAACAACAACAAAATCCCACCTCCACCACAACACCGCCAGTACCTCTCTGGAGACACGACACAGCCCAAAGGTACCTGTGTTTAGTCTGTGCCCACAGTGCCCTTCAGAATGTACATGACTGGGGGGGGGGGGGGGGGCTTGGTCACGCAGACATTACAGAAAGCTGCGGTTGGGTGAATCAGTGGACCATGCAACCATGGTGGGAAAAAATGGACTGAAAGTAAACAGTCATCGTTCACTCTCACAGCGTTACTGTTAGTCTTGACTGTTTAGTGACTGTGTTTTGTTGGGAGAGTGGGGGGGTGGGGGGAGCAAAAAAAAATTCTTTGCTGTTCCCAGGTTTAACAACGTCACAGTAATAATGAGACTGATCTACAAGCGTTTGGCATCGAATCAAATCTGATCATATTGTACTGCTGTGTGACTGGAAGTTTGGCAGGAACAATATTTAAACAGGAGCCTTTTTTGTTTTTGTTTTTGAAAGTTGCAAGTTTATAGTACTGTATTCATATGTAATATCAAAGTATAATTTTGTTCCAATATCGGTTACTATTGTGCCATTTTGTTTACAGTGAACAACTTTCAGTTGCTCACATTCCATCATTTTTTTGCAGTTTTGTATGTTTGTTTTCTGTTGACTCAAATGGGGAAGGGAAAAAAGGTAATTCTGTATAATGATCAGTTTTGGGTTGGCTTTAATGGTACAGTCAGTTGTTGTTTGGTGTGTTGTTGTTGTTGTTGTTGTTGTTTTTTGGGGGGGCACTGCATCTGATAAATTAATGCTACACTTTCCATGGTGCTGGTACCTGCTGAGCTCTACTCATGCATACCATTTTGGTGACCGTGAGCACATTTTAAGGTCACAGTGGTGTCAAAAACATTTTGGGAAACGGTTATACTTGTTTTGGCAAGTCGTTATTAGATGGAGTTCAAACTTCGTATGACAATGAGTGTTAAAGATATGGACTAGATCATGCATATTCAAGGAGTATTACTGCCATTGATGTGTCAACAGTGATCTTAACTTTATTCTATTACTGCCATTGATGTGTCAACAGCGATCTTAACTTTATTCTTGGTGATTTGCGGATGTGATTTCAGTGAGGTGTTTCGATCTTTTGCACTGTGTGTATTATACCTCAGTTAAAACCCTGCTCATTTGTACAAGTCACCTTGACCTTTATTCAAGGTCCCAAATGCATCAGAAAGGTAAAAGTGCTCATAGTAACTTCTGCATAAGTTTTCATCCATTGGGTAAGTTTTTATTTAATCATTTGAGCTCCATATGATTGTTAAGAGTGTGCAGTTACTGCTGTGCAGGGGAGATACTGTAAACATTCTGTTTTTGCCGAAAGCTTTTGACATGGTTCCTTTCTCAAAGATTACCTTGGCAAGATCTTCCAGTCTTTGCTTGATGATGATCCATTTGAGCTTCACAGTTTCAAAAGATTTTCACTGACCTGAATTGAATTTCAAACAGATAGGATCTGCACAGTTGTATGAAAAATATGCAGGCAGTGTATACGTATGCTTTTGAAATAGGGGTGAGAGTTTGGGGTCTAAAATTTGATTCTGTGTCTTTCTTCTGTGTCTTTCTTACTTCAAACAAAGCTCTGTGCATTTGGTGGGATATTGTGTGTGTGTGTGTGTGTGTGTGTGTGTGTGTGTGTGTGTGTGTGTGTGTGTGTGTGTGTGTGTGTGTGTGTGTGTTTTAACTCACTGTTTTGAAAAGATGACCCAAGACTGCTGTCTCTATTGGGATTGTTCATGCAGAACAAGAAGTAGTATCTTCCCATTTTGAATGTGAGTCATCTGAGCAGTGGCGTTTCCTCTGTGTGTACTGGTCGACAGGGCGTAAAACACCAAGTGACTTATTTACTTTCCTCTGTGTGTGTGTGTGTGTGTTGTGGCTTATCCCCCCCCCCCCCCCCCACCCCCAGCCC
>OY757542.1:24566376-24568876 GCA_963584105.1 Alviniconcha strummeri
TCATAACTTAACGTTGCCACGTCTGACATTGACCATCAACTCATCATAACTTAACGTTGCCACGTCTGACATTTGACCATCAACTCATCATAACTTAACGTTGCCACGTCTGACATTTGACCATCAACTCATCATAACTTAACGTTGCCATGTTTGACATTTAACTATCAACTCATAAATGTCAGCTGTGTCTGGTCATTAAAATCAACCTATTTCTTATTTTAAGGTGTTAGTTAAAGAAGGGAGTGGTTTTTTTTTGTGTGTGTGTGTTTTTGTGGTGGGATTGTTTGAAATTGATGGGGCAGTGGGTGTCAATGATTGAATCAAAGTCAGTCTGACAAGAGCATCAACATAATGTCAATGAATCAGAGCTGTTGAACTGGGTGGCATACCCATTACCTGATGTACAAAAATTGGGAATGACTTGAGAAGGATTTTTGGGGTGGGTGGGTGGGTGTTTAATTATTTAACAGAATTAACTGATGCTTTTCCTGACAGCACAGAAAGTTTGTCATTGGTATTTTTTCAGAGATGAGTTACTTTCTCAGAGATTATATGAGTGAGATCATTCAGACTGTGCAGATGTTCACTGTTGCGGAGTTCAATAGTTTTACGTCAGATTTGTTGACCTTGATTCAACTTCAGGGTTACATTTGTATTGCAAAGATGAAAGTGAAGGTTGTGAGAACTTTTGCAAGTTCTTGTATGGTTGAATTGGCACCTTGAATGTTGCATGTATGCATGGGCATGACCCTGAACACATATATAACTTTCAGGTCTTTAACAAATGTTTAAAGGAAATGGCTGACACTTCTCCTCAGCATAAACTTTGCTGTTGTCAACTTCTCAGACACTGTCATAGTATCATTTAGATCACTAAAAACTCTACCTGCAATAACATCCGTAATACTTTACATTTCCATACTGATTTTGATCATCTCTCAGTATCACAAGAGAATTTCTATTTTTAAAAATAAATTAAAAAACTTTAAAGAAAGAGAAGAAGTTGTACTCGTTTCCTTGTTTTTAGTGCGATTCAGAGTTGACTGGACATCGGTTTTCGTGTTACATTGTTCCTTGGAGGGTGAACTGAGTGAGATATTTTTGGAGAAGTCATATTGTTAATATGTTTGTCTGAGATTCCGGTGTATTTGTGTTTGAATGTGAAGCCACTGAGTTTTTTTTAAAAAGTTTTTTACATGCCTTCCAATTTCTGAACTTATCCTTGTGCTAGAGTGCATGAAGCCTACGTGTGTGTGTGTGTGTGTAGGCATGTGTGCATGCATGAATGAAAGAATGAAAGAGGGAGAGGTTTGCTTTCCTCGCAACAGTACAGAATACTGATCAAATGATTATAATTAATCCTGCAAGTTGAACTATGTGTCGTAATCATTTTGCTATTCTTCAGACTGTTTTAAAAAAAATCTTTTTTTCTTGTTGTATGTAAATCGAAATGTGGGCAACCTCCAACCTGTGATTAATATTATAGAATTGGTTGTCACTTGCTATGTTGTGTGGGGAGGTGGGGAAGAGGTAGAGATGTTTTGAACAGAATTCCTAGATGACACTTTTGCGGAACTGATTACCATGTTAATCAGCCGTTGAATCAAGGAATGTGCCTGGAGCGTGATCATGTGTTAAGTCTTTGATTGTGATGTAGTTGTTAATAAACGAAGTTGAAAATGTCTTCTGTGGTTTGTGCAGGTCACAGTAGCCTGTGGTTTTGTCATTGTTTGCCTCTGTGTGTGTGTGTGTGTGTGTGTGTGTGTGTGTGTGTGTGTGTGTGTGTGTGTGTGTGTGTGTGTGTGTGTGTGTGTGTGCGTGCGTGAGGTCAGTTGTGCAGGTTGATCTTTATATTCATCGTCTGCACACACACACACTGAAAACTGGATGTTGCCGTTCTTTTTTGTTCTTTTTCTTTTTCTTCTTTTTCTTTTTTCTTGGGGGGGGGGGGGGGGGGACACTTTTCACCATTTCCAAGCGAACTGAGTGACTGGACATTAATGGACTTTGACGTCAGTGACCCTTGCCCTGCGGTCAAAAAGGTCCTTTAAACACAGAAGGCCGTCGCGCCTTTGGGAGGAAGCTCGTGAGCGTGAAACAAGTGGGACCTTTTCTGGTCAGCGTGTCCGTGGTACAGTGACAACATGACAACCTCCCGCCCTGTGGTCAGCGGCTGATTGACAGTGTTCCGCGTCAGACGGCCACGGCGGCTGAGGGGTCGGGGGATGGGGGGGGGGGGAGAGAAGAGGTGGTCAATGTGAGTGTGTGTGTGGTGGTGTCTGTGGTGAGTGTGTGTTGTGGTGGTGTCTGTGTGCGTGAGAGAGTGAGAGTGTGTGTGGTGGTGTCTGTGTGTGTGAGAGTGTGTGTGTGTGAGAGCGTGCGTGCGTGGGAGCATGCGAGTGTGTGTGTGTGCGTGTGTTGGGGAGGGGATGTACGAGAGAGAGAGAGCGAGCGTACGTGTGCGAGCGTGTTTATGCGAGCTTGTGTTTGTGTTTTC
>OY757542.1:24573876-24576376 GCA_963584105.1 Alviniconcha strummeri
TGTGTGTGTGTGTGTGTGTGTGTGTGTGTGTGTGTGTGTGTGTGTGTGTGTGTGTGATTGTGTATGTGTGTGATTGTGTGTGCACACGCGTGTATGTGTTTGTTCGTGTGTGTGTGTGTGCGTGTGTGCGTGCGTGTGTGTGTATCTGTGTGTGTATATGTGTGTGTATGTGTGCGTCTGTGTGCGCGCGTGCATGCGCGTGCGTATGTGTATGTGAGTGCGTGCGTGCGTGTGCGCGCAATACAGATGAAGGTAATATATATGTAGTAGTTTGCCCTGTATAAATACACTTAGGCCTACTGGAGTTTTGTTATTGCTGCTGTTGTTTCCCAACTTCAAACTAAATAAATAAGTACCAATATCATGTCAGTGTATACATAATAATTGTCTTCAAGCTAATATGTAAGCGCTCAGGGCGTCGTTGATCATATAAAAATGGACGTTATTAATTATTATTGTCAACATCTTAAAAATTTGTTCCAAGTAGATGGATTGCAGTGAAGACTGACAATCATCCAGATAACTGTGTCAAGTACAGCACCAGTTGCTGGAATTGGGCCCACAGCTCAAACATGACTATAATTATATTCAGTTTTCGTATTCCGCATTACACTGTATAACACACCCATGATTACACCATGCTGCACGAAACTTCCGTTACTATGCTATAGAGTTTGAAAAATCCACGACTGTAAATACAAACGGTTGGTATTTCCATACCAAACTGAATGAACTCCAGTGACTATTATGTATTACAGAGTTTGAAACACTCATGACTATAATTATACAAACTACTGATTTTCTGTACCATACTGTATGAAACACCTATGACTGTGTTACAGTATATATATATATATATACACTGCTGGTATTCCATAATTATGATGCTGAATAAAACATCTACGACTACGCACTGCTGGTATTCCGCATTATATCGTTTAAAATACCCTCCAGTACACACTGCTGGTATTCCGTATCATACTGTTTAAATACCCATGTAATACACACTGCTGGTTTTCCATATCATACTGTATAAAACACCCAGGACTATGCACTGCTGGTTATTCCGCATTATACTGTAAAACACACACACACACAAAAACAACAACAACAAAACAGGACTATGTATTCCGTATTATACTATTTAAAATACCCATGATCACGCATTGCTGGTATTCCATATTATACTGTTTAAACGCCCATGACTTGACTGATACACACTGCTCAACGATCTTAATTGAAAGGACGAGGAAGGGAAATCAGACGAATACTGGAACTGTTTCAAAGGCATGGAACTGTTTCAAAGGCAACATTGGGGAAACGTCTGAGAGACTGGGTGGAGCGGTTATGGACTTTTATGAGCGCATAGATATTGCCCTGAACTGAACCGAACAGTATTATTTGGCACAAAACACGCATGACTACGTACACTCTGCTGGTATCCAGTACGATAGAGCACCATACAGCATCGCCGCTAGAAACCAACGTCTCTTCCAAATACTGATTTTCAATGCTCCTAAAACTTCTAAAATGACAAAGTGATCGTATGCTACACCAGAGCTCAGGAGCTGTGTGAAAGTCGAGGTGGCCGTCCTGGCTCCCGTCCCTAATAAGCCTACGGTTTTATGTGCACGTAAAAGGACACTCAACCAAGTATTCTACATGGAAAAATATGACAAAGGAAAAACTCGCTTGACATGCATTTGTGACATCACGAACAGAGTAAAACTATGTAACATCACCTGAAAGCACCATGACACGTCAGTGAGATGCTGGTTTGCAGTGTCTGCTTAATAAACGGTATACAAAAAGTGAGTTCGAAAATACACAAAAGAATAGCCACCAACTGCAGCAAAGCGGTTCGTACTATACCACAGGCTGAGCTTGTGGGAATAACTAAGCTATAATTATGTGACCCGTTCTCACGAAGTGAGTCTTAACTTAAAAACTGGCAATTTGAGATATCTACATGTCCCAAATCTGCAAGTTCTGCTCGTTACTTTGATACTTAAATCATGTTTCTACTCAAAACAAACAAACAAAAACAAAACAAATGTGGACGTGACACGCTTTGGAAAGCATGGCGTAGCATGGCATGAAGTACCACTTTGAAACATAACAGAAGACAAAAAGGGGAATACAAATCTATGAGATCATGCTTTTATCGATCTTTTTCTTTCCACAGTTAAATATGAATGTGTCAGGCAGCTTTTCTCTGACAGAGTTCTCCATGCCACAGAAACCTTATAGAACAGAATACAAATTATCGACCGACCACCAACGTCTGCGACTTGGCGTGAATTTATTTTGAAGTGCTTCTTGTGCAGCTAGACAAAGAATAATTAAAGTAGAGAAGGAATGGTTTGCGGTGTACATCAAGCGAAGGCCTGGACTGAGGTTCAGAAGAATTTAACTGAATTTGCAGGGACAGCTTGAAATACCCTAAGAGAAAAACCTCTAGTTTTGTGACCTAGACAAGACTGCAAATTCACAGAAAACA
>OY757542.1:24578876-24583876 GCA_963584105.1 Alviniconcha strummeri
GGGGGGGGGGGGGGGGGGCTGGGGGAGGGGTCAAGATTATCGTTGTCGCTCCATTAGCAGAAACATTTGGAAAGAGTAAGTGACTTGGTGTTTTACGCCCAGTCAACCATTACGGTTACACAGGGTGATATTTGGAAAGAGAAAAAGAAGAAAAAAAGACAGAAAAACACACACGAAAAAACAACAAACGAATTAGCCAAATGTATGCGCTCGTGAGCGTTTATACAGCTGAGCAGAATCAATCAATGTCTTGTCTCTTTAGCCAAACAGATTAACTTTTAATTATCAAACTCACACCTCAGTGGGTCTGTACTTACGAAATGTCTGTCTGTCTGCCAGTCCGTCTTTGTCTGTCTGTCTGTCTGTCCAGAGGGTAGCACCTCATACCTCGTTCCACTTCTTATTTTAAACATGGTGCTTAACGTCCACAGAAACCATAAAGTTTATTAGGGCCATGGAGAAGGGGGGGGGGGGGAGGAGAGGGTATGGAGGGGGGGGGGGGGGAGATTATATACCTATCGCTACACTGTCACCACCAGAATGACTCCTGCATTAAGGTGGGCAGCGATGAGAGCCATTTTAATGTTTCATAATAGTGAGGACAAAGTCACAAGACAGTGTCCACAGACCACAACTTTTGAAGAGAAAGGAGAGCCGAAGCGGATTCGAACCGAGGTCCCTCCGCTTACCAGCCTAACGCCTTACCGCTAGGCCAAACCGGCTCACAAACACTTCTTCTTAGTAAACATGGTGCTTAACGTCCACAGAAACCGTACGGCTTATTAGGGACGGGTGTATCCGCAGTGGGGGGGGGGGGGGGGGTATGGGGGCGGAGAGGGAGATTATATACCTATCGCTATACACTGTCACCACCAGAATGACTCCTGCATTAAGATGGGCAGCGATGAAAGCCATTTTAATGTTTCAGTAGGAAGTGATGGACAAAGTCACAAGACAGTGTCCACAAACCACAACCTTTTCGAAGAGAAAGGAGAGCCGAAGCGGTATCGAACCGAGGTCCTTCCGCTTACCAGCCTACCGCCTTACCGCTAGGCCAAACCGGCTCACAAACACTTCTTCTTGATGAGTTGATGCTTAATGTCCTCAGATGTCATTTGACATATTAGGGACAAGTTGTGACCAATGCCGAAGCACGGTTCAATAAAATCCACATACGTAAGGTGTATGCGTGTTTAGCTGTAACCTGCCACGTGCACTTTTGGCAGAATGACCGGGATTTTTTACGTGCTACTGTGGTAACACGGGGGTGGAACGGATACCGAAATAAGAGTCAGCACAGAAAGTCGACCCTGGAGAAGAAAATTCTCCCGCCGTTCCAGCAGGGATTCGAACCCGCGACCTTTCAATCACGAGTCCGGTGCTCTAACCACTGAGCTATCCCCGCCCCCACACTTCTTCTTGGATGACATTTGGTCTTTATGTTGTCAGTAAGGTGGTAAATGAGAGGGCGTGACGCACATTGCACCCGAACCAGCTGTCGGTGCACAGCCGTTTCACGCCCGCCAACCCCCCAAGCCGAGTGTGGCGTGCGCGAATGCAGGCGACGTGTCCAGTTGCTTGAGCGTCGCGTCTGGCGCGCTTCTGATGCAGGTGCAACTCCGCAACGTGCTGCACGGGATTTTTCGCCCATGGTCAACTTTAGTGTACACTCTCGTACCGTCCTCGCGTGCAGTCGTACTATACGCACTTTAGCGCGGGAAGGGATTTTTCCCACAACCAGCTTTAGTGCACACTCTCGTACAGTCCTCGTGTGCAGTCGTACGCACTTTGGTGCGGAAAGGGATTTTCCCCACAACCAACTTTAGTGCACACTCTCGTACAGTCCTCGTGTGTAAAGTATGTGGCTGTAGTGTGGATAACACAGTAACGCTCACGAATATTGCAGCGAGTGAGTCTCTCTGTTAAGCGAAGTGAGGGTAATCAGCTTACTTTGCGTCCCGCTTGTCAGCTAGCTATCACTCCACACTATCAAGCCCGCCAAATCTCCCTCTGTGTCACTGTCTCTCTCTGTCTCTTAATGCACTTTAGTGCGGAAAGGGATTGTTTTCCCACAACTAACTTTAGTGCACACTCTCTCGCGGTGTTCGTGATTTAGCTTTTCATCTCATTTCTCACCGTTTTTCACCGTTTAACTGTTGTTTCAGTGTCGTTTTGTAGCTTGATAAAAAGAGTTACCCGAAAATTGGCAGATTGTGTTTTTGTCCTAATGAATAGCGTTCTTTTGAACCATTTTTGTGTTTGGATAGCGGACTTTAGTGCGGCAAGGAATCCCCCCCCCCCCCCCCCCCCGACTCGAGCTGTTCGTGCAGTCTTCGTGTGCAATCGCACGCATTAAAAATCCCAAGCGTTGGCAGCCGTGCCATCGTTTGAAAACGCGAACAAACAGGACACATTAAGTCAACCCTCGATGACGAATTGTGGCTACCCAGACTGAGTGGCAAGGGAAGTCACGTACACAGTTCATCGTCTCCCCAAATAGGGGTGGGGTACCAGCCCCGTATAAAGAGGAACACCGAAAAGAAAAAGAAAAAAGAAAAAAAAGGAAAGCCCTGAGGCACTTTGAAATGAGCGAATCCATGAAATTTAAAATCCAATTAGATCCTGGCCTTGTTTTGTCGAAACAGCCAGGAAAAAATCGAATGACTGCTGGTGACAAGAAAAAGCAATAAAGACAGGGATCAGCCTATTCACCAACAGAAGACAGGGGATGCAAGAAAAACAATACACTCCAACATATATAGGTCCATGATTTCAACGAATGTGTTTTCAATAGAGAAAAAAACACCCACCCAACCAACCAACCAACCAATCAACCAACCAGGCAAAAAGCAAAACAAACAAACAAACAAGAAAAACAAACAAAGTAAACAACTAACTAATACTGACACACAAGTACTACTTATATAAAAAGGCTTGTCTTTGATAAAGGCACGTTTGTTGAAACGTATCGTTTTTCTTCTGTCCTTGACCTGTCTTCTTTCGGTGAGTACGTTTACCTCGTTCTTTACAGCTTGTCTAAACTACGTTCATATTTTAACCGTCGTGCGTTCTAATCCTTACTTCGTATGGCTTCCTCAATGGGGTACCGCGGATGCAGAAATTAAAGTCCCTCTGTTGAGAACCCGGAGCTATCAAAGGTTCTCCCAGTAGGTCAGAATGTAGCCATGCATATTTCGTCATTGCCAGGAATATCGTTCTAATGTCTACCTAGAAACCACACTCCGAGCACCGCTTTCCGGCACCTTCCTCCAACTCTGCCAGATTTAGTTACGCCACTGAAGGGGCACTCTTTATCTCCGCGCAGCTGTCCAGCGACGCGGTCAGCGCCCTCCGAAAGGTTCGGGTAATAATATGACTGTAAAAGCAACCTAGCGCCAAAGCACGCACGTAAACATGAGACGCATCCACCCCGGGTAAAAAAAACAACAACTTCAGTCTCGATTCAAATGATTGTGGTTTTATTTGTGCTGGTGTAAACTTTGTTGGCGGCTATAAATGACACGCCTTGTTTTATCTGAGTTGTTTGTAACAAACTTACGACTGTTTGAGCACCAACAAAAAACTGCTCTATGGCTGACAGGTTTATGGACCCTATGGCGTAACTAAATAAGGCAGTGGTTGAAGGAAGGATGTCGTAAACCAGTGCTTGGAGTTTGCCTAGAAACTTGAGACGGGCAGCAAGCAGAGACTTGAGACGGGCAGCAAGCAGAGACCTGAGACGGGCAGCAAGCAGAGACCAAAGACAGGCAGCAAGCAGAGACCAAAGATGGGCAGCAAGCAGGGACTTGAGACGGGCAGCAAGCAGAGACCAAAGACGGGCAGCAAGCAGAGACTTGAGACGGGCAGCAAGCAGAGACCTGAGACGGGCAGCAAGCAGAGACCAAAGACGGGCAGCAAGCAGAGACCAAAGACGGGCAGCAAGCAGAGACTTGAAACGGGCAGCAAGCAGAGACTTGAGACGGGCAGCAAGCAGAGACTTGAAACGGGCAGCAAGCAGAGACCTAAGACGGGCAGCAAGCAGAGACTTGAGACGGGCAGCAAGCAGAGACCTAAGACGGGCAGCAAGCAGTGACTTCATACGGACGAAGACTACAACACGGAACGGAAAGCATGGCGGTTTTGGGAAGAGAAATGTCTTGAGGCTTGATTTAAAGGAGTCGAGAGATCCAAGAACTAACTGACTGACTTTAGGTAGCTCGGAAAAACCCCTAACTCAAACACACACACACACGTACACACACACACACACACACACACACACACACACACACACACACACACACACACACACACACACACACACACACACACACACACACACACACACACACACACACGCGCGCGCGCGCGCGCGCACAGAAAACCCAACCAACCAACCAAAAACAAACACCCCACCCCCCACTCCACCCCAAAAAATATCTGAGACAAGAATTCTGCTAGCGTTCTAAAACAATACCCAAAACACATAAAAGGTTCGACAGAACGCTATTTATCAGGACAAAATATTGTGTTTTGTCTCAATAAATAACGTTCTTTTGAACCTTTAATGTGTTTGGATCTTTAGCTGGCTCAGGTCTGTGGGACGCGAAAGATTGCATGTTATCAAGTGACACTGGCACGTCTCCACCACCACAGTACGAGTCCGCTACTCAGCGCTTGTCCTGTACTATTCTAATCACGAACGAGCAGGTCCGTGGAGTTCGTTTCTTTGTACCCAAATCCTTCCAACAACCTATACAGCTGATCCGGGTGGCATGTCGTAGCGCACTGTCTACAGTTAACTCATTGTCATCTCAAGGTCGATTGTCAGGGATAATGCCTGTTCTGTCCGCATTCATGCAGAGAAGGATCTGTTTCGGTCTGGTCGTAAGTAAACATGGTGCTTTAACGTCCACAGAGGGGGCGGGATAGCTCAGTGGTTAGAGCGCCGGACTCGTGATTGAAAGGTCGCGGGTTCGAATCCCTGCTGGAACGGCGGG
>OY757542.1:24588876-24596437 GCA_963584105.1 Alviniconcha strummeri
TGTGTGTGTGTGTGTGTACATGTGTGTTTGTGTATGTGTGTACACGTGTGTATGTGTTTGCGTGTATGTGTGTGTGTGTGCGTGCGTGCGTGCGTGTGCATGCGTGTGCGTGTGTGTGTGTGTGTGTGTGTGTGTGTGTGTGTGTGTGTGTGTGTGTGTTTTGTGTATGTGTGTACACGTGTGTATGTGTTTGCGTGTATGTGCGTGTGTATGTGTGTGTGTGTGTGTGTGTGTGTGTGTGTGTGTGTGTGTGTGTGTGTGTGTGTATGTGTGTGTGTGTGTGTGTGTGTGTGTGTGTGTGATTGACTCTTTATCATAATTCAAAATATATGCTCGTGTATCGAGTCGGACTTCGAGGGAGACAGCTGCAACATGTAATACATAAAAACAGGAGGAGGGGGGTCATGCCCTCGTTGGATTTTATTTACACTTGTATATCTGATGACAGGTAATGTATGGGGTTCGGGTCTGTCGTTACTTCATTCGTTTCCGGTCTGGTTGGGATCGCTATCGTTTGTTTGCGGTCTGCGTGGGATCACTGCTGATTGCTCTGAACTCCCTTTGTTCCTTGGCTAAGTTTGACCTCACAGAAAAAATACTCATGTTCATTTGTCATCCGTGGAGAGAGAGAGAGAGAGAGAGAGAGAGAGAGAGAGAGAGAGAGAGAGAGAGAGAGAGAGAGAGAGAGAGAGAGAGAGAGAGAGAGAGAGAGAGAGAGAGATCGAACTCGAAAACTTTAATACCCAAGGATAGTAGCGTTAGGTCCATTTGGACCTATCTAACAGCCAGTCCTGTGTGTGTGTGTGTGTGCGTGCGTGCGCGCGGGCGCGTGTACGTGTATGTGTGTGTGTGTGTTATTATGCTTTGTATCAACAGCATTTCTGCCGCTCTCATGGCAGGTATTTTCGCGAACCATACTTTTTTTTAATGAAGTTGTGTAAGTGCTTTGATTCTCCCAAAGCGCTCAGTAAATTCCCTATCACTGATGATGATGATGACTCCTTTTATATAGCGCTATTCTCCGCTCCCGAGAAGACTCACCGCGCTCGCGTGTGTGATTCCACATGAGTGACTAGCTTTATCATTACTCTTGCAGCGGCAGCAGGCAGACGACTTAACGCAGCCATGGGACAACTGTCATCACGGCCCAGACTCTCTCGAAACCAGATTCGAGAATTTCAACGTCATGTGAGTTTTTCGGAGGACGAAATCCAGGACTGGTACCTCGAGTTTTGCCAGTGCACTAACCGAAGCCATGAAGATCTCTTCCTCACCGAAGAAGAGTTCGGCAAGGTGTACGGCTCTGTCTTTCCTGGACAGAGCGATGAGTTTGCCCGCCACATTTTCCGGACTTTTGACCTGAACAGGGACGGGATGGTCAACTTCCGGGAGTTCCTGATTGGCTTATCGTTTAGCGGAAGTGAGAACCCGGAGAAGCAGCTGTCGTGGGCGTTTCGGGTGTATGACGTGCGCAACACTGGCTACATCAGCAAAGAAGACATGACACAGATTATTCGAGTGAGTATTATATACAGTTTGGACTGTTTTTAATGAGAGAGAAAGAGAGAGAGGGGGGCCCTCTGTGTCTCTGTTAAGCATTGTGATGGAGAACCACACGTTAGACACGCTTAGTGTTCTGAAAAGTTTCATAATTTGAACGGTCCAAGGGAAATAACTCTCCTAAAAACTGTTTCCATTAAGAGATGCACCGCTCTTTCGACCGCCAGTTTCATTCAAGAGTTCAGGATTATTTCCTTTTGGCGAACTGTCGTTCACCAGGTTGATTGTGCAAGACAGAGACAGAGAGAGGGGGGGAGAAGGAGAGAGGGAGGGGGAGAGAGAGAGAGGGGGGAAGGAGGGAGGGGCTTCCCCACAGTCAGTCAGACTTTACGTCAGTAGAGGAGCATTGTCCCTTTGCCGACACGGTCATAATGCCGAAGGGCTGTAACGAAATTTCACGATTTTTTTGTCGTGTGTTTTCAGTCGGTGTTCAAGATGATCGACCCTAAGACGCTACATGAAAAGAAAGTTTCCGACTCGCCAGAAACCATGGCAGCCGATCTCTTCCGTGAGCTGGACAAGGACGGCGACCAGCGGATTTCCAGACAGGAGTTCTGCGAGGGCGCCCTTAAGAACCCCACTGTGTTGCGACTGCTTCAGTGCGGTCCGCCGAACACTGACAAGCCGGGCGATGCCGCCACCGAGTAACGAAATGACCTCCTGACGAGATTTGACATTATTTTTGATGTCACTAGATTAAACGTTATTTTGCCTGTGGTTAGATGAAATCATGCTGCGTCATTTCCGCTGTTGATAGGGTCGGCGTATGACGAGATTGACATTATTTTATTACATTATTTTGATTTGATGACGAAATTATCGCTATTTCCCAATGATGAATAGACTGATGTTATTTCCTAATGACGATGAGATTGATGCTATTTTCCCCTGATGACAAGACTGCTGTTATTTCCTGATTGTAAGAGTGATGCTATTTTCTCCAGATGAAGAGACTGATGTTATTTTCACTTGAAATGAAAAGAGGTTGACACTGTGTTAATCTAGCGACGAAATTGCCGTTGTTTTCACCTGATGACGGTGCGGTGTTGATGTCCTGATGATAAAAATAACAGCGATTTCTGCATTTTATACTCATGCAACTGCATTTTCTCCTCCATTATAAAGCGGTGTACGTGTGAGTCAGACTTTCCGAGTTTCCCTTGCGATTTGGTGAACTGTTTTTGCCTCGATGGACCCATGACTCTTACGGTTTTCTGGGCGTTTGACAGAAGGAACTGTTTCATGCCAGAAATCGCATGCCTGCGAGATGACTCGTCTGTGTTACTGGGCGTTTGGTAGAAGGAACTGTTTCATGCCAGAAATCTCATGCCTGAGAGGTGACTCGTCTGTGTTACTGGGCGTTTGGTAGAAGGAACTGTTTCATGCCAGAAATCTCATGCCTGAGAGGTGACTCGTCTGTGTTACTGGGCGTTTGGTAGAAGGAACTATTTCATGCCAGAAATCTCATGCCTGAGAGGTGACTCGTCTGTGTTACTGGGCGTTTGGTAGAAGGAACTATTTCATGCCAGAAATCTCATGCCTGAGAGGTGACTCGTCTGTGTTCCTTGTTCTCCTTCCAGTAAATTAATTAATTTTACGATGTCCTCTGATATAACGACGTAAAATCTGAGTGTAAAACTTTACAGGAACGTTAGTTTTTGGAATGTTTAAGGAATGTGTATTGTATTGCAATATTTACAGAATATTTTAACTGACCCAAGAGACACCACAAAGTAAACGGCGCACACGTGTGTGTGCGTGCGTGCGTGCGTGCGTGCGTGCGTGCGTGCGTGCGTGCGTGCGTGCGTGCGTGCGTGCGTGCGTGTGTGTGTGTGTGTGTGCGCGCGCGCGCTAAATATTGTTATTGCACTTAGCTCCATAATTTCCTTGAACTGAACATTGAATATGTTTTATTGTAATATCTGTTGAACGTTGTATGCAGATAACGAGCCAAAATGCGAATGTTTCTGCGCACAAATAATAACCTTATATTTTATCGTAGAGTAGTGTACAGTGTATTGTATTATGCGATTCTGGCTTGCATGTTCCTTGGTGTGCCCATGACATTGCTATAAACACTCTATTGCACACTAATCGACTCACTCGCAGGTAGACTCGGGAAGCCTCTCAGTTTGCACCTGTCACGGCGAGAACGTTATCAGCGGCGTCATCTTTAACGGAGCGGGCTGTGCAACTCCTCAGTACCAACTCCAAGCACTGGTTTACGACATCCTTTCTTCAACCACTGCCGTATCTAGTTACGCCATAGGTTTCAGAAAACTGTCAGCTAACCAGCATTTTTTTGTTTTTTGTTTTTTTGTTTTGTGCTCAATCAGTAGTAAATTTGTTACAAACAACTCAAATTATATCAGACGTTCAAGTTGTTTTATAACTGACCACGTTGCTTACACGTTGCAGCTCAGATAAAAACCAAAATCGTTTGAATCGGGACGGAACTCTTCTTTTACCCGGGATGGATGCGCCTCATGTTTACGTGCGTGCTTGGGCGCTAGGTTGCTTCCACAGTCTTATCAGTACCCAAACCTTTCGGAGGGCGCTGTCTGCGTCGGTGGACAGCTATGCGGAGATAAAGAGTGCTCCTTCACTGGTGTAACCAAGTCTGGCAGAGTTTGGAGGAAGGTGCCGGAAAGCGATGCTCGGAGTGTGTACCCAGGTATCTACGAACGAGTGCAGAAATTCTTGTTTTTGTTGTTGTTGATCGCTTTTGTATAGCGCGCTCGCATATGATTAAACGTTGATGATGATGAGTTGATGCTTAATGTCCTCAGATGTCATTTGACATATTAGGGACAAGTTGTGACCAATGCCGAAGCACGGTTCAATAATTCTTTACGTCCACGGAAACCAGAAGGCTCGTTAGGACGGACAGCCCAGGACGTCCACCTCGACTCTCACACAGCTCCTGAACTATGATGATTAAACACGAGTGGGTAGCTTTTTATAGCGCATTTCTGAATATCCACCGAAGTGGTGTACTTACAGCGCTGACGTGGCTGGTGCCACGTGAAACTGCTGCCGTCTCGACGCGTTCTGTGTACACCACACAACCATGCTCCATGTCACTTCACTTCATACAAAGCCACATACGTTAGGTGCATTCTGTAACACAATGGCCTTAGGCCCCCCTCCCTCCCTCTATTACGGCGTTATCGGCTGCCCCTTTTTGGAGGGCGGTCGAATAAGCAAGTAAGAGAGGCCCGTCATTGGTGATGCGGTGTTGGTTGGCGATCGTGAGGGAAGCTAATCCTGTAAGTGGTGAGAATCCCTATCGCCCCGTTGTAAGATAATTTGGCATCTTAGAATGTTTATCTAACGTTTATTTAGACGCAGGATCGAGCTTAATCAGTAGCCGATGCCTCGCTAAGTCTATTTTATAGCCGTCGTCTGCATGGCGCGCTTTGCTTAGTACTAGTGAATAGTAGGGAATCGTTTTGTCTCTATTAAAGTAATTCTGTGTCGATCAATGCTTTGTCGTATAGTATTTTGCTTAGCTGACTTCATGTTTAGTGTTTATTTTGGGTTGAAAGTAACTTATTAAGTATTGTGTACTGTAGAAGCCAAGTTGTATTCATAGACTACTTAATATCACTAATCAGCGCTGCTGCGACTAAAATAACGCGCCCCAGGCGAAAGTTCGTTCCGATTGTTTTAGTACTAGTCTTTGAGTTTGTCGTGCTTCTCTTACAGAGCGTTGTATTGTAATTGTTATGTACCATTTTAACCGTGGGAGCGTGCTCTTTATTCCGATGTAAGTTTTGTTGACATTTATATTTTGTACATTGTGTTAATTGTGATTTAGTTGTACGAATCTGTTTATAGACAGGCACAAGCCACGCTTCCCACTCTTGTTGTAAATAAAATAAGTCATATGTGTACATTTTGTTTATACGGTTTAAAAGATTGTAACTGTAGCTTTTATTTGATGTTTTTCATGTTTTAATTGGTTTAGTTATTGTAGAGGAAACTGTATTTGTGCGGGTCAAGGAAACACAGTTGTCAGCCATTTTGTGGTCCAGAGGGCCGTTTTGATTGGAGCGATATTGTGTGTTCCTTGCGGCCCGCGCCGTTCTCTTATCTATGCGTGCGCGTGAGGATTTTGGGTGAGCTGAAAATTGTCTGCGGCTGAGCAAATAAAAGATGATAAACAAAAAATGGTAGGACACTATTCAGTGGAATGGATGGTGTCAAAGTAGGATCTGAGTTTGTATTTGAAGGTCTCTAGAGTGGTCGCATGTCTGATATGTCTGAATCCCTTCAAACACTGAATCCCTTCAGACATATCAGACAATACCACAGTTTAGCGGCAAAGACATGTATTATATATGTTCCCGGAAATTCGTTATCGTTATTCGTTATCATGCCAGTAAAGCTCTGCGTTCCCGAGGCCCATAGAAATATGTTCTTGAAGGTCCATAGCCCAGAGCTCTGTGGTTAAATATGTATTGGCAGTCTATAGTCCAGAGCTCTTTGGTTAAATACGTATTGGCAGTCTATAGTCCAGAGCTCTTTGGTTAAATATGTATTGGCAGTCTATAGTCTAGAGCTCTTTGGTTAAATATGTATTGGCAGTCTATAGTCCAGAGCTCTTTGGTTAAATACGTATTGGCAGTCTATAGCCCAGAGCTCTGTGGTTAAATACGTGCTGGCAATCGATTTCATCTATGTGAGTAAGTAAGTAACTTGGTTATTTACGCCCAATCAACCAGGATGGTTATATCAGGGCGACCAGGCATCATGTCATATCGTACAAGTTTATAATATTGATTATATAATTATTGCTCGCCACGCATTCCACGTTTGCGACGTTCTCTGCGTTGGACACGAAGGGACGCAACTCGATTGTATTCCCCCTTCTGTGCACAGCCTAATACAAAACTAATGCATATTATTCAAATATTTATTTGTTTCTTTTAAAATCACAAATGCAACGTTATTAGTTACAATCACAGTTTATTTTCTTTTAGTTCACTCTTCTTCCAAGTACTGCCTGACATTTCCTTAATTCTCATAAACAGATTTACAAATGAATCGATTTAAAGTAATTGTATGAAGCCGTGTGAAACCTTCTTTCTTGCTTGCTTTAAAAAAATTTTTTAAATAATAACATCAGTGTTAGTTAATTCAGACTTCTGTCCAAACCATCGATTTATTCAGCGTGACCTTCCGTCTCATATCTTTTTATAGAACTGCATGATTTCGACTTGTGCATGCCATAACTCAGATATTAATGCTGTCTTCTTTTCAAGTTCTTAGCTTCGTCATAGTGTGGAATAAAATTATGGTCTCAGCCCATCAGTTTGAGGACTCTCGCCTTAATAATTAAAGACACTGGTTATTTTTGAGGACTCTCGCCTTAATAATTAAAGACACTGGTTATTTTTGAGAACTCTCGCCTTAATAATTAAAGACACTGGTCATTTTGAGGACTCCCACCTTGATAATTAAAGACACTGGTTATTTCACACACCCCAAACTTTGCAAGAAAAAGAAAAAGAAAGAAAAGAAGGTTAGAAACACAATAATTCCAATACAATATTGTACTCTGAGCTCTATCACTTTGTCTTTTGATAAAAACTTTTTTCTTTTTGATACGAGCTCTGAAAGTAAGTAAACATGATGCTTAACGTCCCCAGAAACCATAAGGCTTATTAGGGACGGGAAGGGGGGGGGGGGAGAAAGGAGTATGGAGGTGGGGGAAAAGGGAGATTATATACCTACCGCTACACTGTCACCACCAGAATGACTCCTGCATTAAGGTGGGCAGCGGTGAGAGCCATTTTAATGTTTCATTAATTGTGAGGGACAAAGTCACAAGACAGTGTCCACAAACCACAACTTTTGAAGAGAAAGGAGAGCCTAAGCAGATTCGAACCGAGGTCCTTCTGCTTACCAGCCAAACGCCTTACTGCTAGGCCAGACCGGCTCACGTACGAGCTCTCAAATCAGGTGCAAAATAAATATGGAGAGCAATGAGATATTC
>OY757542.1:24601637-24614137 GCA_963584105.1 Alviniconcha strummeri
TTTGCCACATATTGCGGCCTTATTCGTGACGTCACTGATACAAAATGCTGAGCACAAAATGGCAGCACTCACGGTCGTGTCTTCGCTGCTTTCAAACGTCGATTTGTAACAAACAGGCCCAAAACATTTATGAAAAAAAAAAAAAAAAAAAAGAAGAAGAAGAAACAACAACAAGGACAACAACCCCCCCCCCCACACACACACACAAGAAACAAACTGCTGTGTGTCAATGTTTTTTCCCCTTTGCTATTGCTAGGGGCCGTGCTATTTCTAATCCATTTCGGTTCCTTTTCCCCCAGCAGTGGGGTACTTCGGACACAGCAATTAAGGTCCCCTTTGTTGAGAACCTAGATCTGACAAATGTTCTCCCTTTAAAGCATGGAGTGGTACGAAAATAAAAATAATAATACGTAACATTTATAAAGCGCCCAATCCAACCAGACTGGCTCAAAGCACTTCACAATTCAAAACAAGTATGAACGTCACAATCTAAACTTGAAACAGGCATACACCAGATACAGAATGCAGAATATTTTATTCATCCCATTACGGTGATAGCCATGCATGCTTCGCCCACTGCCAGGAATTTCTTTCTGCCTTCACGATCTATTCATATTCTTTCTTCTTCTTCTTTTTTTGTTTGTTTTTTAACCTGCCTCTCTCCCTACCTCTTAACCGCGTTAGTCTTGGCTAACGTAGTTTTCGACCCGTGTTAGCCCGCTTTTGGCGCGTGTTAGCGACTTGTGTTTTGAGCTGGTGTAAAAGAATTGTGGACAGATGATTGGTCCTGAGGTGACCCTGTGCGGTCGGCGGGGCGTCAGAATCCAAGAAGTGACTAATACTTTGCAATGGCTGACCGGAAACGAGATAGCTGTATAATCGATAGGCACTTTGATCAGCGTGTTGGTATATATGCAATACTACTACTACTGATGCTGCTGCTGCTGCTGCTACTACTACTACTACTACTACTACTACTACTACTACTACTACTACTACTACTACTACTACTACTACTACTACTACTACTACTACTACTACTACTACTACTACTACTACTGGGTACTTAGAGCGCCTAACCCAAACAGGCCCTAAGCACTTAATTTACTCGAAAAAGAGCTAGGTCTTGGATTTTGGCTTAAACAAAGACTTGTCAAATGTCGTAGGTATACATTTGTTTTTACAAACAACGAGTATAGGAAGAACTGACAAAAAGCAATAACTATGCTTATATGTAAAGTGTGACCTGTTCTTTTGATTTGAACGTCCCACTAGCTGCACGCAGCTAGGGTTAATCAGGATGAGTCACTGATACGACATGTACAAAATTCATCTATATCATGAGTTCCGAACACAAGCCTCCATATCACAAGTATCACAACCGTATAATCTCTCCCCCTGCCTCCGGGTCCCCCCTCCAATTTTTGCCTGCAGCTGCCTGTAACGCCACTGTGATTGACAACTCACGGGACAAATTTGAATACGTGCTGATGCCCATCACGGACATGATGACCAGGGACAGCGTGGCCTTCAATGTTCGCGGTTGTGACAGCGTGAAAATTCTACTCACCAACTTGTCTGATCCTGATGATTATAAGAGTCTTGTAAAGGTATGTCACGTTATGCCGTACCCTGAACCATCGCCTGTATACCCGTCTCGATCTGTCTTGTCAGTTTTCTCCGTTTGTCTCTCTGTTTGTTACTCTGTCTGTTACTCTGTCTGCCTGCCTGTCTGTCTGTTTGTTTTTATGTCTGTCTGTTTCTGTTTTTTGTCTGTCTGTACGTCTTTTTAACCTATTGTGTATTTGGCTCGTCGCTTACGAAAGACATATCAGAGCGTAAGTAAGTAAGTAAGTAAGTAAGTAAATTGGTGTTTTGCGCCCAGTCACCCAGCGCTATTATATATCAGGGCGAGATGAAATCACAAGTAAAAGTCCGACCGAAATCGTTCACAATCGTTGAAACCGTTCTTCAGTTTTTATTAATGCGCTGCTGTTTTTGATATTCTTCTACTGCAGGTTCGTATCGGAGATGGGAACAATGGCGGCTACTCGGACATACGTTCTTGGTCTGTGGCGCCCTCCGGTACTATAGTCCCAGCGGCAACGAACGCCTCCAGCCCACGGCCGCTGACTGACTGCTGCGACTTCCGCATCTTCTGGCTCAAGTGGAACGTCACCACCGTGCAACTTGGCACGGGGAGAGTCGTGGGCTCCAACGTCATCCTGACCCATACTGTGCCTCACGACCTTGCCGGCATCAGATTCCTTTACCTGTTTGGACGAAGAAACATTCCGATGGACGTCTTGTTCGGTGGGTGCTTTCCCAACACGCCAGCAGTCCACTGTCGGTCTAACTCCCCCCGCCCCCCAACTCCACCCCAGCCCGTGTTTCCTCCCCCTTCCCCTACCCATCCCCACTGACCCATACTGTGCCTTACAGCCTTACCAGATTCTTTAACTATATGGACGAGGAAACGTTCCGATGGATGTCAGCTTGGTGGGTGTTTCACGACACGCCTGCAGTCCACCATCGGTCTCCCTCCCAACCCCCTACCCCCCCACACACACCGCGCCTCCCTCCCTCCCATACCCATCCCCACTGACCAATACTGAGCCTTACGGCCTTGTCGGCATCGGATTCCTTTACCTATATGGACAAAGAAACGTTCTCATGGACGTTGTCTTTGGAAATGGAAATAAACACTAAATCCATAAAACATATTTGAACAAATGAGATGTTGTTACAATAATACGGATAGTAACAGTATCTCGTAGTCGCATTTGGTTTTTATATAACTCTAGGTTCCCTTAAAGATTTTTACAAAGCAAAAAATTTCTTTTTCTTTCTTTGTGGAAGGCATAAATCGACACAAAATAAACGTCGAAGGCCGTTCATTTTTTTTCTCCCTCGGAACACATTTTGTACAATAATCAAAATAGGCAGGGCTTTCAAAAGATGACGGGGTTTTGTTGTGTGTTTTTTTGCCCGCTCTTTGTTGTGTCTTTTCCCCCTTCTTCTTCTCACCTATTTCTCTTATATGGTGTCTGTGTTTTTCTTTCTTTCTGGACTCCTGACATTTTTTGTCTCTGCTTGCTCCTCCCCCCCCCCCCCCCGGCAATTTTTTTTCACCGCGGAAAATCAGTTTCACTGCCGCGGAAATTTATTTTTCTGGCGGACAACTCCCATGCCTGATTGTCGCCTTGCCTCTACCCCCCCCCCCCCCCCCCGCCCACTTTTCTTCCTTCTTTTATTGTTGACCATCTTTCCACTTGTCTTTCAGGGGCGCCTTTTCCAGAGCAGTACTGCAAGTCTTTAGTTCTCCCGCCGTCGCCGCAGTGTTCGGTGACGACCTCTTCAACCACCATGGCCGGCACCAGCACCCAGTCTACGGGTCTGGGCCATAATTCACTTCTCCAGGGTAGGCGTAGAGCCTTCTCTTGGTTTACTTGGCTGCTAGATGCTAGTAAGTAACTTGGTGCTTTACAACCAGCCGCTGGATACGCGTTGATAGCTATAATTCTATCTGGAGATCTGCCAAGATCCGCTGACGTTATTGTTGAGTCCGAAAGTCTTGCCATATCTATAGTGACGTTATTATTTGTAGTTTGGGGGTCTGCCAGTTATATGCCAACATAACTATCGTGTCTGGAGGTCTGCCAGATTCGCTGGCGAAGTTCCGCCAAAAATGCTGATGTTACTAGACGCTGGGGGTAAACATGGTGCTTAACGTCCACAGAAACCGTAAGGCTTATTAGGGACGGGGAGAATGGGGGGAAGGAGGTATGAAGGTGGGGGAAGAGGGAGAGTATATACCTATCGCTACACTGTCACCACCAGAATGACCTGCATTAAGGTGGGCAGCGATGAGAGCCATTTTAATGTTTCATAATTGTGAGGGACAAAGTCACAAGACCGTGTCGACAAACCACAACTTTTGAAGAGATAGGAGAGCCGAAGAGGTATCGAACCGAGGTCCTTCCGCTTACCAGCCTACCGCCTTACCGCTAGGCCAAACGGGCTGTCCGTCTGGGGGTCTGGGGGCCTGCTAGATATGTGCTGAGGTTATTGTTGCATCTGGTCTGCCAGATATGTTGACGTAATTTTTGTGTCTGGTCTGCCAGACATGTGCTGACCTTATTGTTGCTGACACTGGTTTGCTAGACATGTTGACGCTGTTGCATCTAGTTTGCCAGATATGGTGTTGTTATTGTTGCGTCTGGTTTGCCAGATATGATGTTGCTATCGTTGCGTCTGGTTTGCCAGATATGATGTTGCTATTGTTACGTCTGGTTTGCCAGATATGATGTTGCTATTGTTGCGTCTGGTTTGCCAGATATGTTGCTATTGTTGCGTCTGGTTTGCTAGACTGCCACGTTGACGCTGTTGTGTCTGGTTTGCCAGATATGATGTTGTTACTGTTGCGTCTGGTTTGACAGATATGATGTTGTTACTGTTGCGTCTGGTTTGACAGATATGGTGTTGTTAGTGTTGCGTCTGGTTTGCCAGATATGATGTTGTTATTGTTGCGTCTGAAAGTCTCGGTGCCATACGTGCCGACCTTACTGTTGTGTTTGGCAGTCTGGCAGAAGTGGTAACGTGTATAACTGTTGTGTCTGAAAGTTTGCCACAATGAGTGTACTGAAGTTATTGTTGGTTCTGGAGGGCTGCCAGATATACTAATTTTACTGTTGCCCCTGGAGGTCTGCCAGATGCGCTGAGGTTTGTTGTGTCATGACGCCTGCCAGATGCACCGAAGTTTATTGTCTTGAGGTCTGCCAGGTGCACTGATGTTTATTGTCTTGAGGTCTGCCAGGTGCACTATGTTTATTGTCTTGAGGTCTGCCAATTGCCCGGATATATATTGTGTCTTGAGGTCTTCCAGTTGCACTGATGTTTATTGTCTTGAGGTCTGCCAGATGCACTGATGTTTACTGTCTTGAGGTCCGCCAGATGCACTGATGTTTATTGTCTTGAGGTCCGCCAGATGCACTGATGTTTATTGTCTTGAGGTCTGCCAGTTGCACTGATGTTTACTGTCTTGAGGTCTGCCAGTTGCACTGATATTTATTGTGTCTTGAAGTCAGCCAGTTGCACTGATGTTCATTGTCTTGAGGTCTACCAGATACACTGATGTTTATTGTCTTGAGGTCTGCCAGATGCATTGATATTTACTGTCTTGATGTCTGCCAGTTGCACTGATGTTTATAGCCTTGAGGACTGCCAGATGATATTTACTGTCTTGAGGTCTGCCAGTTGTTTATTGTCTTGAGGTGTGCCAGTTGCATTCATGTTTACTGTCTTGAGGTCTGCCAGTTGCGCTAATATTTATTGTGTCTGGAGGACTTCCAGATGCACTGATGTTTATTGTCTTGAGGTCTGCCAGATGCACTGATGTTTATTGTCTTGAGGTCTGCCAGATGCACTGATGTTTTTTGTCTTGAAGTCTGCCAGCTGCACTGATATTTATTGTGTCTTGAGGTCTGCTAGATGCACTGATGTTTATAGTCTTGAGGTATGCCAGTTGCACTAATGTTTATTGTCTTGAGGTCTGCCAGATGCACACACACACACACACACACACACACACACACACACACACACACACACACACACACACACACACACACACACACACACACACACACACACACACACACACACTCACACACACACACACACACACACACACACACACACACACACACACACACACACACACACACACACACACACACACACACACACACACACACACACTCACACTATATGACTCACTGAATATCAAATACCTGTCTTAACTTGTGCAGTTACACAGTTACCTCCTGTCAGCTTGCTTATCTCGACCACGACCATCACCACTACCACAACCACGACCACGACCGTCCCCACGACCACAACCGCGACCACGACCATCCCCACCACCACAACCACCACCACGATCGCCCCCATGATCACTACCACAACCGCGACCACGGCCGTCCCCACGATGGCCCCCACGACCACAACCACGACCACGCCCGTCCCCACAACGATGACCACGACCACGACCACGACCACAACCCGCCCGGTCGCCCCCGTGACCTACAGCCGAGAGCAGCGCCTGTGCAAATGCGTCAAGCAGCCCGCCCCGGTGAGCTCCAACGGCAGCAGCCCTTCCCCGGAGCAGCAGCTGGAGGAGGCGGAGCGGCAAGAGGAGCTGAAGAAGGAGGTGAAGAAGGAGATCGAGCGGGATCTGTCGGTGCCCACGGTGAACGTGTCGGCCACGGTGAGGCGCTACGTCAGCGCCGGGGACGAGCGGACGTCGTCCAAGGCGTTGGGGCTGGTGATGGGCGTCGTGTGCTTCGTGCCCCTGGCGGGCATCGTGCTGGTCGACCTCCTGGCCCTCCTCCACGCCGTCGGCAGGAGAATCTGGGGTCTCAGGGATCTGCATAGGCGCCCGGTCGGCTAGGTAGGTGGGTAGGTAGGTAGGTAGGTAGGTACGAGCGGGCGAAGGTGTTGCAGAATCAGAATAACAACAACAACAGACGCGTTCTTTTTCTAATGCGCCGAATCCCCTATGACTATATGCATGTGTGAGGCTCAGAGGGCAGATGACGTTCGAGTCTTTTTGTATTTTGCACCCCTTCACCTACACCCCCTCCCCCCAACTGTTCGTATCTCTCCACCCCCCACCCCTAATTGTCCCCCTCCGTTTGGCCCTTGTTCCCCTTCTCCCATCTCTCTCTCCCCCCCTCCAGTCCCATCCCCGCATTCCTTTCCCCACAGTCCAATTCTTGCATCCATTTCCCTACAAATGCCATCATCTTTCCCCCCAGTCCTGCCTCGACATAACTTCCCCCACAGTCCCCTCACAGCATCTCTTTCCCCACAGTCCCCTGCCTCATCCCTTTCCCCACAGTCCCCTCCCCGCATCCCTTTCCCCACAGTCCCCTGCTTCATCCCTTTCCCCACAGTCCCCTCCCCGCATCCATTTCCCAACAGTCCCTTCCCCGCATCCCTTTCCCCACGGTCCCCTCCCTACATTCATTTCCATGCTGCCCCCTCCCTCATGCCTATTCCCAGTCCCCGCATCCCTTTCCCCACAGTCCCCTCCCCCTCATTCCTTTTCTTCACCCCCCCCCCCCCCCGCTTTCTCCACATTTCCCTCCCAGCAACCCCCCCCCACCCCCCCAGCACCAACTTCCTTTCCATCATCTTTGCCAAGCGCAACGAGCATTGCGTCTGTTTACATGGAGTTCCATAGACTGCGCAATACAAGTGGACATTAACATCGATATAGTCATGCGATGACTGTCACGTTTAGCCAGAGGGCTATGCTCACTAAAACGAGTAAACAACACGAGTGTTCGAATTCGCACTTGCTTTGAACTGCACAGACCCTGGGGACTTGGTCATTGTTTTTGAAAACAGCAAGAGCACATGCTTTGTCTACATTACAATGGTACTTGCACAGCCTTATCTTCGCTTGTCTAAGGAGGTGTGTTTGTCGGAAGGCGCTGATTGGCTACAGCTCATCTGTTGTCAGTCAGGTGGTGGCAAGAAGTTCATTACAGTAATGAAGCTACAAATCATTGACGGGAACTTCTGTATTTAGTAGAGAAGATGATGATTTTTTTTTATTTTTTTTTTACATCTAGTCAAACAGTATGGTTATATCCGTGTGAAAAGATGAAAGAGAAAAAGACGAAGAAGGAGGAAAAACACACACAAAAACATCAGGTAGTAAAATCTCCAGGCAAACGTTTTTTGTTGTTTTCCCAACCTTTTCACTCCCCTTACACCATAACCTTTTTGTCTGTTGCCATGACGAAGGCATTGCATGCTGAAAAATTCCACACCGTTTCATTTTTTTCTTGTTAACCCCTTCACTGCCCCTGTAAAATTTCCGGGCTAAAAGATGCATGGACGCGCATGCAGACACAGTATATTTTCCGCTCCTGTAACATCTGCTTTCAATGTTTTGATGAAAATCCTTTCACATGCCAGTGCGAAAAAGAAGACAGAAACGGTTAAGGATTTCAAATTCTGCACTTTTATTGGTCGTTTTCAAGTGACATCATGGCAGTGAAGGGGTTAAAACCAAGTTTTTAAAATTATTTTTATACGTAACTTTCCGTGTATTTTTTATCCACACAGGAAATGAACACAGGCAGAGGCAAAGGCAGTTTTTCCACCAGAACCTATTTTACCTGTCAGAAAGACCTACACTGACTCTTATTCGGTGTTATGGGGAACGACTGTTATTTTGGAATGAAAGTTGCTGATCACTTAAAAGGTCTATATAAATCACGCTTGAGGATGTCCTTATGATGCAATGCCAGAGATACTGCACAACTAAAATTATTATTTTATCATTATTATTATTACCAAAACTGTTGTTAAACTGGGGTGGGTGGGGGTGGGGTTGGGGATAGGGGGTGGGGGGTGGGGGGGCGGAGTGGAAAGACTCACAAGTTTGCAAACACACACACACAAAGTTAAAGTGGGTCAACTGATGGGTGGGGAGAAAAACTCACCAGTTTGCAAACACACACACACACACACACACACACACACACACACACACACACACACACACACACACACACACACACACACACACACACACACACACACACACACACACACACACACGCAGAGTTAATGTGTGTCAAGTGACATTTTATTGTAGTGCTGCACATTATAATTCATGTATCACAGACACTGATCAAAATGATGTCTGTAAGCCCCCCCCCCCCCCCCCCCCCCACTGCTTTGCATAGCATTACACAGAAGGCACTTAGCATCACAAAATCTTGAACAAAATATCTGTTTCGCAAGGACACAACGAACAATTTCTGAATGAAAACCACAGCTTTTGTCATATGATTGTCAAAAAGGATTGTTTTTGTATTGTGCTCTTTTGTGGTGTGGCACATGTTGTATTGTGAACTGATGTTTGGTGCCTATGAGTTTCTGTGGATCTCCGGCAGTAGAGTTATTCCCCTTGCTCATGAATAAATAATTTTCTTCTTCACTGAGAACCCATATATCAGTGTCGTGTCCATTTTTATTGTCCGATTGTGTACAATGTTTTACATGCATGCTGATACACCAGACCTGTGCCGCATTATTTGGTATGTGAAATACTCTCCTAACCACATAAAAAGGGCCTGGAATGTATGAAAATTCATCATTCATCTCTCACTCACCTGTAACATAATAATAATAATGGAAATTTGTAAACGTCCTACCTATCAAAATATTCCAAGGCGTGTACACAAGCAAGAATAATGGCAACATGCTACAACATAAAATAAAAATTTAACAAAAATACACATTAACTTACTTCATTGCACACACACACACACACACACACACACACACACACACACACACACACACACACACACACACACACACACACACACACACACACACACACACACACACACACACACACACACACACACACACACACACACACACACACACACACACACACACACACACACACACACACACACACACACACACACACACACACACACGAAAACGCACGTACACATGCACGCGGCACACACACATGCAAACAGGTACGCGTGGATCATGTACATTATAGCCTTGTGTATTGTCTTCTCTAACACAATCTCAGGATGTACCTCTGGTGGTGTTCATGTACCTTGTATTTACTTGCATGCCAGGGGAGTTACTGTAGGCGACAGGGTATGTCTTTGTTGCGGTGTTTGTGTGATGTCTTTCGAGCGCTAATTAACTCCTTTGTTGATTCTTCTCTAATGCAGCAAGGGCTTTTTTATTTGTTTGATACTTTCTGTCGAGAGTATGTCTGTGGTTAGGACGCCTCTAATGAATCTGATACATACAGCATACTCAGTGTGCTGTCACCTGTCACTTCACCTCTAACACAGCCAGGGGCCGTGTAATCTGTGAGACCAGAAGGCACAATATTTACCACCTGTACAAACTGTTGCCGCTGCTGCGTGCACGTGTCGACTTGGCGACACACAAAGACCTGACAGGTCAGCACCAGAGTGAGGCTGCTGGATGTGACATCGCTGGCCAGTTTCAGGGAGGTCAGCGCTTCGGGTGATGTGGAGTCGAGATGCAGGCTACCTTTGGTCAGGTCTGCAGGGAAGGAGGACAAGAATGACTGTCCGGCTGCATCTGTGGGAAATCAAGGCAACATTTTAAGGCTGTGCACAGTTATATCTTTTCCTGCCAGGCTAGGCTTAATTTAACATCCAACATGTTGCAGTGACCTTAAATTTCCCCAAAGTGATCTCCTGGAGCAACAAGAAGTTCATCTGCAGCAAGTATTCTGGGGGAACAAACAAAACATACTTGAGACAGAATTGTTGGTGGTCTCACTAGGGCAGTACTTTACTCTTTAGGTCTGCTTCATGAGTGCCTGTGGCAATAATCTGAGGAGTGAAAGACAGTAATTATACTGACTAATTTAGGGTAAAACAGACTGAAACAAGGACTCATCCTGATGTTTCAGCAAATCTCTTCATTTCTCTACAACAGGTTATTAATAATACCAAAGTCATTATTATTTCATGGCTTAAAGACAAGGAGTTAAGAATTTTATTACTTGAAGGCTTAAAGACCAAAGGCTTAAGTAATTGATTATTTTATGGCTTAAAGCCAAAAGCCAAAAGGGTTTAGCAATTTATTTATTTTATGACTAGAAGACTAAGGAGTTAAGCATATTATTACTTGAGGGCTTAAAGACCAAGGGATTAAATAACTTATTATTTCATGGCTTAAAGGTCAGGAGGAGTTAAGGAACTGATGATTTAATGGCACCAAGGATTTAAGTATCTTATTATTTCACCAAGGAGTTAAGGAATATATAATTTCATGGCATCAAAGAGTTAAGTCTCTTATTATTTTACGGCTTAACTGCTTCACTGCCCCAGCCTGTTATTTTTCTGGGCTGAAAGTTGCACGGACGTGCCTACAAACAGTGTATTTTCCATTCCTATAACACATCTACTTTCAAAGCAATGTGTTTTGGCGAAGATCCTTTCACATGCCAGTGTGAAAGTGAAAACAAAAAGGCCTTGGAGTTTCAAATTTCTCTTTTATTGGTCGTTTTCAAGTGAACTGGAATTTTGTCCAGGTCGGTTACCCTGTGGCCACTAGCCATTTTGCAGCGACTCCCCAGAGTGACGTAGTGCACATATGTACACATGATTTTCAGCGTCATGGCGACGCTTTCGGTACGACAGAAAATGCCTGTTTTCGTGCATTTATAACCTTCAGATCACAACTTCACCAACATCATTGTTCTCAGCGAGCTTTAACGGAAATCGTGTCAAAAATCAACCTCAACCTTGGATTTGTCCTTTAAAGAGCCGGTAGTCCACGTCAGAGTTCAGTGCATTATGGAAACACCAATATAACCCAGCATGCACTAAAAGTGTCTTCAGAATGTTGAAGTTAGACACACTACAGAAGAAGTGCCGGAATAATCATCAACATGATTGTGGGCATCTTGTGACTGTCTTGTGACTTTGTCCCTCACAGTTAATGAAACATTAAAATGGTTCTCATCGCTGGCTATCTTAATGCCAGAGTCATTTTGGTGGGCCATTATGATTATGATTAATTTTGTTGGTGGTGTTTTGTGTTTGGTTTGTTGCTGCACGCTTTGGAACGTAACTATAATCGTGTCGTAAACAAACAGCAATGGTGACTGTTAGTTTACACATACAGTGCCACGTCGAGTTTAGATCTTGCACCAGCTTTGTTTTGCCTTCTGTACACAGTGTAGACTATGTCGTTAATTATATTATTACTGTTCTTTTCATTATCTCTGTTTTGAAAAGTATTTAATTGTAAGACTTCTTGGCTGTTGTAGTTTGTAATATATAATAAAAAGGAATTATTCTGAAGTAAGAATTCGTTCATTTGTGATTGTGCGTGCATGCATTGCTGGACAAAGAGGCTCTATATATAGTTATCTATCTGTCTCTGTGCCTGTCGGTCTTGTCTCTCTTCGCCTCTGTTCCAGTTTGTCTGTCTGTCTCGTCTCTCTGTGCCAGTTTGTCTGTCTGTCTTGTCTCTCTGTGCCAATTTGTCTGTCTGTTTTGTCTCTCTGTGCCAGTTTGTCTGTCTCGTCTCTCTATGCCAGTTCGTCTGTCTGTCTCGTCTCTCTGTGCCAGTTTGTCTGTCTCGTCTCTCTATGCCAGTTCGTCTGTCTGTCTCGTCTCTCTGTGCCAGTTTGTCTGTCTCGTCTCTCTGTGTCAGTTTGTCTGTTTCGTCTTTCTGTGCCAGTTTGTCTGTCTCGTCTCTCTGTGCCAGTTTGTCTGTCTGTCTCGTCTCTCTGTGCCAGTTTGTCTGTCTCGTGTCTCTATTCCAGTTTGTCTGTCTGGTCTCTTTGTGCCAGTTTGTCTGTCTGTTTCGTCTTTCTGTGTCAGTTTGTCTGTCTCGTCTCTCTGTGCCAGGTTGTCTGTCTGACTCGTCTCTCTCTGTGCCAGTTTGTCTGTCTC
>OY757542.1:24619137-24620554 GCA_963584105.1 Alviniconcha strummeri
TACAGAAAATAAAATCGATTAAAAAGCAACATAATTTTATTTTATTTTTTTCATTTTTTATGTCATTAAATTTCAAACTAGTGACTCATTTGTCAATCATTTCGATGGTCATTTTGCATACTTAAAAACCTTGGACCTTACCTTTAATGTCCTGTCAACCACACAGGATCACCTCAGGACAGCCCAGAGCGCAGACGCAGAGAATAGCGCTATAATTGACATTGTGAAGCGCTTATCTCATCTCGAGATCAACAAGTGTTCATATAATAAATCAATCCTGGAGCATGTAAGAATATATAGCCATGCATGCCCCGCCGCTGCCAGGAATTTCTTCCTTGTTCTAATTTCTACCCTTCCGGTCCAGTCCCTCTCCTTCAATTCACCTTTTACTTTTGTTATGTTTAATTGTCTAAATGTCTTCTCTCTTTTTTCTTTTTCTTTTTTTCTTTTTTAAAAATCTTTTTTATCTGTGGAATTCGAGTGATCCAAATGGCAAATTTTCATTTTATGCATTTATTCATGTTTATACACTTGTCTGCGAACTTCGATGTTGACAGTGTTTTGTCCAGAACTTGACGTTCCCTTTGACTTGTGATTTAGTGACATGTGTTTTGAACTGGTATTAACGAATTTGAACGTTTGATCTCTTCCGCTGGCACAATTGCCGCACTGTCACTTGAAAATTACAAAGAATGTGCGAACTTTGAAATTCTTACGTTTTGGTTTGTGCGGGCGCGCCTGTGTGTGTGTGTGTGTGTGTGTGTGTGTGTGTGTGCGCGTGCGTGCGTGCGTGCGTGCGTGCGTGCGTGCGTGTGTATTGAAAATAGATCTACCATGATGTCACTTGAAAACGACCAATAAAAGTGCAACATCTAAAACCTTAATTGTTTCTGTCTTCTTTTTCGCACTGGCATTGAAAAGATTTTCATCAAAACACAGCATTAAAAGTAGATGTTATACGAGCAAAAAATATACTGTTCGCAAGCACGTTCGTGTACCTTTCACCCCGGTAATTTGAAAGGCTGGGGCAGGTGAAGGGGTTAAGACCAGAAAATACTCAGTCTGCAGGCGTGCGTTGGCGCTTTCCCAGCCAGACTGTGGTAGTGAAGTGAAGAGGTTAAACTGTCCTGAAGTGCCCGTGTGCCGTTGACAGGACGTGAATGAATAACCCAGAAGTATCTAGGACGCGTCCGGCATGCGAATAAATGCACGTACTCGGTAGCCTACGTAAATTCCACCAAGAGTACCCGGTGGTTTCTGTACCTCATTGTGTTTACTCACGTGCCTGGAAAACAATTACTTACCGTAGGCAATTCAGGTCTTTGTTTTCGTGTTCGTGTGACGTCTTTCGAGTCCCTATTGCTTGTTCAATTTTGGTCAGCTTGTATGGATTTTATCAAATGCGCGCGTGTGTGTG
>OY757542.1:24623254-24660754 GCA_963584105.1 Alviniconcha strummeri
GCCGATTTTGATGAGGTTTTGGCTTCTGTGGATTCAAAAGAGTCTCGCAAAGAGCATATACTTAAGCATTTTGCAAAAATTGATAAAAACAAAAGTTTTCGGGTTCCTGATTTTGACAAAAGTAGGTGCTTACTTAGTGTCACTGTTAGTGTTAGCGTGAATCCAGAATGAGTCATTCCTATCATTGCTAACCAGATCTTCTTCTTCTTCTTTCCTTAGATGCCCACAATCATGTTGACGATTATTCCGGCACTTCTTCCGTATTGTGTCCAACTTCAATATTCTAAAGACACTTTTAGTGCATGCTGAGTTATTTTGGTGTTTCCATAATGCACTGAACTCTGACATGGACTACCAGATCTTTAACGTGCGTATGCGGTGGGTGGGGGTGGGTGGATCTCTGTTCATAGTCGAATCGGAAGGACTCTAGTTCAAGTAATAACAATGTGGACTCTCTCTCTCTCTCTCTCTCTCTCTCTCTCTCTCTCTCTCTCTCTCTCTCTCTCTCTCTCTCTCTCTCTCTTACAAACACACACACACACACCACACACACACATCCTTAAGCATGCACGCACTGTATGTGTGAGCAAATGAAAGAGTGAATGAGATTTCTGATTTTAAATTATTTAATAACATTAACAGGCCACTTCTAATTTAAATGAACATTATCAAATTCAGATTTGGACTGGCTGAATGTCACCTCACCACTGCAGTTCGGCAAGAAAGGGTCTCTGCAGGGTAAAGTGGTGGTGCTGGACTTTTTTACATACTGCTGCGTCAACTGTATGCATGTCCTGCCCGACCTTCACAGGCTAGAGCAGCAGCACCCACCTCAAGATGGGCTGGTGGTCATTGGAGTGCACTCGGCAAAGTTCCTGAATGAAAAGGTCAGTGGAAACAATAAGACATTCTTCCCTAATTGGCATGTGTGTGTGTGTGTGTGTGTGTGTGTGTGTGTGTTCATAACAATAAGACATTCTACCCTAATTGACTCATAAATTATACTTTATCTTGGGATGTGTTCATGTGTGTGTGTGTGTGTGTGTGTGTGTGTATCTTCATAACAATAAGACATTCTACCCCAAATGACTTCATAAATTATAGTTTATCTTCATCTTTGTACTGCACTCGCCCCTCAAAAGCTGACACATAGTGATAGTTAATTAAGTAATCTTCTTTGTGTTAAAGTTGGTCATATATAATAATATATATATGGGAGAAAATGAAGTACAGTACCACTGCCACTGGTTAAACATATAATGCTGTGTCAATGAGTGTACAGCAGACACAGAAAAGTACTTCAAGTTCAGCCTTTACAGTTTACCCCTATAGACTAGAACAGTATAAGTAACACACAGACACATACACACACACACTTTTTTCTTTTCTTTCTTTTTTGTTTTTGTTTTGTTTTTTGTTTGTAATAATGTCAAGATCCCAATCACTGAGGAACTGACTTCAGTGAGGTTGCAATTTACATAAAGAGAATTAAAACACACATGCACATGCGTGCGCGCGCGCACACACACACACACACACACACACACACACACACACACACACACACACACACACACACACACACACTTGCAGTTACGCAGACCTTTGTTGTGGTCAGATGTATTGTGATGGCATATTTTATGTTTCAGGTGACAGCTAACATTCTGAGTGCAGTGTTGCGCTATGACATCACACATCCAGTGGTCAATGACAGTGAAACCACCCTGTGGCAACTCCTTTCCATCATGTGCTGGCCTACATTTGTTATTGTGGGACCAGATGGTCAGGTAGGGGTCTATATAGTGATCCATCCAAATGGAGACTTTCAGAGCTCAGGAGCTGTGTGAAAGTTGATGTGGCCATCCTGGGCTCCCGTCCCTAATTAGCCTACGGTTTCTGTGGACGTAAAGCAACACTTCAGCCAACCAACAAGGAGGCTTTTGTATTTCACCACAGTGTTATACTGTTAAACTAATAAATTATAATATCCATAATTTTATGTATGTAACTTTTGACTTGGGACGATTTTATTCCTACTTTGGCAGAGATGAAAAATATCAGTTACCATGATGAAAAGAGGTTTCCAATAACAACAACAACAAAATGAAAAGAAAAAAAGAAACAGAAAGAAGACGACAACAACAAAAAGATATGTCAGTGTGTGTGTGTGTGTATAAAGTGTTTACCAACGCTAATTTCATGATTTTTCACTGTGTTGGTGCAGGTTCTGTATTACATTGTGGGTGAAGGCCACACTGAAGTTCTCTTCGAGTTTGTTGACCTTGCCCTTCAGCACTACTCCAGCCAGGGGCAGATAAGTCCCCACACCCTGCCACTTAGCCTGGAAAAGGACAAGCAGCAAGAGACGCCACTCCATTTCCCAGGCAAAGTCCATGTCGGGCCAGGCCCTGACCAGCTGGTGGTGTCGGACAGTGGTCATCATCGACTGCTGGTTCTGGACAGAGTGACTGGTGTGGTACAGGTGAGTGACAAGATTGTGGGTGGTGTTTTTGTGGTAGCTGAGCAGGTGGTGTCAAACACCAGTCATCGGCTTCTGATTCTGGTTCTGAATGCAATATGGCATGGTTCTTTCTGAGTGATGTGTTTGGTGAAGCAGTGTTGTTCAGCTGGCGTCTTTGTTTTGCTTGCATCTGAAGCCATTTATCATTCAGAAACTCTGTTTGTTTATAACTGAATGGAATTTGTTTATAACTGCATCCATTCATCAGTCAGAAAGCAGTCACTTTGATTGTGATCCTGAACAGATGGCTCAGTTTGCCACTCAGTATTATTCATTAACCTCCTCCTTTTCCCCAATCATTTTTTTTTGGGGGGGGGGGGGGGGCTGTTGTTGTTATTTTCTTTGTATTGGGCTTTTTGTTTGTTAACTATGAAGAAGGGAGAAAGGGACAACAGCACAGCCATCCTTTTGGAATGCCAGAAACAGGCCAACAGTTGTGTTTCAAAATGCTTCCAATCAATCATAACCAAGTATATTTCGCAGCCATCTGAGTGTTTGTATTATATTTCAGATAACACCAAACATTGCCAAAGGTCTTTAACATGACAGTATGATGCTATTCTGCTGCTGCAGCAGCAAGCAGCTCACTTGTTCTGGCTTGGATTTTCAGACCACCATAGGAGGGAAGGAGAAAGGTTTCCAGGATGGCAGTTTGCAGGATGCTCGGTTCAATTCCCTGCAAGGTGTTGCCAGTTATGGCAACATCTTGTTTGTCGCTGACACAGAGAACCATGCCTTGAGACAGGTAATACTTTTACATGTCTTCCTCCTTTTGCAGGTCTTTGATGTTCTGCCACTTTGAAGTCTGACTCAGAGCTTTAGTGACGAGACCAGAGTGAGAGCTCTGTATAAAGTTATATACAGCTGTTTCCCTGAATTTGTACGTGTACATTTGTACACACAGAATCCCTTGCCTTTCACTGTTAGGAATGGGTAGTGATACACTTGCAGCTGCTGTGTCTTAACCCAGTCAATGCAACCCAAATTTCCCACAAGGGACAATGAAGTACTAAAATAAAAAATAAAAAAGAAAGAGAGAGAAGTGTTTTGTAGCTGACTGAGGTGTTGACTGTCCGTGCAGGTGGATTTTTTTGTCCAGGGGGCATGTACAACAATGTCAGCAGTGACAGAAGCACAGTGCTGCCTTTTGTGCTAGGCATTTTTTGCAGCTGAGTGCCTTACAGAGGTAGGTGTTGGTCGCTGCTGCAGGTGGACTTGACCCTCGGGCAGGTGACCACACTGGCAGGAACAGGGGCCCAGGGGGAGGACAAGCAGGGGGGGAACCAGGGTACCCAGCAGGCTCTGTCCACACCCTGGGATGTGGCTACAGGGGTGTCTCCAGGTAATCTTGCCTCCCTCTCCATTCCCCCCCCCCCCCCCCCCACCCGCCCTACTATTGGCACTTGAAAGTAAAACTGATTTCAAATGTATAATTTCTCTCTCTGTCTCTGTCTGTCTGTCTCTGTCTCTGTCTGTCTCTCTCTCTCTCTCTCTCTCTCTCTGGGGACACTGTCTTTTAATCAAGTCTTGAGGTGTGCATTTATTAGTCAATCCATCGTGCGTACAAACACACATTACATAAGCCTGTGGGCTGTGCAAGTACCACTGTGATGTAAACAACGCATGTGCCGATGCTGTTTTCAAAAAAACAGTCAAGCCCCTTATGTCTGTGCAGTTCAAAGCAAGTGCAAGTTTGGGTTATGGTGTAAATTTAGGAGTGGGGGTGGGGGGGGAGGGGTCTGTGATGCTTGTAAATAATTGTGAGCAAACTCCACTGAAACTTGCTCAGATTTACAAAGCTGGTTAACGTCACTTCTGAACTTGCATAATTACTTTTCTTCCATGGCTGACAGGGGGAGAGGACGTGGATGTTGTGTACATTGCCATGGCCGGCACTCACCAGATTTGGGCCTACTTTCTCAAGGACGTCACGTGGTGGAAAAACCGGTCAGCAAGCATTTCTTTGGCTTTTTTTAAATTCTGTCCATTCATTCGTTTAGCCATCTGTGAGCTGATCCTATATAAAAGCAATCATTATCCTCCTCCTCCTCCTCTGTACCTTCCCATTCACCGGTCGCTCCTTCTGTCTTTCCATTTGTTAGTCAGCCCATCCTGTTGTGCGTCCCTCCATTCAGATAGCCAAGCATGTATCCTTCCATGTGTATGCCCAGTAAATGTGCCGGATCTGATTCAGAAACATTTTGGTTACGGCCAGTTAGGGCCATTACAGCCAGCATGCAGCCAGAATCAGGCCAGATCGTATATACCAGATCTGAATTCCTGCATCTGATTCAGTTCTGTTCTTCCTACAAAGGTCCAGATCATACTGTACAAAATCCAGCCTGCAACTGATCTGGATGGTGTGGTCAGATTTTGGCTCAATGGATCCGGTCTGGAAGCAAGCCAGTGTCCAAAAATCGTCGGGTCTGGTTCTGGCAGAATGTAACCAGGCAATTACCAGTTTCCCTCTTTCAGGCTCCATTTCATTCTTCCACAGACAGCCAGAATCATATTTTGCAAAACCAGCCCAGATCCAGTTTGGCTCCAGCTGTTTCAGGCCAAATGGATCCGGTCTGGAAGCAAGCCAGTATGCAAGAATCATTGAGTCCACTTCTGGGCAACACTTTTGAGCCGATCCAGATGTGATGTGAATCAGATCCGGCATGTTCACAGGGTAAATGACTGTTTCAGACAACACCGTGCTGGCAGCTGTGTCCGTGTGGTGGGGAGTGGGGATGAGGAGAATCGCAACAACAGTTACCCAGACAAGGCATCCTTCGCCCAACCCTCTGGCCTGGCGGTGTCTCCCAGTGAAGCTCTGCACACCATGTTCGTGGCTGACAGTGAAAGTTCTACCGTCCGAGCGGTCAGCCTGAAGGATGGCAGCGTGAAAGGACTGGTGGGCGGTGACAGAGATCCCAGGGTGAGTGAGTGGTGGGGCCGGTAAGACAGTGAGGTATGTTTACATCTGCTGGTAATAATGGGGACCATCACTGTAATGCTGTGAAGTGGGAAACTGTATTTTTTATTTGAAAAGTGTAATAATACAGAAATGGGGTGAGACCAAGTTTGTTCACTGTACTGTGGCTGAAGTGAAATTTCCTGTGTTTACAGCGGACAGTTTCCTGTATTTACAGATGAATAACTACTTGAGATTTGTCTTGAACTCTTCTTCATGTTGTGTCTGCCAGAACCTCTTTGCCTACGGGGATGTGGATGGGTCAGGGATAGAGGCTCGACTGCAGCACCCGCTGGGCGTGACCCTCCTCTCTCCCTCTGGTCCTCTGCTTGTGGCCGACTCCTACAACCACAAGGTGGCTTAGCTCCGTCAGTGTGTCGCCATGTGTGTGTGTGTGTGTGTGTGTGTGTGTGTGTGTGTGTGTACTGTGTGTGTGTGTGTGTGTGTGTGTGTGTGTGTGTGTGTACTGTGTGTGTGTGTGTGTGTGTGCATGGGTGCATGCATGCACGTGTGTGTGTGTGCGTGCGCATGCATGTGCGCACACGTGTGTGTGTGCGTGCGTGCGTGCGTGCGTGCGTGTGCACACATGTGTGTGTGTGTGCATGTGTCCATCTGTTTCTTTCTTTGTGTCCTCTGCTTGTGGCCGACTCCTACAACCACAGGCTGGCTTAGCCTCGTTAGTCTGTCACCATATGTGTGTGTGTGTGTGTGTGCATGTGTGCGCGCATGTGTGTGTGTGTGTGTGTATGTGTTTGTGTGTGTGTGTGTCCATCTGTTTCTTTCTTTGTGTCCACCCATATTATACTTTTGGTCATTTGCCATTCTCCACTGACTGTAAGTCAGCAACCTGACTGCTCTTGATTGCCATGCATGATTCTCTGGTGGGGGAATTCCTGTAAAACTTTGCCAAGGCAGCCATGGTAAAGCTGCTGTAGCATCTACAAACAGCTAGCTACACTTATCACTGCAGACTAGACTCATATCCACCCACACTGAGATGGAGGAGGGAGGGAAGGTGGTGGAGAAAGATGCTGCCCAAACCTAGGACTTAACCCAGAGAATGAGTCCAATAAAACTGATCCTTACAAACTAGCTTTGCTTGATGCCACTACTGATTTAGTGTTGAATCTCAAATTTGACTGTCTGATGGCTTCTCCAATTTTTGATTGCTATACTGAACAAACAAGCAAAGATATACTGAACAAACGAGCAAAGATATACTGAACAAACAAGCATGCTGAACAAACGAGCAAAGATAGACTCAACAAACGAGCATACTGAACAAACAAGCAAAAACATATTCAACAAACAAGCAAAGATATACTGAACAAACAAGCATACTGAACAAACAAGCGAAGATAGACTCAACAAACGAGCATACTGAACAAACAAGCAAAGACATATTGAACAAACAAGCAAAGATATACTGAACAAACAAGCAAACCAACAAACAAGACAGTTAATTAGGGCTCAGAAGATGTCACACAAACACAACAATGACTTGAGTCACCTACGGTAACTCACCTCACATGCTAATAAATAGAAGGAACACAAACTCCACCAAAGGTACATCTTTTGCTGAACAAAGGAATTTACTGGTGATACAAATGCACTGGAAAATCTGATGCTATACCCTCTGCTTATATTTTTCCTTTTCCTTTTTTCTTTGCTTTTCCCCGCAACAGATCAAATGCATTGACGTCAAAAGTAAACAGTGTACCACAGTGCTGGGTACAGGAGCACCAGGACCTGTTGCTGGGGGTGACAGCAGTCTGGTTCATCTGAACGAACCCGGGGGCTTGTGCGTGGATGGGAAGGGCCAGCTGGTCTACGTCGCAGACACCAACAACCACAGCATAAGGGTGGTGGAGTGGAACACCAAGGCTGTGTCACAGGTAGATTTATATTGAAACAACCACAGCATAAGGGTGGTGGAACACCAAAGCTGAGTCACAGGTAGGTTTGGAACAACCACAGCATAACGGTGGTGGAGAAGAACAACAAGGCTGTGTCACAGGTAGGTTTTTATTGGAACAACCACAGCAGCAGGATGGTGGAACACCAAGGCTGTGTCAGAGGTAGGTTTGGAACAACCACAACAGAAGGATGATGGAACACCAAGGCTGTGTCACAGGCAGGTTTGGAACAACCACTGCATAAGGGTGGTGGAACACCAAGGCTGTGTCACAGGTAGGTTTGGAACAACCACAACAGAAGGATGATGGAACACCAAGGCAGTGTCACAGGCAAGTTTGGAACAACCACAGCATAAGGGTGGCGGAGTGGAACACCAAGGCTGTGTCACAGGTAGATTTGGGTTCCACGTCACAAGCACCCACAACCAGAGCATATCCTTGTTTCTATGCAGCTGAACAGTTGCACACACAGAATCTCACCTTTCTCTGGGTGAGCTCCGTCCACCCTTCCTTGAGAGGATGAGGAAGGCCCATCTGACAATTGGAACTGTTTCAAAGGCAACGTTGGGGAAACTTCTGAGAGACAACGTGGAGCACATAATTATGGACTTTTCCAAGCACATGGATAACATGTTGAACTGTCATGGGTAACATACTGAAATGAACCAAACTGAACCAAGTTCCAGTGGATAACAACAACAACCGCGGCACGGACAATAGTCTAGGTTATCATGGCGGTAGTTTGGGTAAATCGGAGTCCCCAATGCCGGCAACCACAACGTTACAACTGGAATGAAGGCAGTACATATCACAGGCAGATTGGCAGGCAGTATGTAGGCACACTTTGGACACCAACAACCATAGCATTAGGATGATAGACTGGTCCAGCAAGGCATTGTCACTGAAGCAGTTCAGTAGAAATAAAATGCTTTACCAGGTCTCCCGAAAGCATTTGCAGTTAGTTATGCATGTATTTGTAGTGTGCGTGTAATCAAGTCAGCGTATCCTTATGTCTTTGTAGGAATTCCAGGCTCTTAAGCCCGTTCTTAATTGGGCGAATGTTTCTTCACGAACCTAGTTGGAAGTATTCGGCGAAGCTAGTTCTTAATTGGGCCAACTTTTCTTCGCGAACCTAGTTGGAAGTATTCGTCGAAGCTATATTCGGGGTCCAAAAACCTTCGCTCAACATGTTCTGGGAACATTCACCCTAAGTGATGATCATTGCCTCTGACTGGCTGAGAGCAGAGCTCTCCTGTGAATGAATAAAAAATAAAAATGGATGACGGTGTCGCTAGGTTCTTCAGTCGCTTCGGAGGGAATTTGTTTATTTGTTGACTTGTGGAAGGCGCAGCCTTGTCTCGGAGACCCAGAATGAAATAGTAGTTAGTTGAATTACCCTGTGAGGGATGATTAAAGTATACTGACTTGACTTTAGCCTACATTTTCGATCATGCTGTCTGCTGCGCGTCTGCCGCAAGTTCAGGCCGAAGCTTGCATCTCATTACAAGCCAGTTGAGAATGAAGTAAAGTTTGGACTGTCCGAACCATATTCGGCAAAGTAAATGTTCAATTAAGAAACGAATCATAGTTCGTCGAAGTGTCCGAAGTATGTTCGGGCGAACAAACATTCGCCCAGTTAAGAACGGGCTTTACGAGATGGGGCGCCATAAATAATCTATTATTATGATATTAAATTAAGTTGAATAGCTGTACAGAATCAGCAAGCATGCACAGGTCAGTTCCTGTCATTTCAGCTGCCAGTGGTATTCAGCAAGCAAGCATCAAAACCCCAGCAGATTCAGCTGGAGGCTTCGGCACTGGTGACAGGCATTCATTTAGCCGAAGCCACACTCCAACCTGGTGCCACCATCCGGTTTGACCTCCTCATCAAGCTTGCCCCTGGGCTTCATGGCAATGCAGAAGCCCCCAACAGTTGGAAGCTGGCTGGTGGCGGTGAGGGCATTCTTACAGTTACTTTGGTCTCATTTTCCACTGTTTGATTTGTGCTGGTTTATTGAAGGCCCAAGTAAGGACAGGGCTCATGCAGTCAAGCTTGAGTACACTTGTCACTGAAGGCTTACTCGTGTCAATCAGAGGCTGCCACTCCTTGGTCTTTAAGCTGTGAAATAATAAGATACTTAGCTCTTGGTGCCATGAAATTATAAATTCCTTAACTCCTTGGTGAAATGATAAGATACTTAACTCTTTGGTGCCATGAAATTATAAATTCCTTAACTCCTGATCTTTAAGCCATGAAATAATAAATTACTTAACCCCTTGGTCGTTAAGCCCTCAAGTAATAAGATGCTTAACTCCTTCATCTTTAAGTCATAAATAAATTACTGAACCCTTTGGTCTTTAAGCCATGAAATAATAAATTACTTAAGCCTTTGGTATTTAAGCCTTCAAGTAATGAAATTCTTAACTCCTTGTCTATAAGCCATACAATAATAATGACTTTGGTGTTATTAATAACCTGCTGTAGAGAAATGAAGAGATTTGCTGAAACATCAGCAGGACATTTTATGTTTCACAACAGGATAGAGTTCTTGTTTCAGTCTGTTTTACCCTAAATTAGTCAGTATAATTACTGTCTTTCACTCCTCAGATTATTGCCACAGGCACTCATGAAGCAGACCTAAAGAGTAAAGTACCGCCCTAGTGAGACCACCAACAATTCTGTCTCAAGTAGGTTTTGTTTGTTCCCCCAGAATACTTACTGCAGATGAACTTCTTGTTGCTCCAGGAGATCACTTTGGGGAAATTTAAGGTCACTGCAACATGTTGGATGTTAAATTAAGCCTAGCCTGGCAGGAAAAGATATAACTGTGCACAGCCTTAAAATGTTGCCTTGATTTCCCACAGATGCAGCTGGACAGTCATTCTTGTCCTCCTTCCCTGCAGACCTGACCAAAGGTAGCCTGCATCTCGACTCCACATCACCCAAAGCGCTGACCTCCCTGAAACTGGCCAGCGATGTCACATCCAGCAGCCTCACTCTGGTGCTGACCTGTCAGGTCTTTGTGTGTCGCCAAGACGACACGTGCACGCAGCAGCGGCAACAGTTTGTACAGGTGGTAAATATTGTGCCTTCTGGTCTCGCAGATTACACGGCCCTGGCTGTGTTAGAGGTGAAGTGACAGGTGACAGCACACTGAGTATGCTGTATGTGTCAGATTCATTAGAGGCATCCTAACCACAGACATACTCTCGACAGAAAGTATCGAAAAATTAAAAAAGCCCTTGCTGCACTAGAGAAGAATCAACAAAGGAGTTAATTAGCGCTCAAAAGACATCACACAAACACAAAAACATAGACATACCCTGTCACCTACACTAACTCACCTGGCATGCAAGTAAATACAAGGTACATAAACACCACCAGAGGTACATCCTGAGATTGTGTTAGAGAAGACAATACACAAGGCTATGTACATGACCCACGTGTGCCTGTTTGCATGTGTGTGTGCATGTGTGCATGCGTTTGTGTGTGTGTGTGTGGGGGGGGGGGGGGGGGTTGGGGGGGTAGTGTGCAATGAAGTAAGTTAATGTGTATTTTTGTTAAATTTTTATTTTATGTTGTACCATGTTGTCCCTATTCTTGCTTGTGTGCATGCCTTGGACTGTTAAAATATTTTGATAGGTAGGACGTTTATAAATTTCCATTATTATTATTATGTTACAGGTGAGTGAGAGATGAATGATGAATTTTCATACATTGCAGGCCCTTTTTATGTGGTTAGGAGAGTATTTCACGCATCAAATAATGCAGCGCTGGTGCTGGTGTGTCAGCATGCATGTAAAACAGTGCGCTCAGTCGAACAATAAAAATGGACACAACACTGATATATGGGTTCTCAGTGAAGAAGGTAATTATTTATTCATGAGCAAGGGAAATAACACTACTACTGGAGATCCGCAGTAATTCATAGGCACCAAACATCAGTTCACAATACATGTGCCACACCACAAAAGAACACAATACAAAAACAATCCTTTTTGACAATCATATGACAAAAGCTGTGGTTTTCATTCAGAAATTGTTCGTTGTGTCCTTGTGAAACAGATATTTTGTACAAGATTATGTGATGCTAAGTGCCTTCTGTGTGATACTATGCAAAGAACCGGGGGTGCGGGGGTGGTGGGGGTGGTGGTGGTGTGTTACAGACATAATTTTGATCAATGTCTGTGATATATGAATTATAATCTGCAGCACTACAATGTCGCTTGACCCACATTAACTCTGTGTGTGTGTGTGTGTGTGTGTGTGTGTGTGTGTGTGTGTGTGTGTGTGTGTGCAAACTGGTGAGTTTTTCTCCCCACCCATCAGTTGACCCACTTTAACTTTGTGTGTGTGTGTTTGCAAACTGGTGAGTCTTTCCACTCCGCCACATATAAAAGTCATTTTAAAAACTTGGTTTTAACCCCTTCGCTGCCATGATGTCACTTCAAAACGACCAATAAAAGTGCAGAATTTTAAACCATTAACTGTTTCTATCTTCTTCTTTTTCGCACTGGAATGTAAAATGATTTTCATCAAAACATTGAAAGTAGATGTTACAGGAGCGGAAAATGTACTGTGTCTGCATGCGCGTCCATGCATCTTTTAGCCCGGAAATTTTAAAGGGGCAGTGAAGGGGTTAACAAGAAAAAAATGAAACGGTGTGGAATTTTTCAGCATGCAATGCCTTCGTCATGGCAACAGACAAAAAGGTTATGATGTAAGGGGAGTGAAGAGGTTGGGAAAACGAAACAAAACGTTTGCCTTGAGATTTTTCGACATGATTTTTTTTTTTGTGTGGATTCCCCCCCCCCCCCCCCCCCCCCCCCCCCCCCCATCTTCATCTTCTTCTCTTTCATCTTTTCACCCGGATATAACCATACAGTTTGAATAGGTGTAAAAAAGAAAAAGAAAAAAAGCCTTCATCATCTTCTCTACTAAATACAGAAGTCCCCGTCAATGATTTGTAGCTTCATTACGGCAATGAACTTCTTGCCACCACCTGACTGACAACAGATGAGCTGTAGCCAATCAGCGCCTTCCTACAAACACACCTCCATGGACAAACCAAGATAAAGCTGTGCAAGTACCATTGTAATGTAAACAAAGCATGTGCTCTTTCTGTTTTCAAAAACAGTGATCAAGTCCCCAGGGTCTGTGCAGTTCAAAGCAAGCGCGAATTCGAACACTCGTGTTGTTTACTCGTTTTAGTGAGCATAGCCCTCTGGCTAAACGTGAGAGTCCTCGCATGACTATATCGATGTTAATGTCCACTTGTATTGCGCAGTCTATGGAACTCCATGTAAACAGACGCAATGCTCGTTGCGCTTGGCAAAGATGATGGAAAGGAAGTTGGTGTGTGTGTGTGGGGGGGTTGGGGGGGGGGTTGCTGGGAGAGAATTGTGGAGAAAGGGGGGGGGGGACTGTGAAGAAAAGGAATGAGGGGGAGGGGACTGTGGGGAACGGGATGCAGGGACTGAAAATAGGCATGAGGGAGGGGGCAGCAGGAAAATGAATGTAGGGAGGGGACCGTGGGGAAAGGGATGCGGGGAAGAGACTGGGGAAATGCAGGGATGGGACTGTGGGGAAAGGGATGCGGGGAGGGAAAGCTGCTGAAACGGGACAGTGGGGAAAGGGATGCAGGGATGGAACTGTGGGAAAAGGGATGCTGGGAGCGGACTGTGGGGAAAGAGATGCTGGGAGGGGACTGTGGGAAAAAGGATGCAGGGAGGGGACTGTGGGGAAAGAGATGCTGGGAGGGGACTGTGGGGAAAGGGATGCGGGGAGGGGACTGTGGGGAAAGGGATGAGGCAGGGGACTGTGGGGAAAGATGCTGGGAGGGGACTGTGTGGGAAGTTATGCCGAGGCAGGACTGGGGGGAAAGAAGATGGTATTTGTAGGGAAATGGATGCAAGAATGGGACTGTGGGGAAAGGAATGTGGGGATGGGACGGGGGGGGGGGGGGGGGGGGAACAAGGGCGAAACGGAGGGGGACAATTGGGGGGGTGGGGGTGGAGAGATACGAACAGTTGGGGGGAAGGGTTGTAGGCGAAGGGGTGCAAAATATAAAAAGACTCGAACGTCATCTGCCCTCTGAGCCTCACACATGCATATAGTCATAGGGGGATTCGGCGCATTACAAAAAGAACGCATCTGTTGTTGTTGTTATTCTGATTCTGCAACACCTTCACCCGCAAGTACCTACCCACCTACCTAGCCGACCGGGCGCCTATGCAGATCCCTGAGACCCCAGAGTCTTCTGCTGGCGGCGTGGAGGAGGGCCAGGAGGTCGACCAGCACGATGCCCGCCAGGGGCACGAAGCACACGACGCCCATCACCAGCCCCAACGCCTTGGACGACGTCCGCTCGTCCCCGGCGCTGATGTAGCGCCTCACCGTGGCCGACACGTTCACCGTGGGCACCGACAGATCCCGCTCGATCTCCTTCTTCATCTCCTTCTTCAGCTCCTCTCGCCGCTCCGCCTCCTCCAGCTGCTGCTCCGGGGAAGGGCTGCTGCCGTTGGAGCTCACCGGGGCGGGCTGCTTGACGCATTTGCACAGGCGCTGCTCTCGGCTGTAGGTCACGGGAGCGACCGGGCGGGTCGTGGTCGTGGTCGTGGTCATCGTTGTGGGGACGGGCGTGGTCGTGGTTGTGGTCATGGGGGCCATCGTGGGGACAGTCGTGGTCGCGGTTGTGGTAGTGATCATGGGGGCGGTCGTGGTGGTGGTTGTGGTGGTGGGGATGGTCGTGGTGGGGACGGTCGTGGTCGCGGTTGTGGTCGTGGGGACGGTCGTGGTTGTGGTAGTGGGGATGGTCGCGGTGGGGACGGTCGTGGTCGCGGTTGTGGTCGTGGGGACGGTCGTGGTCGTGGTTGTGGTAGTGGGGATGGTCGTGGTGGGGACGGTCGTAGTCGCGGTTGTAGTCGTGGAGGCGATCGTGGGGACAGTCGTGGTCGGGGTTGTGGTCGTGGTCGTGGGGGCGGTCGTGGTCGTGGGGGCGGTCGTGGTTGTGGTCGGGGTCGTAGTTGTGGTCGTGGGGGCGGTCGTGGTCGAGATAAGCAAGCTGACAGGCGGTAACTGTGTAACTGCACAAGTTAAGACAGGTATTTGATATTCAGTGAGTCATATAGTGTGTGTGTGTGTGTGTGTGTGTGTGTGTGTGCATCTGGCAGACCTCAAGACAATAAACATTAATGCAACTGGCATACCTCAAGACTATAAACATCAGTGCATCTGGCAGAGCTCAAGACACAATAAATATCAGTGCAGCTGGCAGACTTCAAGACAAAAAACATCAGTGCAACTGGCAGACCTCAAGACAAAAAACATCAGTGCATCTGGCAGACCTCAAGACAATAAACATCAGCGCATCTGGAAGTCCTCAAGACACAATAAATATTAGCGCAACTGGCAGACCTCAAGACAGTAAACATGAATGCAACTGGCACACCTCAAGACAATAAACAACTGGCAGACCTCAAGACAGTAAATATCATCTGGCAGTCCTCAAGGCTATAAACATCAGTGCAACTGACAGACATCAAGACAGTAAATATCAATGCACCTGGCAGACCTCAAGACGATAAACATCAGTGTATCTGGTAGACCTCAAGACAATGAACATCAGTGCAACTGGCAGACCTCAAGACACAATAAATATCAGTGCAACTGGCAGACCTCAAGACAGTAAACATCAGTACAACTGGCAGACCTCAAGACAATAAACATCAGTGCATCTCACGGACCTCAAGACAGTAAACATCAGTACAACTGGCGGACCTCAAGACAATAAACTTCAGTGCAACTGGCGGACTTCAAGACACAGTAAATATCAGTGCAACTGGCAGACCTCAAGACAATAAACAACAGTGCATCTGGCAGACCTCAAGACAATAAACAACAGTGCATCTGGCAGACCTCAAGACAGTAAACATCACTGCAACTGGCAGACCTCAAGACAATAAACAACAGTGCATCTGGCAGACCTCAAGACAATAAACATCAGTGCATCTGGCAGACCTCAAGACAACAAACATCAATGCATCTGGCGAACCTCAAAACAATAAACATCAATGCAACTGGAAGACCTCAAGACACAATATATATCCGGGCAATTGGCAGACCTCAGGACAATAAACATCAGTGCACCTGGCAGACCTCAAGACAATAAACTTCGGTGCATCTGGCAGGCGTCATGACACAACAAACCTCAGCGCATCTGGCAGACCTCCAGGGGCAACAGTAAAATTAGTATATCTGGCAGCCCTCCAGAACCAACAATAACTTCAGTACACTCATTGTGGGAAACTTTCAGACACAACAGTTATACACGTTACCACTTCTGCCAGACTGCCAAACACAACAGTAAGGTCGGCACGTATGGCACCGAGACTTTCAGACGCAACAATAACACCACCATATCTGGCAAACCAGATGCAACAGTAACAACATCATATCTGTCAAACCAGATGCAACAGTAACAACATCATATCTGGCAAACCAGACACAACAGCGTCAACGTGGCAGTCTAGCAAGCCAGACGCAACAATAGCAACATATCTGGCAAACCAGACGCAACAATAGCAGCATCATATCTGGCAAACCAGACGTAACAATAGCAACATCATATCTGGCAAACCAGACGTAACAATAGCAACATCATATCTGGCAAACCAGACGTAACAATAGCAACATCATATCTGGCAAACCAGACGCAACAATAGCAACATCATATCTGGCAAACCAGACGTAACAATAGCATCATATCTGGCAAACCAGACGCAACGATAGCAACATCATATCTGGCAAACCAGACGCAACAATAACAACACCATATCTGGCAAACTAGATGCAACAGCGTCAACATGTCTAGCAAACCAGTGTCAGCAACAATAAGGTCAGCACATATCTGGCAGACCAGACACAAAAATTACGTCAACATATCTGGCAGACCAGATGCAACAATAACCTCAGCACATATCTAGCAGGCCACCAGACCCCCAGACGGACAGCCCGTTTGGCCTAGCGGTAAGGCGGTAGGCTGGTAAGCGGAAGGACCTCGGTTCGATACCTCTTCGGCTGTCCTATCTCTTCAAAAGTTGTGGTTTGTCGACACGGTCTTGTGACTTTGTCCCTCACAATTATGAAACATTAAAATGGCTCTCATCGCTGCCCACCTTAATGCAGGTCATTCTGGTGGTGACAGTGTAGCGATAGGTATATACTCTCCCTCTTCCCCCACCTTCATACCTCCTTCCCCCCGTTCTCCCCGTCCCTAATAAGCCTTACGGTTTCTGTGGACGTTAAGCACCATGTTTACCCCCAGCGTCTAGTAACATCAGCATTTTTGGCGGAACTTCGTCAGCGAATCTGGCAGACCTCCAGACACGATAGTTATGTTGGCATATAACTGGCAGACCCCCAAACTACAAATAATAACGTCACTATAGATATGACAAGACTTTCGGACTCAACAATAACGTTAGCGGATCTTGGCAGATCTCCAGATAGAATTATAGCTATCAACGCGTAACCAGCGGCTGGGCGTAAAACACCAAGTTACTTACTAGCATCTAGCGGCCAAGCAAGCCAAGAGAAGGCTCTACGCCTACCCTGGAGAAGTGAATTATGGCACAGAAAAGCACAGCCGCGAGGAGAAAGAGCTATACAGACCCGTAGACTGGGTGCTGGTGCCGGCCATGGTGGTTGAAGAGGTTGTCACCGAACACTGCGGCGACGGCGGGAGAACTAAAGACTTGCAGTACTGCTCTGGAAAAGGCGCCCCTGAAAGACAAGTGGAAAGATGGTCAACAATAAAAGAAGGAAGAAAAGTGGGCGGGGGGGGGGGGGGGGGTTAGAGGCAAGGCGACAATCAGGCATGGGAGTTGTCCGCCAGAAAAAGAAAACAAATTTCCGCGGCAGTGAAACTGATTTTCCGCGGTGAAATTTTTTTGCCCGGGGGGGGGGAGGAGCAAGCAGAGACAAAAAATGTCAGGAGTCCAGAAAGAAAGAAAAACACAGATACCATATAAGAGAAATAGGTGAGAAGAAGAAGGGGGAAAAGACGCAACAAAGAGCGGGCAAAAAAAAAAAAAAAAAAAACCCGTCATCTTTTGAAAGCCCTGCCTATTTTGATTATTGTACAAAATGTGTTCCGAGGGAGAAAAAAAATGAACGGCCTTCGACGTTTATTTTGTGTCGATTTATGCCTTCCACAAAGAAAGAAAAAAAAAATTTTGCTTTGTAAAAATCTTTAAGGGAACCTAGAATTATATAAAAACCAAATGCGACTACGACATACTGTTACTATCGTGGTTATTATTGTAACAACATCTCATTTGTTCAAATATGTTTTATGGATTTAGTGTTTATTTCCATTTCCAAAGACAACGTCCATGAGAACGTTTCTTTGTCCATATAGGTAAAGGAATCCGATGCCGACAAGGCCGTAAGGCTCAGTATTGGTCAGTGGGGATGGGTATGGGAGGGAGGGAGGCGCGGTGTGTGTGGGGGGGGGTAGGGGGTTGGGAGGGAGACCGATGGTGGACTGCAGGCGTGTCGTAAAACACCCACCAAGCTGACATCCATCGGAACGTTTCCTCGTCCATATAGTTAAAGAATCTGGTAAGGCTGTAAGGCACAGTATGGGTCAGTGGGGATGGGTAGGGGAAGGGGGAGGAAACACGGGCTGGGGTGGAGTTGGGGGGGGGGGAGTTAGACCGACAGTGGACTGCTGGCGTGTTGGGAAAGCACCCACAGAAAAAGACGTCCATCGGAATGTTTCTTCGTCCAAACAGGTAAAGGAATCTGATGCCGGCAAGGTCGTGAGGCACAGTATGGGTCAGGATGACGTTGGAGCCCACGACTCTCCCCGTGCCAAGTTGCACGGTGGTGACGTTCCACTTGAGCCAGAAGATGCGGAAGTCGCAGCAGTCAGTCAGCGGCCATGGGCTGGAGGCATTCGTTGCCGCTGGGACTATAGTACCGGAGGGCGCCACAGACCAAGATCGTATGTCCGAGTAGCCGCCATTGTTCCCATCTCCGATTCGAACCTGCAGTAGAAGAATATCAAAAACAGCAACGCATTAATAAAAACTGAAGAACGGTTTCAACGATTGTGAACGATTTCGGTCGGACTTTTACTTGTGATTTCATCTCGCCCTGATATATAATAGCGCTGGGTGACTGGGCGCAAAACACCAATTTACTTACTTACTTACTTACTTATGCTCTGATATGTCTTTCGTAAGCGACGAGCCAAATACACAATAGGTTAAAAAGACGTACAGACAGACAAAAAACAGAAACAGACAGACATAAAAACAAACAGACAGACAGGCAGGCAGACAGAGTAACAGACAGAGTAACAAACAGAGAGACAAACGGAGAAAACTGACAAGACAGATCGAGACGGGTATACAGGCGATGGTTCAGGGTACGGCATAACGTGACATACCTTTACAAGACTCATATAATCATCAGGATCAGACAAGTTGGTGAGTAGAATCTTCACGCTGTCACAACCGCGAACATTGAAGGCCACGCTGTTCCTGGTCATCATGTCCGTGATGGGCATCAGCACGTATTCAAATTTGTCCCGTGAGTTGTCAATCACAGTGGCGTTACAGGCAGCTGCCGGCAAAAATTGGAGGGGGGACCCGGAGGTAGGGGGAGAGATTATACGGTTGTGATACTTGTGATATGGAGGCTTGTGTTCGGAACTCATGATATAGATGAATTTTGTACGTGTCGTATCAGTGACTCATCCTGATTAACCCTAGCTGCGTGCAGCTGGTGGGACGTTCAAATCAAAAGAACAGGTCACACTTTACATATAAGCATAGTTATTGCTTTTTGTCAGTTCTTTCTATACTCGTTGTTTGTAAAAACAAATGTATACCTACGACATTTGACAAGTCTTTGTTTAAGCCAAAATCCAAGACCTAGCTCTTTTTCGAGTAAATTAAGTGCTTAGGGCCTGTTTGGGTTAGGCGCTCTAAGTACCCAGTAGTAGTAGTAGTAGTAGTAGTAGTAGTAGTAGTAGTAGTAGTAGTAGTAGTCGTAGTAGTCGTAGTAGTCGTAGTAGTAGTAGTAGTAGTAGTAGTAGTAGTAGAAGCAGCAGCAGCATCAGTAGTAGTAGTATTGCATATATACCAACACGCTGATCAAAATGCCTATCGATTATACAGCTATCTCGTTTCCGGTCAGCCATTGCAAAGTATTAGTCACTTCTTGGATTCTGACGCCCCGCCGACCGCACAGGGTCACCTCAGGACCAATCATCTGTCCACAATTCTTTTACACCAGCTCAAAACACAAGTCGCTAACACGCGCCAAAAGCGGGCTAACACGGGTCGAAAACTACGTTAGCCAAGACTAACGCGGTTAAGAGGTAGGGAGAGAGGCAGGTTAAAAAACAAACAAAAAAAGAAGAAGAAGAAAGAATATGAATAGATCGTGAAGGCAGAAAGAAATTCCTGGCAGTGGGCGAAGCATGCATGGCTATCACCGTAATGGGATGAATAAAATATTCTGCATTCTGTATCTGGTGTATGCCTGTTTCAAGTTTTGATTGTGACGTTCATACTTGTTTTGAATTGTGAAGTGCTTTGAGCCAGTCTGGTTGGATTGGGCGCTTTATAAATGTTACGTATTATTATTTTTATTTTTATTTTCGTACCACTCCATGCTTTAAAGGGAGAACATTTGTCAGATCTAGGTTCTCAACAAAGGGGACCTTAATTGCTGTGTCCGCAGTACCCCACTGCTGGGGGAAAAGGAACCGAAATGGATTAGAAATAGCACGGTCCCTAGCAATAGCAAAGGGGAAAAAACATTGACACACAGCAGTTTGTTTCTTGTGTGTGTGTGTGTGTGTGTGTGTGTGTGTGTGTGTGTGTGTGTGTGTGTGTGTGTGTGTGTGTGGGTGGGTGTGGGTGGGTGGGTGTTGTTGTCCTTGTTGTTGTTGTTTCTTCTTCTTCTTCTTCTTCTTCTTCTTCTTCTTCTTCTTCTTCTTCTTCTTCTTCTTTTTTCATAAAATGTTTTGGGCCTGTTTGTTACAAATCGACGTTTGAAAGCAGCGAAGACACGACCGTGAGTGCTGCCATTTTGTGCTCAGCATTTTGTATCAGTGACGTCACGAATAAGGCCGCAATATGTGGCAAAAAGGTAGGTGTGTGTCAGTGTGTGTGTGCGCGCGCGCGCGCGCGCTCGTGCATGCATACGTGCGACTGTGTGTGTGCGTGTGTGCGTGCGTGCGTTAGTGCGTGTGTATGTAATGTAATGTAAAAGAGTATTTGTAAAGCGCTTACACCTTGCGTGAGCCCGAAGCGCACAATACAAAAACAATAAGGTCAATAACGTGTGTGTGTGTGTGTGTGTGTGTGTGTGTGTGTGTGTGTGTGTGTGTGTGTGTGTGTGTGTGTGTGTGTGTGTGTGTGTGTGTGTGTGTGTGTGTGCGAGCGTGTGTGTGTATCTGTGTGTGTTTGTGTGTGTGTGTGTGTGTGTGTGTGTGTGTGTGTGTGTGTGTGTGCGTGCGTGCGCACATCTGCGTATGTGTGTGTGTGTGTGTGCGGGTGTGTGTGTGTATGGTGTCTGTGTATCTGTGTGTGTTTGTGTGTCAGTGTGTGTGCATGTGTCTGTCTGTCTGTCTGTCTGTCTGTGTTTGTGTTTGTGTGTGTGTGTGTGTGTGTGTGTGAGAGAGAGAGAGAGAGAGAGAGAGAGAGAGAGAGAGAGAGAGAGAGAGAGAGAGAGAGAGAGAGAGAGTGCGTATTAGCCACTCTTGTTAAGCTAAAACTGAATGTTATTGCTCTGTTGTTTTATATATCGCGTTTCGTGCTCACGCTTGATAAATATTTTACATTACGGAAACAACAGCATTGTCTTCGCTTTGTGCCGTCTGTTGACACACCATTCTGAAAAAATCGATGGTGGGACTCAAACTCCTAGCACTGGTTTACCACATCCTTCCTCCAGCCACTGCCATTGTTGATTACGCCATGGGTCTGGAAGAACTGTCAGCTAACGAACAGTTTTCCAATGATGCTCAAACGGCAGTAAGTTTGTAACAGACAACTGAGAGAATATCAGACTTTTCTTTTATAACTGACCATGTTGCTTACGCCAGCTCAAATAAAAGCAAAATCGTTTGAATCGAGACGGAACTCTTGTTTTTTCTCCTTTTTTTTTCTTTTTTTTTTTATCCAGGGTGGATGCGTCTCATGTTTACGTGGGTGCTTGGGCTAGGTTGGTTCCACAATTATAATTTTTTTATTAGTACCAAAACATTTCGGAGGACGCTGACCTCGTCGGTGGACAGCTGCGCGGAATTAAAGAGTGCCCCTTCAGTGACGTAACCAAATCTGGGCAGAGTTTGGAAGAAGGTGCCGGAAAGCGTGGTTTACGACATCCTTCCTTCAACCACTGCCGTATTTAGTTTACGCCATAGGGTCCAGAAAAGTGTCAGCTAACGAGCAGTTTTTTGTTGGTGCTCAAACAGTAGTAAGTTTTTACAAACAACTCAAATAAAGCAAGGCGTGTCATTTACAGCCGCCAACAAAGTTTACACCAGCACAAATAAAACCACAATCGTTTGAATCGAGACGGAACTCTTTCTTTCACCCGGGGTGGATGCGTCTCATGTTTACGTGCGTGCTTTGGCGCTAGGTTGCTTCTACAGTCATATTAGTACCCGAACCTTTCGGAGGGCGCTGACCGCGTCGGTGGACAGCTGCGCAGAGATAAAGAGTGCCCCTTCAGTGGCGTAACTAAATCTGGCAGAGTTTGGAGGAATCTACCGGAATGCGATGCACGGAGTGTGGAGTGCCCCTTCAGTGGCGTAACTAAATCTGCCTGTTTCAAGTTTTGATTGTGACGTTCATACTTGCTTTCAGTTGTGAAGTGCTTTGAGCCAGTCTGGTTGGATTGGGCGCTTTATAAATGTTACGTGTTATTATTTTTATTATTATTTTCCTACTACACCATGCTTTAAAGTGACAACATTTATCAGATCTGGGTTCTCAACAAAGGGTACCTTAATTGCTGCGTCCGCAGTACCCCACTGCTGCGGGGAAAGGAACCGAAACGGATTAGAAATAGCACGGTCCCTAGCGTAATGCAATGTAAAATAGTATTTGTAAAGCGCTTACGTGAGCCCGAAGCGCACAATACAAAAACAATAAGGTCAATAAGATGTGTGTGTGTGTGTGTGTGTGTGTGTGTGTGTGCGCGCGCGCGCGCGAGCGTGTGTGTGTATGTGTGTGTGTGTGCGTGCGTGCGCACATGTGCGTATGTGTGCCTGCGTGCGTGCGTGCGTGTGTGTGTGTGTGTGTGTGTGTGTGTGTGTGTGTGTGTGTGTGTGTATGTGTGTGTGTATCTGTGTGTGTGTGTGTGTGTGTGTGTGTGTGTGTGTGTCCATCTGTCTGTCTGTCTATGTCTGTGTCTGTGTTTGTGTCTGTGTGTGTGTGTGTGTGAGAGAGAGAGAGAGAGAGACAGAGACAGAGACAGAGAGACAGAGACAGAGAGAGACAGAGAGAGACAGAGAGCGTGTTAGTCACTCTTGTTAAGCTGAAACTGAATGTTATTGCTCTGTTGTTTTATATAACGCGTTTCGTGCTCACGCTTGATAAATATTTTACATTACGGAAACAACGGCATTGTCATCGCTTTGTGCCGTCTGTTGACACACCATTCTGAAAAAATGATGCTCAAACGGCAGTAAGTTTGTAACAGACAACTGAGATGATATCAGACTTTTCTTTTATAACTGACCATGTTGCTTACGCCAGCTCAAATAAAAACAAAATCGTTTGAATCGAGACGGAACTCTTTTTTCTTTTCTTTTTCTCCGTTTTTTACCTGGGATGGATGCGTCTCATGTTTACCTGGGTATTTGGACTAGGTTGGTTCCACAGTCATCATTTTTTTATTAGTACCAAAACCTTTCGGAGGACGCTGGCCGCGTCCGTGGACATGCAGCTGCGAGGAAATAAAGAGTGCCCCTTCAGTGGCGTAACCAAATCTGGCAGAGTTTGGAAGAAGGTGCCGGAAAGCGTGGTTTACGACATCCTTCCTTCAACCACTGCCGTATTTAGTTTACGCCATAGGGTCCAGAAAACTGCCAGCTAACGAGCAGTTTTTTGTTGGTGCTCAAACAGTAGTAAGTTTGTTACAAACAACTCAAATAAAACAAGGCGTGTTATTTACAGCCGCCAACAAAGTTTACACCAGCACAAATAAAACCACAATCGTTTGAATCGAGACGGAACTCTTTCTTTCACCCGGGAAGGATGCGTCTCATGTTTACGTGCGTGCTTTGGCGCTAGGTTGCTTCTACAGTCATATTAATACCCGAACCTTTCGGAGGGCGCTGACCGCGTCGGTGGACAGCTGCGCAGAGATAAAGAGTGCCCCTTCAGTGGCGTAACTAAATCTGGCAGAGTTTGGAGGAAGGTGCCGGAAAGCGATGCTCGGAGTGTGGGTGGAACAATTCCCCGTCCACTCCGCCCACACACACCCCTCCGCCCCCGAACCCCTGCCTTCCTACCCTTTCTACTGTTGTGGGAAGAAAAGAAAATGTTAGACAAGAGGAACAGAGAAGGAAAGTCACCTAGTCCTATGACAGGGTGACGATCAAGTGCACACTCCGAGCATCGCTTTCCGGCGCTTTCCTCCAAACTCTGCCAGATTTGATTACGCCACTGAAGGGGCACTCTTTTTCTCCGCGCAGTTGTCCACCGACGCGGTCAGCGCCCTCCGAAAGTTTGTGATAAGACTGTGAAAGCAACCTAGCGCCCAAGCACGCACGTAAACATTTTCCCCGGGTAAAAAAAGAAAAGAGTTCCGTCTCGATTCCAACGATTTTGGTGTTATTTGAGCTGGCGTAAGCAACATGGTCAGTTATAAAACAAACGTCTGATATAATCTGAGTTGTTTGTAACAAACTTACTACTGTTTGAGCACCAACAAAAAAATTAAACTGCTCGTTGGCTGACAGTTTTCTGGGACCTATGGCGTAACTAAATACGGCAGTGGTTGAAGGAAGGATGTCGTGAACCAGTGCTTGGGAGTTTGGATCAAGTGATCACAGCGTTAGACCTCAGTAACAGAGCTCAGGAGCTGTGTGAAAGTCGAGGCGGCCGTCCTGGGCTCCACGTCCCTAACAGTCCTTATGGTTTCTGTGGACGGGAAGCAACACTGAATTCGAACTTGAACCTAGATAAAGGTAATTATATAATTATCTTCTTCTTCTCATTCTTTTTTAAAATCCGCTAGCGGGCATTATGCGTACCTTCCAGAACAGTAAACGTGATGTTGAAGCCTGTCCATGCCGTATCAACATCAGAAATGAAGACCAGGTTGAATTCGTTTCCTTCGATCGACACTGAAACAACAGACAACAGCCACCCAAACGCTCAGCGCATCTTGTTCTCAGCTGTAATACCACCTTCTCACCACCCCTACCACCCCTCCCGTCTGTGTGTGTGTGTGTGTGTGTGTGTGTGTGTGTGTGTGTCTCTCTCTCTCTCTCTCTCTCTCTCTCTCTCTCTCTCTCTCTCTCTCTCTCTCTCTCTCTCTCTCTCTCTCTCTCACACACACACACACACACACACACACATATATGCACACACACACACACACGCACACACACACACACACACACACACACACACACACACACCTTGATGTAGTGGTTTTCAACGTTGTAACAGTCAGTTAGGCAGACTTGTAATTTAGTGTAAAAAGAATTCTGAATGTGTGTGATCGTCCTGAGACAACTGGTTGTGCGGTTGACCGGCCGTTAAACTCCAACAACTAATTAACTAACTAACAAGAAGAAGAGTGTGTGGCGAAGAGCAAGAGTACTCCGTCTCGAAAGCCAAAGTTAAGCGTGGTCACCAAATGGATGTTGGTGATGACCTCTACGTGCCAGGGGTTGCGCCCGCCCTGAGATTTCTCAGGAGTCAAATTGTGTACAGACTCAAAAAAGTAAGTAAACATGGTGCTTAACGTCCACAGAAACCGTAAGGCTTATTAGGGATGGGGAGAGAATGGGGGAAGGGGGTATGGAGGTGGGGGAAGAGGGAGAGTATATACCTATCGCTACACTGTCACCACCGAATGACCTGCATTAAGATGGACTGTGATGAGAGCCATTTTAATGTTTCATTAATTGTGAGGGACAAAGTCACAGGACAGTGTCCACAAACTACAATTTTTGAAGAGAAAGGAGAACCGAAGCGGTATCGAACCGAGGTCCTTCCGCTTACCAGCCTACCGCCTTACCGCTAGGCCAAACCGGCTCTCGACTAAAAAAAAGTCCTTCGGATGAGACTATAAATCGAGGTCCCTCGTGTGTAAGATTCTCAGAGTTCAGGAGCTGTGTGAAAGTCGAGGTGGCCGTCTTGGGCTTTCCGTCTAATGAGCCTTACAGTTTTCTGTGGACGTAAAGCAACATTGAACCGTGCTTCGGCACTGGTCACAGTTTGTCCCTAATAATTATGTCAACCGACATCCGAGGACATGAAGCTCTACATCACTACCAATGTAAGATTCTGTAGTCCATGTCAGAGTTGGGTGGATTATGGAAACACCCAAACAACTCAGCATGCACTAAAACTGTCAGTCTCCAGAGTGGTGAAGTGGGACACTATTCGGAAGAAGAAAAGCTACTTCACCTGCAGCCACAACAGCAGCATATCAATACAATTATGTCTCACACCTCCGAGGCTCTCCAATAATAAATATGTCAACCCCGTATCTCGCACACAAACAGAAACATGAACCCAGCTATTCTGAAGAACTGAAGACACATTAATATATAAGCACAGCCGTAAATAAATATATGTCAACCCCGTATCTGGCACACAAACAGAAACGTGAACTTATTCTGAAGAACTGAAGACACGTTAAGCCGGCATTTATACCCACAGTCCCATATACAGGACGCGTAACTGGTTTTGTTGGCCTGTTTTAGCTGAGTGTCATTTTGGCATGCTGCTGACATGCACCTCTGAAGAGGGACTTCCTTTATTTAAAGAGGATGTGGTTGACTATCTCACCCTGTTGGTGTTTGTAGGAGGCCACCGTTTGCAAGAAAGGAAGGCTTTTTGCCTCAGGATATTTAGTGTTTTATATGTCAACCCCGTATCTGCCACACAAACAGAAACGTGAACCCATTCTGAAGAACTGAAGACACATTAACATACAAGTACAGCCGTGAATAAATATATGTCAACCCCGTATCTGTCACACAAACAGAAACGTGAACCTAGTCTGAAGAACTGAAGTCACATTAACATATCAGTACAGCCGTGAATACATATATATCAACCCCGTATCTAGCACACAAACAGAAACGTGAACCCGGCTATTCTGAAGAACTGAAGATACATTAATATACAAGCACAGCCGTGAATACATATATATCAGCCCCGTATCTAGCACACAAACAGAAACGTGAACCTATTCCGAAGATCTGAAAACATATTAATATATAAGCACAGCCGTGAATGAAGAGTGCTACAGACCCAGGGTGCCGGTGCTGGAACTGGTTGGCAGACAGTCTGGCACTGACGGGGGTATCTGTGGGGAGTCGCAAAAGGAGTCTGGAAAAGGGGCATCTGAAGAGAAAGCGGCAAGAAGTCAAAAACGAGACAAACAGTTATAAGCCACACACAAAACAGCGGTAAAGAAAGACAGAGGCTGTCAGGGATGAATCAGTTAACGAACGAAATTGTGAGAAAGAGACAGACAGACAGACAGACAGAGACAGTGAGAGACAGAGACAGACAGACAGAAAGAAAGAAAGGAAGAGCAAACAAAGAGAGAGATGGGGGGGGGGGGAGTTGGGGAGAGAGAGAGAAACAAAGAGAAGAAGATACATAGACAGAAATAAAGAAAGAGACAGACAGACATAAACAAATAAACAAACAAACAAACAAAGAGAGAAAATGAATGAACGAATGAAAGGAAAACCAGAAAGAATAAAGAGGTCTTAAAGACAGAAAGAAAGGAGTAATGAGTAAGACAGGGATATATATAATAAAGGGACACGACGAAGTGGCGCCTACAGCTGAGGCCACCCGCCCGCCGCCACATTGCTGTCGTCCCACGTACCTCAGCCAGAACGGCGTAACCAATTACGGCAGAGTTTGGTGGAAGGATGTCCTAAACCGATGATTGGAGTTTGGGAGTGCCCCTTCGATGGCATAACCAATTGTGGCAGAGTTTAGAGGAAGGGTACAGAAAGCGAAGACTGGAGTTTGAGAGTGCCCATTCATGGGCATAAACAATGATTGCAGAGTTTGGAAGATGGGTGTCCTAAACCGATGCCTGGGGATTGGCAGTGCCCGGTCAATGGCGTAACCAACTATGGCATAATTGGGAGAAGGGATGTCCTAAACCGATGCTTGGGGATTGGCAGTGCCCATTCAATGGCGTAACCAACTATGGCAGAGTTGGCAGGAAGGATGTCCTAAACCGATGCTTGGGATTGGCAGTGCCCGTTCAATGGCGTAACCAACTATGGCAGAGTTGGGACGAAAGAATGTCCTAAACCGATGCTTGGGGATTGGGAGTGCCCGTTCAATGGCGTAACCAACTATTGCAGAATTGGGAGAAGGGATGTTCTAAACCGATGCTTGGGGATTGGCAGTGCCCGTTCGATGGCGTAACCAACTATGTCCAAAACCGATGCTTAGGAGTCTGGGAGTGCCCCTTCTACGGCGTAACTGATTATGGCCGAGTTTGGAGGACGCGTTTCCGGCGAAAGCGAGGACTGGAGTTTTGGGAGTGCTCCTTCAGTGGCACAGCCAATCACGGCCCAGTCCGGAGGAAGGAGTCCGGAAAGCCAGGATCAGGAGGTGTACATACACGCATGCAGGCACCTACCAAAGACGATAGCCAGCGGGACGCCGGGTCGCCCGCGCAAGGAGACGAAGCGGAGCTCCAAAGAGTAAGGCAGGGTTTGGTTCATGAAGGTGTCGGAGCCCACGTCCGGCCCGGTGCCCACTTCCACAGTCTTGTCGTCCCACCTGTGATGATGTAAGAATGTGATTGTATCTTATGCTCATGGCTATACAATGCGAAATGGCAACAGTATGCAGAACAATGTACATCGTCCATCAAATCGTCGAAGATAGTGCTGAAGTGTAAAATACGTTCACCCCCTTCCCCACCCCCCACCCCCCAATTCCCTCCTTGTGTATGGGTCGGTGGCCTTCACAATAAGCCATGTGTCAGTGTCAGTGTCAGTGTCAGTGTCGTCCCACCTCAGCCAGAAGGTGCGGAAACGGCAGCAGTCCATCCAGGGCTGTGTGCTGGCGACTTCAGTCATCAGCAGCTTCGCCTGAGATTCTCCCGGTGCGATTGACCGCGTGATTATCATTGAGGTATTGGAGACAGCGGCGCCAACGCGTATCCGATACGAACCTGTGTAATAATAATAATGATGATGATGATAATGATAATAATGTACATTTATCATGCGCTCATCAATGCCCTGAGCGTTCACATGATACATATTAACGTAAATATGATATTCTATACACATGTAGAGCATAGTCCTACCAAAACAATTTACGTAAAGTATTATACAAAAACAAGAAACAAAAAACACACTACACACACACACACACACACACACACACACACACACACACACACACACACACACACACACACACACACACACAGTAGGGCAGACAGTTGGAGATAGATAGGCACACAGAGAGACAGGCTGGAAGACAGAGAGCTGGAGACAGCTAGCTACACACACAGACAGACATGAGGGGACACAGCTGGAGACAGATATGTACACACACACACACACACACACACACACACACACACACACACACACACACACACACACACACACACACACACAGGAGGGCAGACAGTTGGAGACAGCTAGAGACACACCGAGACAGACAGGAGGGCAGAAGCATGAGACAGCTAGAGACACACAGAGACAGACAGGAAGGCAGACAGTTGGAGACAGCTAGAGACAGACAGGAGGCCAGACAGTTGGAGACAGCTAGAGACACACAGAGACAGACAGGAGGGCAGAAGCATGAGACAGCTAGAGACACACAGAGACAGACAGGAAGGCAGACAGTTGGAGACAGCTAGAGACAGACAGGAGGCCAGACAGTTGGAGACAGCTAGAGACACACAGAGACAGAAAGACAGACAGGAGGACAGACAGCTAGAGACACACAGAGACTGACAGATAGGACAGACAGGTAGAGACGCACAGAGATAGGCAGACACAGAGAGACAGACAGACACGACATACCTCCCTCCGGTATTTGCTAGAATCAGGCAGATGATGTAGAACAATTTTGAAATTATTGCAGCTGCGAGCAGTTATTACCAGGCTGTTCCTGGTCAGCATGTCCGTAATGGGTATCTGCACATACGTACTGGCGTACTGGTGATGGTTGATCAGCGGGGACGAACAATTCCCTGTCGTCAACAACAACAGCAAGTTAAAGGGACGTAACAAACCTGAAACAGAACGAGGCCCAGAGTGCTCGCGTAGACCAGTCGTCTCTAAGACGTCACACAAGTAAACAACAAAGACCTGAGTTGCATACGGTAACTCTCACCTGGGGTGTACCTCTGAAGGAGTTTATGTCCGTTGTATTTACACGCATGCCAGGTCAGAGTTACCTGTAGGCGACTCAGGTCTTTGTTGTTGTATTTGTGTGACGTCTTCCGAGCGCTAATTAACTCCCTTGTGTGTTTGCAAAAACTAACAAACTCCTTCTGATCAAGTGATTATATGCTTCAGTTATACAAACGACCGACTGCCTACTCCTACTTCTGAATTTTGTCATTAAAATGTTACTGTAAAAAATGACTTCAAACCATCTCTCCCTCTCCCCACACCCCCTCTGTCTCCACACTTCCAGCCAATCTGTCTACCTGACAGACTTCCTAGTAGTGACTTTTTTCCTTCTTTGTTTCCAGAGCTCAGGAACTGTGTAAAAGTCGAGATGGCCGTCCTGGGCTCCCGTCCCTAATAAGCCCACAGTTGTTTCCTCCAGATCGCACAAATGTTTTATTCCTGTATTTACTTGTCGTTTGTGTATTCTAAATGGGCAGTGTACACGACATTTGTCCGAGTATGTATTTATTTGTAAGTGAGCGCGAATAGGTGCGTGTGTGGGTGCGTGCGTATGTGTGTGTGTGTATGTGTATGTGTGTGTGTGTGTGTTGTTGTTGTTGTTGTTGTTGTTGTTGTTGTTGTTGTTGTTGTACTCTCTCTCTCTCTCTCTCTCTCTCTCTCTCTCTCTCTCTCTCTCTCTCTCTCTCTCTCTCTCTCTCTCTCTCTCTCTCTCTCTCTCCTTAAGATTGTTGCTTTTTCTTTGTTTCTTCGTTTTTGGGGGTTGTTTGACTTTGTTGTTGTTGCTGCTGCTGCTGTTTTTGTTTTTATATGTAGCATAAGAGAGTTTCTATGCCAGTCACACAGCATAAGAGTATTCAAACAGCGAAAGCTTTTACCCAGTTCTACCATTCAGTGTCGAAAAAATGTTAGACAAGAGGGAGAGAATAAAAAAGCATCTGAGATGAGGTATCTTGGTCATAAGATAAGACAAGATAAGATTGTTTAGTGTCCGTCCATGCTAAAATCATAAACAGAGATTTGTCGCTTTTCTGCACATTATGTAACATTAAACTCTAATGAACACACACAGGCACCAATATGGAATTTACAATAACAAATTCTGAAGCAAGATGACCGCTAGCCTTCTAAAACAAGATGCAAACACATAAAAGGTTAATATGAACGCTAAATTAATATAACAATATAAAACGTACAGGTCTTCCGGGTAAGCCCGTTTTTAAGCGACAAAACAACAGTTAAACAACAGTTAAACGGTAAAAAATAAAAATATGCTTATCCAACTACATAAAAGGAACGCTAAATTAATCTGACAATATAAAACGTACAAATCTTCCGTGTAAGCCCCTTTTTCGAGAGACAAAACAACAGTTAAACAACAGTTAAACGGTGAAAAATGAAAATGTCCTTATCCAAACACACAAAAACTTAAAAAGAACGCTAATTTAATATGACTGAAACCGGATAAGTACATTTTCATTTTTCACCGTTTAACTGTTGTTTTGTTTTGTTTCTTGACAAACGGCCGGCCCACCCCGAAAATTACCACGTTTTTGTATTGTCGTGCTAATCAGCGTTCCTATAACCTTTTACATCTTTGTTTCCAAGACGGAATGCAGTAATCACAGTGTAAGACCTAGATTTAAAATCATTAGTGGGCGACACGTACGTACCTTCCAAGACCGTAAAGGTAATGTTGAATCCCGTATCCGTTACTATGGAATCAGTGACGAATGTCAGATTGAACTCGTTTCCTTCGATGGACACTAAAACAGCAGGTGTCAACACAATAGTAATACGTCTCTCTCTCTCTCTCTCTCTCTCTCTCTCTCTCTCTCTCTCTCTCTCTCTCTCTCTCTCTCTCTCTCTCTCTCTCTCTCTCTCTCTCTCTCTCTCTCTCTCTCTCTCTCTCTCTCTCTCTCTCTCTCTCTCTCTCTCTCTCTCTCAGGTTAAATCACTCAAGTGAGCATTTTTTTTTCACTGCCCATTCATTGACCACTGTTTTCCTTTCGGTCCTAATTCTTCATCTTGTTAGCTATGAGTTTCACAAACTCATGGAACACATGTTGGTGTGTGTGTGTGTGTGTGTGTGTGTGTGTGTGTGTGTGTGTGTGTGTGTGTGTGTGTGTGTGTGTGTGTGTGTGTGTGTGTGTGTGTGTGTGTGTGTGTGTGTGTGTGTGTGTGTGTGTGTGTGTGTGTGTGTGTGTGTGTGTGTGTGTGTGTGTGTGTGTGTGTGTGTGTGTGTGTGTGGTGTGTGTGTGTGTGTGTGTGTGTGTGTGTGTGTGTGTGTGTGTGTGTGTGTGTGTGTGGGTGGGTGTGTGTGTGTGTGTGTGTGTGTGTGTGTGTGTGTGTGTGTGTGTGTGTGCGTGCGTGTGTTCTCCGTGTTCAGAATCAGACATTCAGCCTGCACAGAGACAAACTGACCACCGTGGAAGAGAGTCTTTGTATATAGGCAACTTACAATACGTTGTACCACCTCTGCGGCCAGTCAGATTTTGCGATAGGTTTGGAATCCATACGTAGTCCGCATATGGGGTAGTCGCCAGATCGACCACGTAGTCTAGACGTACCTGGGAACAACATGGAATGTTGATCCTCCTGTCAATGGTTTTGGTAAAGATCACAGGGAGAAGTCAGTATTATGTCATAACCCTGAACAACAATCCTGCGATTCGTTCCTTCTTCGTGGTATTCAAAATTAACTGATTTTACCTCAAATTAAGGGAACTCAAGCGTAATATCGTGCCCATGATGAACACGATAAGGCGGAAATCCATTTTTAAGTCTACCACATATTGTGTCTGCTCTAAAAATAAGCGCGCTGTTGGGCAGTTCAGGGAAACTGGTTTGCACGAGTGAATGCCCTTCGTAATATTTCGCGCAAGAAGTCGGAAAGTTCGCAGCTGCCACTTCCCGGCCGATTTCTGAGTGGGCATTGCTTCACGCTGTGTATATAACAGTGGAAGTTGAACTTAGAATTGCGAAGCAAAACAAATGCCACTACTGTTGTGTTTGCAACAATTACGGGGGGGGGGGGGGGGAGTGATGCAGGATGGGAAAAAAGCGTTTTTGCGTCGTTTTTCGGCTGGCCAGAAAATCGCGAGTGCGTGAAGAAAGTGTGCGTTTTGTTGTTGTTGTTTTGTGGGTTTGTATGTGTGTTTTGTTTTAGTTTTTTATTCTTTGTTTGTTGTTTTGTTTGTTCGTTTGTTTTGTATTTTTTGTGGGTTTATTTGTTTTTTGATGTTTGTTTATTTTTGTTGTTGTTGATGTTTGGTTGTTGTTGTTGTTTTGCTTTTTGGCATTCTATAACACGAGTTCTTGCTTGTTGCCAGATACAAGACTACGGGCCTTCAAAAATGCCTTTATAGTTGGCACTGTAAACCGCGAATTCACTGTCACCGCCTTCCATTGTTCACTGAAAAAAAGTACTCACAGGAAGTAAAAACAGCCAAGGGACATAAGCAACGGGTAAAAGTCAAAGGTGTTAACAACCCCGACCCACAGAAATGTCAAATCAGGTAGCTGAATACGGCAGGTTGAGATATCTGTTGTTTCAATCCCACTGTATTAATTCGCAGTTCGGACAGTTGTAAGTCTCGTGATGAGTGTCAAAACTGATAACGAAATGAGTGATTTGGGCTCGGGTGGATGAAAAGAAATTAAATGTATTAAATGTGTACGCGAAGTTAGAGGCGTCGAGTCCAGTTTCGAGGACTGTGTATTCTGGTCCAAACAATGGCGCTGGAATCGCTTCACTCTGTTAGTGAGGTAGCTGACTGAAACTGATCTCAAGTGACATAATCTTCCATGGTACAAAATAGTGTAGCTCCAAATTTCCTGATTTCAAGCGACATAACCTTCCTTGGTACAACATATAGTGTCTGATATAGCTCCAGATTAGTTAGTTAGTTAGTTAGTTAGTTAGTTAGTTAGTTAGTTAGTTAGTTAGTTAGTTAGTTAGTTAGTTAGTTAGTTAGTTAGTTAGTTAGTTAGTTAGTTAGTTAGTTAGTTAGTTAGTTAGTTAGTTAGTTAGTTAGTGAATATTACCCCTGTTAAAAGAGCACATACTGCTAGGACATGCTGGTATCGTCGACCATTCCGTCTAATTTATCGATACCAGATTAAGGGGGGGGGGGGGGATGGACAGAAACTTTTTCTTCTTTTTTTTAATTAAAAAACGTTATCTAAATGCACAATGGCATATACCAGGGCCAAATGGCAGCAAGCTGCACATACCACCTACCAACTATCATTTCCCAGCCGCTCAACAAGAACCATACAAAAAAGTCTAACTCTTAAGGAAATATATTTGAGTTTTTCTGGAGAAAAAAGTCAGGAGAATGGACCATTAGCAGAAAAATGGCCAGACAGAAAGAGCAAGTGGACTAGGCAGAAAAACAAGAGAGGAGATAGGAAAGGGGAACCAAAGGACAGCCCTGAGATTCCAGACAGGGGGTGTAACATCAGACATCCCCGGCATCCCTTCGGGGACATAGCTCCAGACAAACACCCTAAAAGCCTTTAATTTGGCCGCCTGACCAGATCAGCAGAAGAAAAAGAAAAAAAGCCTAAAAGCCTTCAATTTTGCTGCTGTCAGCCTGACCAGATGGCAATTAGGGTAAAAGCCTTTGATTTGGCTGCTGTCAGCCTGACCAGATGGCACTTAGGCTAAAAGCCTTTGATTTGGCTGCTGTCAGCCTGACCAGATGGCACTTAGCCTAAAAGCCTTAGATTTGGCTGCTGTCAGCCTGATCAGATGGCACTTAGGCTAAAAGCCTTCGATTTGGCTGCTGTCAGCCTGACCATATAATACATAAAAGTATGTTGTTTTTTAAACAAAACAAATGTAACCGAGTGCATTGTATACATGTTTCGGGCCATGACCCTTTAACCTTTCTTTCCTGTCCTTTTCCTTTTTGATTGGGTGGGAGTTTTATGGATCCAATTATCTAAGGTGTTAAAACCTGTGCGTTGGGCCGGCAGCGTCCCTTTTCCCCCAATGTCCCTGCAGAGGCAGGTTGTTTGTTTGCTGTTGCGGCTGATGTTCATGTGTTCATCTCAGGGGAGAGCCTGTAAGTAGTTATTTTTCTATGGCTTGTTTCTCATTGATGTAAATAATGTATGTTTATAATGTTACCATGTTCACAACTTGCCTTGATTTTGGTTCTTCAACACGTGGGTAATTTCGCCGTCAGATTGCCGATCTATTTTTCTACATGAAATCGGTGGTATATTATTGCTAACACTTTGAATATGTTGACTTCATAGTATTGTCGAATGTTCATTTTACTCGAATGTTTATTTTACTAGTTGAATATGGTTTAGTGCATGTTATTTCTGTTTTGATCCGGCTTTTGTATGGCCGAGTAATGGGCGCGCAGACTTTCACTCTGCTTAGCCTGTAAACCCTTTCCGGGTCTTTGTGCGTGTACCCGAACTGGCCGGTGATACGCGTCAGTGGTGGCAATTAGATCTTTGTCTCTGTTCACTAACCGAGCAGACAGACGCAGCCAGATCAACAGCTTAGATTCTTGATGCGCTACCCGCGTCAGTAAGACGCTTGACGCTGTTCACAGATATGCTCAGTAATAGTGACATGCTGTAACGCTTTGAGTAACGAGGCTGGAGCCGGTCAGTTTATGACTGACTTCCTCCCGCTTACGGCATGGTCCCAAATGCCACCCGTATCACTATCCGTCTCGTTGTGTGCTTAAGTGGAACTGTTGTAACAATTATCTCACTCTTCCTGTTTAGTTAAAAATGGGCTTGGTAATCCGTATTTTTCACTGTTACGTTCGTTCTGTTTTTGCTTAATGTCCTCAGATGCTAAAAGCACATTAGGGACAATGACACTGTTACTTTATTGTATACTATTATATAACACCGGCGCCTTTAAACAAGATCACTCTCATGCTGTCTCACAAGTCAATTCTATCAGTGACTACAGTAACCATCTCTGTTCTGTCCTTGACAAGCACGCCCCTCTCTGCCGTTGCACAGTCCGTACAAGGAATCCGACGCCCTGGTTCAGCAGCATTGCGGAGCAGTTCTGTGAGCTGAAACGGGAGCGTCGGCAGGCGGAGAGACGATGGCTCAAATCTAAGCTCACCGTCCACAAACAGATATACGACTCCATTAAACAGAAAGTAACAAACCTTGTAGATAATGCCAAACAAGCCTACTACTCTGCTAAGATTCAGTCTAGCACAACCTGTAAACAGCTCTATCAAAACTTCAACACCATCCTCGGCAAAAGCAGATCTCTTCCATCAACATTTGACTGACGACCTTCCGAATGTCTTTTCTGATTACTTCACTGAGAAAATCTGCAACATCAAAAAAAAAAAATCCTCCTCCAAACCCAACTGCTTGCCCTGATACCTCTTTCGATGGATATCCTTTGCTAACTTTTGAGTCTGTCACTGATGAATTTGTCTTTAAAATAATCAACAGTGCATCTGCCAAGTCTTGTGAACTTGATCCCATTCCCAGCACGCTTCTTTATGAAAACCTTGACATCCTCTTTCCAACCATCGCGAACATCATCAACACATCTCTTACCACTGGCATTGTACCACGTGATCTGAAGACAGCCATCGTCAAACCTCTGTTAAAAAATCCATCATTTGACAAAAAAAAAAAAATACCGTCCCATTTCCAACCTTCCATTTCTGTCCAAAATTCTTGAAAAGGTCGTTCTCCACAAACTCCTCTCCCATCTCCAAGAAAACAACCTCAGCAACCCCTTTCAGTCAGCCTATCGGGCAGGACACAGCACTGAGACCGTTTTGTTACGTATTGTAAACGATATTCTTTCCGCTCTGGACAATGACAACATTTCTGTTCTTCTTTTGTTGGATCTTTCTGCCGCTTTTGACACTATTGACCACCAAATTCTCCTCTCCCGCCTGAACTCGGTTTTTGGCATTCAGTCTACTGCACTCCAGTGGTTTCACTCATATTTTTCAGACAGATATCAGTCCACTTCATTCAATAACTCGTCTTCATCACCATCACAGCTCATGTACGGTGTGCCTCAGGGCCCAGTACTGGGGCCCATTATCTTCGTCCTGTACACTCCGTCTCTCTCCGATATCATAGCTATAACCACTCACAAAACAGAAGCTCTTCTCTTTCCCTTTTCGTCTTCCTTGAAACCTTCTACCGTTCCCCTCCTTGACTCGATTACTCTTGGCTCTCACAACATCCCCTTCTCTGATTCTGCCAGGAACCTTGGATTCATTCTTGACTCAAAACTGTCCATGAAGAAGCACGTCATAAAAATCTGCCAAACTGCTTATTTCTAGCTTAAACGCATTAGTTCCATCCGCAGGTTTTTCACTGAAGACGCAACCAAGATTCTTGTTACTTCCTACATCCTTTCACGTCTTGACTACTGCAACTGTTTCCTCATGGGTACACCTAATTCTGTCATCCAACCTCTCCAGAAAATTCAGAACTTTGCTGCAAGAC
>OY757542.1:24665754-24670754 GCA_963584105.1 Alviniconcha strummeri
GCACAGAAAGTTGACCCTGGAGAAGAAAATTCTCCCGCCGCTCCTGCAGAGATTTGAACCCGCGACCTTTCGATCACGAATCCGGCGCTCTAACCACTGAGCTATCCCCGCCCCCGTACATACATCGGACATGTTTCTCGCCTATCTTCCATGGGGTATAGAGTACTGTGAAACTGATTTCAGGTTAAATGGAGGTAGACCAGTGAATAAGACAGCACCTGTAGCGGTTTTGTGGAAGTAGTTTATTGAGATTTGAACATATGTGCATTTTTGTAAAAGGTTGCTTAACTTTTGAACTTGAGTATATTCTATTCCGTGACTTCATCCATTAATGCAGGTGTTAATCAAACATTCTCTGTGACTCTTTCAGTCGCCATGATATATTTGGTGGTCAGTGAAGCACTTTTGTTCAATATTTTTACACGAGCATTGTACAAAATTATGCAACGTGAATTTTTTTCTTTTTTAATCTTCATTAATCCCACACTCGTAATTCAGGCCACCATACCTGGGTAAGACAACAGCAGCCGCAAGAGCAGTGCTACCCACTGATGCCAGCATGGGCAGTATTTCTGTGTGTCCAAAGAATGATATAGCTGCCTGTTGTTTGGGATTTGTAGGGGACACGCCCATTTTAATAGATGTCATTAAACTGCTATGTACCATCTCAGATAATCCCTAAAAGCAGAGTAGTTCATCTTGCAGACAAGCAGATATTGAAAAGACACATACTAAGCTATCCAAAAATCATTGTCTCCAAAATGATGGGGGGAGGGGGGGGGGGGTTCGATACCTGGCCCATGGACTATCTGCTTTGCTGGACGCGCTCTAGTCGTATGCCACTTTGAATGAGTGGCTGTAGCTCGTTTTGAATAGCCAACGAAGTGTTTGGATACAGCGCTGTTCAGTTGTTGACATGCTGGTGCCACCTGAAAGTGCTGCCGTCTCGGCGCACATTCTGTGTACACCATACAAGTATACACCAGTTCACAGTGTCACTTTATTCGACGCCTCATACGCAGGGTGCATGCGTGTTTAGGTGTAATCTGTCGTTTGCACTTTTGGCAGAACGACCGGGATATTTTGCGTGCTACTGCGGTAATACGGGGTTGAACGTATACCGAAACAAGAGTCAGCACGTCCGAAAGCTGACTCTGGAGAAGAAAATTCTCCCGCCGTTCCTGCCGGGACTCGAACCCGAAACCTTTCGATCACAAGTCCGGCACTCTACCACTGAGCTATCCATCCCAGCTGATCCCTTTATGTCTTCATGGCTGGCTCTTGCAAAGATCACAGAGACAAGATACTGTTGTTGTAATCCATCAAGAGCATTCAAACGATTTTGTTCCCACTCTCTGTTACTTAAAATGCGATGATTTTACTGCAGATGAAAGAGAATTAAGCAAGTGTAACTGTATAATCGGCACCCCACGACGGAAATCCGTTTGTAGCTTTACCGTTGTGTTGTTCGCTTTCAAAAATACACTGTAGAACTGTCAAAACCAGGTCGACACAAGATGGCCTAATTGTTATCTCAAAAGTGGCTGAGGTATGTCGATTGAATCTATCTGCGAATGTTTTAACAGTTCGGAGAGATGTAACGCTCTCGCTGGTGTTAGAATGTTCGAATGAATAATTTGTTTCAGTTGACAAAATGGATTTACAATGTGTGCCCTGTACAGTTTTGAAATGGGATTCTAGTCCAAATAATCGCCTGCTCGCTATCAAAAGCAGTGATTTCGTGTGAAATGCCGATCGGCTAAGTGAATGAATCATACTAAGCGATATCACAGTCTTTGATATACAAGTTCCAGGTGAACATTTAGGCTGAAACTACGTGTACCTGTTGAGGTCCGGGTGTGTCGAGGATTGCCCGGTACACTTGATAGACGTAGTCGTCATATTTTGACGGGTAGTTGACGCTCAGGAAGGTGCCTGTGTTTCCGTGCACAATGATCTCATTCAATGATCCTGTTAGACCACGACATCAGACGCACACACACACGCGCACACGCAGTCAAACAAAAAATACACGCATGCACACACACACACACACACACACACACACACACATACACGCGCGCGCGCGCGCGCACACAAACACACACACACACAACACACACACACACACACACACACACACACACACACACACACACACACACACACACACACACACACACACACACACACACACACACACACACACACACACACCTTGATGTAGTGGTTTTCAACGTTGTAACAGTCAGTTAGGCAGACTTGTAATTTAGTGTAAAAAGAATTCTGAATGTGTGTGATCGTCCTGAGACAACTGGTTGTGCGGTTGACCAGCCGTTAAACTCCAACAACTAATTAACTAACTAACAAGAAGAAGAGTGTGTGGCGAAGAGCAAGAGTACTCCCTCTCGAAAGCCAAAGTTAAGCGTGGTCACCAAATGGATGTGATGGTGATGACCTCTACGTGCCAGGGGTTGCGCCCGCCCTGAGATTTCGCCGGAGTCAAATTGTGTACATACTCAAAAAAGTAAGTAAACATGGTGCTTAACGTCCACAGAAGCCGTAAGGCTTATTAGGGACGGGGAGAATGGGGGGAAGGGGGTATGGAGGTGGGGGAAGAGGGTGAGTATAAACCTATCGCTACACTGTCACCACCAGAATGACCTGCATTAAGATGGACAGTGATGAGAGCCATTTTAATGTTTCATTAATTGTGAGGGACAAAGTCACAGGGCCGTGTCCACAAACCACAATTTTTGAAGAGAAAGGAGAACCGAAGCGGTATCGAACCGAGGTCCTTCCGCTTACCAGCCTACCGCCTTACCGCTAGGCCAAACCGGCTCTCGACTCAAAAAAAGTCCTTCGGATGAGACTATAAATCGAGGTCCCTCGTGTGTAAGATTCTCAGAGTTCAGGAGCTGTGTGAAAGTCGAGGTGGCCGTCTTGGGCTTTCCGTCTAATGAGCCTTACAGTTTCTGTGGACGTAAAGCAACATTGAACCGTGCTTCGGCACTGGTCACAGTTTGTCCCTAATAATTATGTCAACCGACATCCGAGGACATGAAGCTCCACATCACTACCAATGTAAGATTCTGTAGTCCATGTCAGAGTTGGGTGGATTATGGAAACACCCAAACAACTCAGCATGCACTAAAATTGTCAGTCTCCAGAGTGGTGAAGTGGGACACTATACGGAAGAAGAAAAGCTACCTCACCTGCAGCCACAACAGCAGCATATCAATACAATTATGTCTCACACCTCCGAGGCTCTCCAATAATAAATATGTCAACCCCGTATCTCGCACACAAACAGAAACATGAACCCAGCTATTCTGAAGAACTGAAGACACATTAATATATAAGCACAGCCGTAAATAAATATATGTCAACCCCGTATCTGGCACACAAACAGAAACGTGAACTTATTCTGAAGAACTGAAGACACGTTAAGCCGGCATTTATACCCACAGTCCCATATACAGGACGCGTAACTGGTTTTGTTGGCCTGTTTTAGCTGAGTGTCATTTTGGCATGCTGCTGACATGCACCTCTGAAGAGGGACTTCCTTTATTTAAAGAGGATGTGGTTGACTATCTCACCCTGTTGGTGTTTGTAGGAGGCCACCGTTTGCAAGAAAGGAAGGCTTTTTGCCTCAGGATATTTAGTGTTTTATATGTCAACCCCGTATCTGTCACACAAACAGAAACGTGAACCCATTCTGAAGAACTGAAGACACATTAACATACAAGTACAGCCGTGAATAAATATATGTCAACCCCGTATCTGTCACACAAACAGAAACGTGAACCTAGTCTGAAGAACTGAAGACACATTAACATATCAGTACAGCCGTGAATACATATATATCAACCCCGTATCTAGCACACAAACAGAAACGTGAACCCGGCTATTCTGAAGAACTGAAGATACATTAATATACAAGCACAGCCGTGAATACATATATATCAACCCCGTATCTAGCACACAAACAGAAACGTGAACCTATTCTGAAGATCTGAAAACATATTAATATATAAGCACAGCCGTGAATGAAGAGTGCTACAGACCCGGGGTGCCGGTGATGGAACTGGTTGGCAGACAGTCTGGCACTGACGGGGGTATCTGTGGGGAGTCGCAAAAGGAGTCTGGAAAAGGGGCATCTGAAGAGAAAGCGGCAAGAAGTCAAAAACGAGACAAACAGTTATAAGCCACACACAAAACAGCGGTAAAGAAAGACAGAGGCGGTCAGGGATGAATCAGTTAACGAACGAAATTGTGAGAAAGAGACAGACAGACAGACAGACAGAAAGAAAGAAGGGAAGAAGCAAACAAAGAGAGAGATGGGGGGGGGGAGTTGGGGAGAGAGAGAGAAACAAAGAGAAGAAGATACATAGACAGAAATGAAGAAAGAAACAAATAAAGAAAGAGACAGACAGACATAAACAAATAAACAAACAAACAAACAAAGAGAGAAAATGAATGAATGAATGAACGAATGAAAGGAAAACCAGAAAGAATAAAGAGGTCTTAAAGACAGAAAGAAAGGCGTAATGAGTAAGACAGGGATATATATAATAAAGGGACACGACGAAGTGGCGCCTACAGCTGAGGCCACCCGCCCGCCGCCACATTGCTGTCGTCCCACGTACCTCAGCCAGAACGGCGTAACCAATTACGGCAGAGTTTGGTGGAAGGATGTCCTAAACCGATGACTGGAGTTTGGGAGTGCCCCTTCGATGGCATAACCAATTGTGGCAGAGTTTAGAGGAAGGGTACAGAAAGCGAAGACTGGAGTTTGAGAGTGCCCATTCATGGGCATAAACAATGATTGCAGAGTTTGGAAGATGGGTGTCCTAAACCGTTGCCTGGGGATTGGCAGTGCCCGTTCAATGGCGTAACCAACTATGGCAGAATTGGGAGAAGGGATGTCCTAAACCGATGCTTGAGGATTGGCAGTGCCCATTCAATGGCGTAGCCAACTATGGCAGAGTTGGCAGGAA
>OY757542.1:24675754-24678764 GCA_963584105.1 Alviniconcha strummeri
TCAGCCTGCACAGAGACAAACTGACAGCCGTGGAAGAGAGTCTTTGTATATAGGCAACTTACAATACGTTGTACCAGCTCTGCGGCCAGTCAGATTTTGCGATAGGTTTGGAATCCATACGTAGTCCGCATATGGGGTAGTCGACAGGTCGACCAAGTAGTCTAGACGTACCTGGGAACAACATGGAATGTTGATCCTCCTGTCAATGGTTTCGGTAAAGATCACAGGGAAAAGTCATTATTATGTCATAACCCTTAACAATATTCCTGCGATTTCGTCCCTTCTTCGTGGTATTCAAAATTAACTGATTTTACCTCAAATTAAGGGAATTCAAGCGTAACTGTAGCCTATAAGGAACACGATATGGCGGAAATCCGTTTTTAAGTCTACCACATATTGTGTCTGCTCTAGAAATAAATGCGCTATTGGGCAGTTCAGGGAAACTGGTTTGCACGAGTGAATGCCCTTCATAATATTTTGCGCAAGAAGTCGTGAAAGTTCGCAGCTGCCACTTCCCGGCCGATTTCTGGGTAGGCAGTGCTTCACGCTGTGTATATAACAGTGAAGTTGAACTTAGAATTGCGAAGCAAAACAAATGCCACTACCGTTGTGTTTGCAAAAATTACGGGGGGAAAGTGATGGAGGATGGGGAAAGCGTTTTTGCATCGTTTTTCGGCTGGCCAGAAATACGCGAGTGCGTGAAGAAAGTGTTTTGTTGTTGCTGTTGTTTTGTGGTTTTTTATGTGTGTTTTGTTTTAGTTTTTTTATTCTTTGTTTGTTGTTTTGTTTGTTAGTTTGTTTTGTAATTTACTTATTTTTATTTTTATTTTATTTTTTTATTTTTTGCATTCTATAACACGAGTTCTTGCTTGTTGCCAGATACAAGACTACGGGCCTTCAAAAATGCCTTTGTAGTTGGCACTGTAAACCGCGAATTCACTGTCACCGCCTTCCATTGTTCACTGAAAAAAGTACTCACAGGAAGTAAAAACAGCCAAGGGACGTAAGCGATACCGGGTGTCAAAGGTGTTAACAACCCCAACCCACAGAACTGTCAAATCAGGTAGCTGAAGACGGCAGGTTGAGATATCTGTTGTTTCAATCCCACTGTATTAATTCGCAGTTCGGACAGTCGTAAGTCTCGTGGTGAGTGCCAAAACTGATAACGAAATGGGTGATCTGGGCTCCGGTGATGAAAAGAAATTAAATGTGTACTCGAAGTTAGAGGCGTCGAGTCCAGTTTCAAGGACTGTGTATTCTGAGAGGCAGGTTGTTTGTTTGCTGTTGCGGCCGGTGTTCATGTGTTCATCTCAGGGGAGAGCCTGTAAGTAGTTATCTTTCTATGGCTTGTTGTTTCTCATTGATGTAAATAATGTATGTTTATAATGTTACCATGTTCACAACGTGCCTTGATTTTGGTTCTTCAACAAGTAGGTATTTTCGGCATCAGATTGCCGCCTGGTTGCAGCCGCCATGTCGTCAGTGTACAGTGTATGTGTTTTCAAATCTTAAGCTTTTATGCCAGAAGACGACCAGTGCTTCCAAAATGTATACAGCTAACCTAAGCTAGTATGTTATGTTGCCATTGTTGGATGTTCAGTTGGAGTGATGCTTCGCCGATGTAAACGGTTATCTCTCAGTAGGGTATGGTTCCTTCGCGCGACCGTGCAGATCTCTGTGCGGCATAACTTATTTGTTTAGTTTCCTACCAATCTGTTTTTCTACATGAAATCGGCGGTATATTATTGCTAACACTTTGAAGATGTTGACTTTATAGTATTGTCGAATGTTCATTTTACTCGATTACTAGCTGAATATGGTTTAGTGCATAGGGGTGAGACATGTTATTTCTGTTTTGTATGGCCGAGTCTTGGGCGCGCAGACTTTCATTCTGCTTAGCTTGTAAACCCTTTCCGGGTCTTTGTGCGCGTACCCGAACTAGCCGGTGATACGGATCAGTGGTGGCAATTAGGTCTTTGTCTCTGTTCACTAAACGAGCAGACAGACGCAGCCAGATCAACAGCTTACATTCTTGATGCGCTACCCGCGTCAGTAAGACGCTTGCGTTGTTCACAGATATGCTCAGTAACAGTGACATGCTGTAACGCTTTGAGTAACGAGGCTGGAGCCGGTCAGTTTATGACTGACTTCCTCCCGTTTACGGCATGGTCCCAAATGCCACCCATGTCACTATCTATCTCGTTGTGTGCTTAAGTGGAACTGCTGTAACAATTATCTCACTCTTCCTGTTTAGTTAAGAATGGGCTTGGTAATCCGCATTTTTCACTGTTACGTTCGTTTTGTTTTTGCTTAATGTCCTCAGATGCTAAAAGGACAATGACACTGTTACTTTATTGTATACTATTATATACCGGGAGTTCATCAGTTCATCTGACCACACAGCCATCTTGTGCAAACTTGATGTATCTGTACCCGTACAAAAACCTGAAACGTTTTCGTACCGATGCCTCAAAAAGATTAACACCGGCGCCTTTAAACAAGATCTCTCTCATGCTGTCTCACAAGTCAGTTCTATCAGTGGCTACAATAACCATCTCTGTTCTGTCCTTGACAAGCACGCCCCTCTCTGCCGTTGCACAGTCCGTACAAGGAAGCCGACGCCCTGGTTCAGCAGCATTGCGGAGCAGTTCTGTGAGCTGAAACGGGAGCGTCGGCAGGCGGAGAGACGATGGCCCAAATCTAAGCTCACCGTCCACAAACGGATATACGACTCCATTAAACAGAAAGTAACAAACCTTGTAGATAAAGCCAAACGAGCCTACTACTCTGCTAAGATTCAGTCTAGCACAACCTGTAAACAGCTCTTTCAAAACTTCAACACCATCCTCGGCAAAAGCAGATCTTCACCTCTTCCTTCAACATTTGACTCTGACGACCTTCCGAATGTCTTTTCTGGTTACTTCACTGAGAAAATCCGCAACATCAGAAACAATTTTCCTCCTCCAAACCCAACTGCTTGCCCTGATACCTCTTTCGATGGATATCCTTT
>OY757542.1:24678964-24751464 GCA_963584105.1 Alviniconcha strummeri
TGGCAGAATGACCGAGATCTTTTACGTCCTACTGCGGCAACACGGGGGTGGAAAAGATACAGAAATAAGAGCCAGCACAGAAATTTAACCCCGGAGAAGAAAATTCTCCCGCCGCTCCTGCTGGGACTCGAACCCGAGACCGTTCGATCACGAGTCCGTTGCTCTGCCACTGAGCCATCCCCACTCCCGTTAAAGGGAGAACATTTATTAGCTCCGGATTCTCATCTGAGTGGACTTTGATTTCTGCGTCCGCAGAACCCCCGTGCGGATCCCGATGAAATCGAGTTACCGAAGGCGATTCAGGTCCAGACGTATGATGCCAAATCCCCAAACACAGAAAGGTTCAAACGAACGCTTATTTTGAAAAGAACGATGCCAACATTCTTCTTCACATGAAAACAACATAGCTCAACCAAAAAAAAAAAAAAAAAAAAAGCTAAGTTATTTCGGTTCTCATCTCATTTTTCATCGTTTTCAACCGTTTAACTGTTGTTTAAGTGTCGTTTTTGGAGCATGAAGAAGGGGTTTACCCCGAAAACTTGCGGATTGTGTGTTTGTGTCCGAACAGATGAGCGTTCTTTGGAACCTTTTATGTGTTTGGACCTTGTTCTCGTGTTCGTGTGGCGGCTTTGCAGCGCTAATTAACTCCCTTGGTTTGAACATTTTTGTTTAATGATTTATTCCAGTCTTTATAGTCCACATCAGTATTGTAATAATAATTATTACAACACTAAGCCTGAACACAAACAGGCACAGAGAAACTTTAGACATAAGAAAAATCAGATATAACCAGGAGAGGGCGGGGATTGCATTTTGCTATGTCTCATTCAGAAAGTCGACCACTCTTGCTGCCGTGTGCTCACTGGCGTTGTCATAATAAAGAAAAAGGCATCGGAGTCGTGGCATCGTCATTATGAAGAAAAAGGCATCGGAGTCGTGTGTGTGTGCGTGCGTGCGTGCGTGCGTGCGTGCGTGCGTGCGTGCGTGCGTGCGTGCGTGCGTGCGTGCGTGCGTGTGTGTGTGTGTGTGTGTGAGAGAGAGAGAGAGAGAGAGAGAGTGTGTTGTTGCTGTTGTTGTTGATAATGATGATGATGATGATGATGATGATGATGATGATGATGATGATGATGATGATGATGATTTTTTTCGGCGGCCGTTTCTGTTACCAAAAGGCATATTGGCTTTGGCCGTTCAATCGGCGTCGTCATGACAGTTGCCATTTGTTTTGCAGTTCAACAGTCTGAGCTACAATTATTTCATTACCGTAACTATAACTCAAGAAGCCGAGGAGCAAGATTTTAGAGTTCAGTTGATGACAACAAAAACAAATCAACGCTACAAGCGAAAGCAGGCTAGTAGTAAATTCTTTGACAAAAAATCTGAACATACAAAGCAACCAGCAAACAAACAAATAAACAACCACAACAAACTTACAAACAAAAACGCGTTATTGCACAGTTTACAAGTACATGTTGGACAAACAAATTAATTTGCAACAATCCCAACAATCCCAAATTAATTTGCAACAATCCCAACACAACTGACCGTGATGGACGACAGCAGCAACCAGAATGCCAGCTGCGATAAGGACTGACGGTGTCCACTTTCTGCCCATCCTTGCGACCGACCCGTCCAACACGTAATGCTTTAGTCCCGTCAGTATCCGATCTTTTGTAAGAGAACGAGACTCATGCATGCAGCCTTCCAACACTGAGAGCTCAGGAGCTGTGTGTGAAAGACGACAGTGTGGAAGCTAGGCCATGCCGACCGGCTCCCTGTCCTTAATAGTCCGTACCGCCTCTGTGCACGTAACGTAACACTGAAGAAGAAGAAGCTGGCAAGTAAACAAAACCGTCTTAGAATCAGAGTTCAGGAGCCGTGTGAAAGTCGAGGTGGTCGTCCTGGGCTCCCGTCCCTAATAAACCTACGGTTTCTGTTGACGTAAAGCAACTAATGTAGCTCCACTCGTTTTGTATTTGGTCATAAAAAGCCTGCACGGTAAGTCATGAATAATAGTTACACAGTGTCATGCTTTACAGTGCACGTTTCCGGTGTTTAACAACTTTGAGAGAAAGGATCGATCGAGTTTGTAAGTGCTGACAAGCCATCACTACGCTTTGCATCGGATGCTACGGGAAGAATAAGGTGGCAATGAGACATGAAACTAAAACACTTATCTGCTTTTCGTTTAGCTCATTTCGTGTGCAGTGCTTTGAATAATAAAGTCTGTGTTTGTCCGTCCAGCGAAGCCTTTGTGCTTATTTCCCAGACAGTGCTTCTAAGAGACAGACAGACAGACAGTCACACAGAGAGCGGGGGGGGGGGGGGGGGGGGGAGGGGGGCGAGAAAGAGGAGAGAAGAGAGAGAGCCAGCCAGCCAGCCTGACGGACAAATTGGCACAAGGAGACGAGACAAACTGGTACAGAGAGACAAAACAGACAAACTGGCACAGAGAGACGAGACAAACTGGCACAGAGAGACGAGACAAACTGGCACAGAGAGACGAGACAGACAGACAAACTGGAACAAAAAGACGAGACTAACTGGCACAGAGAGACGAGACTAACTGGCACAGAGAGACGAGACAGACAAACTGGCACAAAGAGACGAGACTAACTGGCACAGAGAGACGAGACATACAGACAAACTGGAACAGAGGCGAAGTGAGACGAGACCGACAGACAGATACATATATATACAGCCTCTTCGTCCAGCAATGCATGCACGCACAATCACAAATGAACGAATTCTTACTTCAAAATAATTCCTTTTTATTATATATTACAAACTACAACAGCCAATAAGTCTTACAATTAAATACTTTTCAAAACAGAGATAATAAAAAGAACAGTAATAATATAATTAACGACATAGTCTACACCGTGTACATAAGGCAAAACAAAGCTGGTGCAAGATCTAAACTCGACGTGGCACTGTATGTGTAAACTAACAGTCACCATTGCTGTTTGTTTACGACACGATTATAGTTACGTTCCAAAGCGTGCAGCAACAAACCAAACACAAAACACCACCAACAAAATTAATCATAGTCATAGTAATAATCCAAAGCGCCACCAAACGATGGAGACGGAAAACTGCTTCTGCAGTAAGAATCTAATTGTGATATGTGATACCTGAAACCAGCTCTACATGTTTCTGTCCGTCACGCTACCTCTGTCAGTTCTTTCAAATTGCCTTGAACACCTTTCTCTTTTCAAAAACCTTTTCTTCAGTCTTATTGCCCTGGGATACGTGTGTGTGTGTGTGTGTGTGTGTGTGTGTGTGTGTGTGTGTGTGTGTGTGTGTGTGTGTGTGGTCAAAAGGTGTACACTTAAAGAATTTGTAAGTGCTTAGGGTCTGTGCGGGTTTAGGCGCTCTAAGGACTAATTTTTGTTATTAGTATATTGTCTGCTTTTGATTAAATTCTTGTAGTAGACCTGGTGCACAGAGGAAAGTTTTGGCGCTTGAAAGTCAAGCGCCAAAACTTTCCTCTGTGCACCAGGTCTACTACAACAATTTAATCAAAAGCTTTTTTTTTTAAATTACAATCTAGCCGCCACTATAATACTTGTATGCCATGCAGATGGGCGACAGCTATCGTAAGCGCTTCGGGTTTCTGTTCTCATCCCCTTCCCAACTCTTTACATAGAAAGCGAAGGAAGCGTTTTGGGCATAGTCACGGCATCAACCGAACGAAACCTGAAGGTTCCCAGAGTTAGCCAGCAGGCCTTTCTTCCTCCAGCTTTGTCATAATAATTCATTTTATTATTATGCATTTCTGGAGAATATTGTCCTGAGTGAGTCCGCACAGCACTGTACAACAGGCGTCTGATAAACCACGAAGATATCAATCACCTCTGAAACAGGCGTCTGATAAACCACGAAGATATCAATCAGCTCTGAAACAGGCGTCTGATAAACCACGAAGATATCAATCAGCTCCGAAACAGGCGTCTGATAAACCACGAAGATATCAATCACCTCTGAAACAGGCGTCTGATAAACCACGAAGATATCAATCACCTCTGAAACAGGCGTCTGATAAACCACGAAGATATCAATCAGCTCTGAAACAGGCGTCTGATAAACCACGAAGATATCAATCACCTCTGAAACAGGCGTCTGATAAACCACGAAGATATCAATCAGCTCCATCAAAATAATCTGTCAATTATGCTTTTCAAGAAACAGACAATAGACGGTTACCTCCCCCACCCCCACCTCCGGTACCCGCCCCATCTTTTTCATTGTAGTCTTTCTGGCCGGCGTTAGCCGCTAAGTGGACATCATCCGTGATGATTGCATGAAGTAGTTTGGTTCAAGGAACTAAAGAAACTATGTACGTCTAGCAAAAACAGCGGGCAGAAGACATAATTATTATAATACACGCTCTGCTAAGACATTACGCTAATTCGTGGAGCTTTTGGGGGGGTGGGGGGGGGGTGTTGTTGCTGTTGTTGTTTGTCTGTCTGTTTTTTTGCACAAAAATCAAAAAGATGGAAACCCTTTTTTTAACACCTGGCGTTTCCATTCCAACACTTGAGACTCCACATCGGGTTACGTGTACTGTAATAATAAAAAAAATCGTGTTTCACAGTTTGCAAGTACCTGACCGTAGCGATTTCGGAACAATCCACACAAAAACCAAGCTACGACATGAAATAAGTATATTCGCTATACATATTGGGATCAGACAATAGTGCTCTTAGCAAAACAAATTCTGATTAACAGTGCAAACCTTGCTTCCTGGCTGCACAAACATATGGCATAATTGCTGGAATAAGTAGACGGGATGCTGGAAAAAGAAAAAGAAAAAAGGTCAAAGTGACACACTGATTAACACCTGTGGGTATAGCTATAGAAACACCTGTGGGTATAGCTATAAAAACACCTGTGGGTATAGCTATAAAAACACCTGTGGGTATAGCTATAAAGTGAGCCGGTTTGGCCTAGCGGTAAGGCGTTAGGGACCTCGGTTCGATACCGCTTCGGCTCTCCTTTCTCTTCAGAAAAGGTTGTTGTTCGTGGACACTGTCTTGTGACTTTGTCCATCACTTCCTACTGAAACATTAAAATGGCTCTCATCGCTGCCCATCTTAATGCAGAAGTCATTCTGGTGGTGACAGTTTAGCGATAGGTATATAATCTGCCTCTCCCCCCACCTCCATGCCCCCTACCCCCCCTTCTCCCCGTCCCTAATAAGCCTTATGGTTTCTGTGGACGTTAAGCACCATGTTTACTTTTAGCTATAAAAACACCTGTAGGTATCTATAAAAACACCTGTAGGTATAGCTATAAAAACACCTGTGGGTATAGCTATAGAAACACCTGTGGGTATAGCTATAGAAACACCTGTGGTACAGCTATAGAAACACCCGTGGGTATAGCTATAGAAACACCTGTGGGTACAGCTACAGAAACAATCAACAAAGGCAACAACAATAAATGTAAAAAGCGATCAAATGTGCACATCACAACCAGAAATAATAACCAGAAAGAAAAGCAAAAAGCAAAACAACCTGGGATTGCCACTCAAATCGGGTGATGTAAGAGCATTTGGGGTCTTCACCATAAGAACATAACAAGAATGAAGAGTCACAAAAAGTAACATACAAAAATCAAATTCACAAGGCACTCTTTTTACGAGTCTCAGTTGTAGCAGTTGTTGTAATGCCGTCGTTTTTAGCTGGAGGTCGTTTCAGTTGCTTTGTTAACTCCTTTTTGTTTTGTTTTTGTTTTCTTGTTTTACCTGGAAAACAGATTAAAACAAAAACAAACAAAAAACTCAACAATCTGGAATGGCCACTTTACTTTTCAAAAGGTTAGTTTAAACTGTGATTTAGAAACCTCTTTCAAAAGCAGCTTAGTCTCCAGACTGTCCAAAAGAAAACAGTACAAACATAAGTCTCCAGACTGTCCAAAAGAAAACAGTACAAACATATGTAATCCGTATTTCGCCTCAGAGTCCTTGCCATCACCTGCTCGTGTTTGCTACGTACAGGACCAAGTCTACAGCCTATGGGCAATCGTCAACAACAACAAATATCTACGCCTAAAACAAATCCAGTGATAACTGAAATTCTTCAAAGTGAAGTTGACACATGAGAGACCAAAATTAATGGTAGACTCCTTCAAAACGGAAAGAAATTCAGCATTTTCTTTTCTCGTTTCTTTCCGACTACAGCAGCACTGAAAACGGATAAAGGTCGTATTGACAGATCTTGCCTAGGGTCTGAGAAAAAGCCAACGTTAAGTTGTTGTTGTTTTCAAATGAAGAAAACAAGTAAATTATCTCACGTGCACACCGAAGTACCACCAACAGCACAATGTGTGTGAGCTTGTCTATGTGTGTAATATTAACAACCGGTGAGGAAACAAAAAGTCTGAATTCCAGTCCAACTTTGTTCCCAGAAATAGCTACCGGTTTTATCCTTTTCAAATTCTGACGCTGCTGTGACACTGACAATGTCAATGTCAGCGTCACCCAATGAAGAAAGCGAAAGAAGGGGGGGGGGGGGGGGGGGGAAGCTTTATAATCCAACAAACATGGATTTAAAAAATATATATATATAAAACCACCGAAAGCTTCACGGCTAGTATAGCTCTATCAACTCCGATCTTATCACTCAAACTGTTACAGAAAGAACTGAAAATTCGGATTAACAGGTTTGCGAGTATTGCATGGTACCTCCGTCTTTCATTCAGAAAACCAGCTGTCAAAAAATCCAACTCAAACAATTTACACAGCATTCCCGTCGCAAGGGATATCAAATCGGAAACCAGGACATATAATGCAGTCGGTGTAGCCATAGGTAGGATCAGAACAAACACCGCCAATTACAAATGCTCTGATACGGTCACACAGCTAGGAATCAATGTACATATCCGGTACACACTTGAAACGATGGACACTGCCATCACCTTCGTAACAAAATCAGTGTTCTGCCAGTACAGTCACAAAGAGAAGGAATCAATGTACATATCTGGTACACACTGGAAATGACAGACACTGTCGTCACCTTCGTAAAAAATAAATATAAAAAAATCAGTGTTCTGCCAATACGGTCACACAGCTAGGAATCAATGTACATAGTCAGTACACACTTGAAATCACGACTGCCAGGCAGTTGTGAACCAAAGAACCTGAATGGCTCTTCTCCTTTTTCAACATTGCATTTCATTCCCTACAACCAACAGCAATGAAGGCATTAACTGCTGGACAGTTAACGCATTAACCCATTCATACCCACCGTCTCATACTCAGGACGCACAACTGGTTTTGTTTTAGCTGAGTGTAATTTTGGCATCCTGCTGACACGGACCTCTGAAGAGGGACTTCCTTTACTTAAAGAAGAGGTGGCTGAGTATTTCCACCTTTTGTCTTTTGGAGGCTACCATTTGCAACAACCGGAAGGCTTTTTGCATCATGGCATTTAGTGTTAAAGACATCTCTGGGCATATATGGGTTAAACATACGGCCAGTTGGAAATTATAGGCAAGGACAAAGGTACACGTCTCATACCTCGAGATCATGAGCTAAAACAGATCTCCATCACCGCGGGAAAAGATTATCTAAACTGAAAAACAAAATTACAGTACATATATTTCACTACTCGTACAAAATATTATGCGATATTGCTCAGTTACATGAGAATAAATGTTTGTATCACACGTACAAAACTACAGTCATATACGTAGACCTACTTATTTCATGAAACAACATCACTGTGAATATGTATCTGGAAATGATGACGTGTATCACACACAACTCGGTAATTAAACAGCCAAGAACTTCAAAGCTCAATAAAACGTGATTTGTCATGTCCCAAAGCTGGGCACTCAAAATCTCAGTTTTCTTCGAACCTTTCATACATTCTGTTTTGACTGAAATACGTGTTTGAATTTATTTTTTTTACAAAAAAAAAAAAAAAAAAAAAAAAAACTGACAACTGACATAAGATGCTTCCAGAAGAAGAACAAAAGTCAAGTTGGCTAATCCATAAGCGAAAAATGTTGAGAGAGAGAGAGACAGAGACAGACAGACAGACAGACAGACAGATAGACAGACAGACAGAGACAGAGAGAGGGGAAAATAAAAAGACCTTCAGTCTCAAAAAGCTTACAGGAGAAAGGTGATACTTGAAGAACTTAACCCAAAACAAACTTACAAATATACAAGGTGCGTTTGGAGGCGAGGTGAGGAAATGTTTAAAGAGAGAGAGAACAGAAGAGAGGAAGCAAAATAAAAAGACCTTCAATCTTCAAAAGCTGAAAGGAAAAAGATGATTGATATATATATATGCTTGGAGGCAAGTTGAGGAAGCGACGCAAACACAATACTAAGGAAGCAGCCACCAAGGCTCACACCCACAACCAACCCCTGTCCTCAAAACAACAACAGATCATCATCGGAAAAAAACAATGCAGAACACAAATGGAATGAAGGCACTTAAAACAACCAACCAACCAACCAGATAAAACCAGAACCTCTCCAGCACCCCCAACACACTCTAATGGAACAAAAATTGCATCATGACAATTAAACGTCCGCCTGTGCCTCGGAATGCAATCCTGTTTTTCACAAGCAAAATACACCTGTTCTTCACAAGCAAACAAACACACAAACAACCTAGTCACTCATACAGAATCACATGCGAGCGCAGTGAGTCTGCTCGAGAGCGGAGAACAGCGCTATATTAAAACGATCAACAAACAACCCCCCCTTTTCCCCCCTTCATCAAAGTTCAGTGACACTCGCAGGACAAAACTGTAGCAAACAACGGGACTTAAATCAAACTTACTTGCATAGTCTCGAACAATGATGCTTTGGGATAACGCGGGGAAAGAGATCTTGAAAAGTCTGAGCAAGGGGAAGATGAACGGGAGGGAGGGGAGGAAGGGGGTAGAGGGTCATCATCATCACCAACAGGCAAACGTCATCATTATCAACAAGCAAACGTCGTCATCATCAACAAGCAAATGTCATCATCATCAACAAGCAAACAATCAAGTTGACAATTCAACACATAAGACAAAATCACATTATGAATAGAAATAGTTGCCATCATGAAAACACCGGGATCAATTAATATGCATAATGAAAGGTGTTAAGAGGTCATTCACTCCTGTCACACCCACAGGTGAGCTCGTGGTCAACATGTATAAGCTGTGGGTCAGTGTTAAAAAGAAAAGAAAAAAAAAGCCAGTACCCACCACCTCGTGTGAAGCTCAGCAATAACCTTGACAGAATAAGCTTAAGACATGCCAGTGCCACCTCATGTCACATTCGGCAATGACGCAAACAGAACAAACTTAATACATGCCAGTACCACCTCGTGTGAAGCTCAGCAATGGTGCAGACAGCCAGAACAAGCTTAAGACATGTCAGAACCACCTCATGTGAAGCTCGGCAATAACCATGACAGAATAAAGACATGTCAGTACCACCTCACGTGAAGCTCGGCAATACCACCTCACGTGAAGCTCAGCAATAACCATGACAGAATAAAGACATGTCAGAACCACCTCATGTGAAACTCGGCAATAACCATGACAGAATAAAGACATGTCAGAACCACCTCATGTGAAGCTCGGCAATAACCATGACAGAATCAAAAAAATAAGACATGCCAGTGCCACCTCATGTCATACTCGGCAATGGTGCAGACAGAACAAGCTTAAGAGTGGCTAGTACCACTACTACCTCAGGTGAAATTCTGCAACAGCACACTGAGAAAACTAGCTTAAGACACGCCAGTACCACCTCATGTGAAACTCTGCAAAAGCATGCAGACAGAACAAGCTTAAGAGAGGCCAGTACCATCTCATGTTAATCTCTGCAACAGCACACAGACAGAACAAGCTTAAGAGAGGCCAGTACCATCTCATGTTAATCTCTGCAACAGCACACAGACAGAACAAGCTTAAGAGAGAGAGGCCAGTACCATCTCATGTTAATCTCTGCAACAGCACACAGACAGAACAAGCTTAAGAGAGAGAGGCCAGTACCACCTCATGTTAACCTCTGCAACAGCACACAGACAGAACAAGCTTAAGAGAGAGAGGCCAGTACCACCTCATGTTAATCTCTGCAACAGCACACAGACAGAACAAGCTTAAGTCACGCCAGTACCACTTTGTGTGAAAACTTGGCAGCAAGACAAAGAGACAATCCTTAAGACACACCAGTACTTCCTCATATAAAACTTGACAATGATGCAGCCAGACTTGATCATGCTAAAGACACGCCAGTACCGCCTCAAGCAAAACTGGGCAATAGTGCAGACAGACTGAACAAGCTTAAAATACACCAGTAACACCTTATGTTAAACTCAGCAATAACCCTGACAAAGAGAACAAGCTTATGACATACTTGTGTCAAACTTGGTAACAGCGCAGACAGAGAAAACAAACTTAATGCATGGCAGTACAACCTCATGTAAAACTCAGCACTAAACCTAATAAAACCCTGCAACAAACCTAATAAACAGAACAAGCTTAAGACATATTAGTACCATTTGATGTAAAACCCTGACAAAACGAGCTTAAGATGCACCAGTACCGCTTTGTATGAAACTCTGCATCAACCCTGACAGACAGAACAAGCTCAAGTCAAAACACGCCATGCAGTAACACCTCCTGTGAAACTCGGCAGTAACCTTGGCAGACTAAGCTGAAGGCATGCAAGCAGCACCTCCTGTGAAACTCGGCAGTAACCTTGGCAGACTAAGCTGAAGGCATGCAAGCAGCACCTCCTGTGAAACTCGGCAGTAACCTTGGCAGACTAAGCTGAAGGCATGCAAGCAGCACCTCCTGTGAAACTCGGCAGTAACCTTGGCAGACTAAGCTGAAGGCATGCAAGCAGCACCTCCTGTGAAACTCGGCAGTAACCTTGGCAGACTAAGCTGAAGGCATGCAAGCAGCACATCCTGTGAAACTCGGCAGTAACCTTGGCAGACTAAGCTGAAGGCATGCAAGCAGCACATCATGTGAAACTCGGCAATTGAAACCCTGACAGAACAAGCTGCAGACATGCCAGTACCACCTCCAGTGAAATGACCATAAATCAGACAGGCAGAGCAAGCTTAAGACGATGACATTGGCCCACTGCAAGGCTGAGTCAGTCGTAGCTGCAGACATGCCAGTACCACCTCCAGTGAAATGACCATAAATCAGACAGGCAGAGCAAGCTTAAGACGATGACATTGGCCCACTGCAAGGCTGAGTCAGTCGTAGCTGCAGACATGCCAGTACCACCTCCAGTGAAATGACCATAAATCAGACAGGCAGAGCAAGCTTAAGACGATGACATTGGCCCACTGCAAGGCTGAGTCAGTCGTAGCTGCAGACATGCCGGTACCACCTCCAGTGAAATGACCATAAATCAGACAGGCAGAGCAAGCTTAAGACGATGACATTGGCCCACTGCAAGGCTGAGTCAGTCGTAGCTGCAGACATGCCAGTACCACCTCCAGTGAAATGACCATAAATCAGACAGGCAGAGCAAGCTTAAGACGATGACATTGGCCCACTGCAAGGCTGAGTCAGTCGTAGCTGCAGACATGCCAGTACCACCTCCAGTGAAATGACCATAAATCAGACAGGCAGAGCAAGCTTAAGACGATGACATTGGCCCACTGCAAGGCTGAGTCAGTCGTAGCTGCAGACATGCCGGTACCACCTCCAGTGAAATGACCATAAATCAGACAGGCAGAGCAAGCTTAAGACGATGACATTGGCCCACTGCAAGGCTGAGTCAGTCGTAGCTGCAGACATGCCAGTACCACCTCCAGTGAAATGACCATAAATCAGACAGGCAGAGCAAGCTTAAGACGATGACATTGGCCCACTGCAAGGCTGAGTCAGTCGTAGCTGCAGACATGCCGGTACCACCTCCAGTGAAATGACCATAAATCAGACAGGCAGAGCAAGCTTAAGACGATGACATTGGCCCACTGCAAGGCTGAGTCAGTCGTAGCTGCAGACATGCCAGTACCACCTCCAGTGAAATGACCATAAATCAGACAGGCAGAGCAAGCTTAAGACGATGACATTGGCCCACTGCAAGGCTGAGTCAGTCGTAGCTGCAGACATGCCAGTACCACCTCCAGTGAAATGACCATAAATCAGACAGGCAGAGCAAGCTTAAGACGATGACATTGGCCCACTGCAAGGCTGAGTCAGTCGTAGCTGCAGACATGCCGGTACCACCTCCAGTGAAATGACCATAAATCAGACAGGCAGAGCAAGCTTAAGACGATGACATTGGCCCACTGCAAGGCTGAGTCAGTCGTAGCTGCAGACATGCCAGTACCACCTCCAGTGAAATGACCATAAATCAGACAGGCAGAGCAAGCTTAAGACGATGACATTGGCCCACTGCAAGGCTGAGTCAGTCGTAGCTGCAGACATGCCAGTACCACCTCCAGTGAAATGACCATAAATCAGACAGGCAGAGCAAGCTTAAGACGATGACATTGGCCCACTGCAAGGCTGAGTCAGTCGTAGCTGCAGACATGCCGGTACCACCTCCAGTGAAATGACCATAAATCAGACAGGCAGAGCAAGCTTAAGACGATGACATTGGCCCACTGCAAGGCTGAGTCAGTCGTAGCTGCAGACATGCCAGTACCACCTCCAGTGAAATGACCATAAATCAGACAGGCAGAGCAAGCTTAAGACGATGACATTGGCCCACTGCAAGGCTGAGTCAGTCGTAGCTGCAGACATGCCAGTACCACCTCCAGTGAAATGACCATAAATCAGACAGGCAGAGCAAGCTTAAGACGATGACATTGGCCCACTGCAAGGCTGAGTCAGTCGTCGCAGTATCCGAGTACTTCCAGTGCAACCAAGCAAACCCCAAATGAATCAAAACGGTGCAAAACTGTGTGACAGCAAATTCTTTTCTCTTGTATGTGTACACATTCTGACATCTGTGTGGTCCTGAAATGAGGCCACGATCATCAAAACTTGGCATGATCAGATTAAATGGTTGAAGGTCATCATTGTACAAATGTGAAACACCCTCCAAGAAAAGGCAAACAAATTAACTTTCACTTCTCATGGACTCACAAACGTTATTCTGTCACACAGACTGGAAAGGAAGGAAGGGAATTTTGTTTGTTTTTAAAGCCCATCCAACCATGGCAGTTATATCAGGGTGAAACAGATTGAAAAGTTCCATGCGAGCCAAACCATGAAAGTGTTAGTCATCAGCCTCAGACAGCTTCTTCTGTTCTTTCCATGCAACTGACTAACGAAAACATGAATCCTCAGCAGTTTGCATACCCTGTGCCAGAAACTGCTAGGGCTATGCTCAGATGACTCACATTCCGAACTACAAGCATGTTTTTGTTGTAACTCACTTTACTCTTGAGCATCTTGGAAAATTTACAGTTTCGCCAAGTTGGGAAATTTATCCCTTGAACATATGCTATTCACTAAAGTTGTTATGTTTGTGATATTGTCTAAGCACCAATACCAACTTTGCAGGTAAGTCATTCAGAAACGTCTTCATGTCTTTTTTGAAGATTTTCTTCCCCCCCCCCACCTCCCAACACACACACACACACACACACACACACACACACACACACACACACACACACAAATACCTTGAACAAGCTGAATAGACAATAGCAATATCAAAACACAAAATGAAACACTGACAAAAGAGAACTGCGCAGTATGTTCAGAACTTTGCTAAAAGTATCATGTCAGATTAAAAAGCAAAATACAACCTTCATCCCCAAAAATGTCCACTGTTTCATGGAAGATATATATATATGTGTGTGTGTGGTGGTGGTGGGGGTGGGGGGTGGGGGGGGGGTATTCGAAAAAGCTTATGCCAAAAATGTACAAAAAGCTGGTTTCTTTTTCTTGACCTTGAAAGTTAAAGGTCATCAATTCTGATACGACTGGGGGATAGCATTGGTTAGTTCTTGGACTTCAAGGCCCCATCAGTCATGCAGGCCAGGGTGACCTCAGTGTGGAAAAACACTGTTTTAAATCATATCTGCACAGTGCAGTAAAACACATCCCATAGCAAGCAACTCACTGCAAGAAATACATGCTGGGGGTTCCTCTCCTTTCAACTACAACTTAGCAAGAGTTACAACTTCCATTTAAACTGTCTGATCAATGCCCCTGTGATCTTGAGATATGGCCATGGTCATTGATAGTGGCATGATGCATGGAGAAAACTCCGTAAGCACTATCAATGTGCAAATTACTATATCTATCAGTCTTACAGTGTCCCAGGAAGAAGAAAAAAAATCACCACCCCAGGCCAGCCTAATCAACACTGATGATCACTGAGACTCACATTACTTCATGCAAGTCAGTAACGATGTTCATGCTGACAACAACAACAAAGTACATGAGGAGCGCAATGTATACATAATTACATCTGTTACATTAAGACGATGCTGCGTAAGATAAAGTGCAAATCACACGACTCCCTTTTTGCATGTGTGATGGTACAGACAAAGTGCAATCACACGAATGTTCCTTTCTTGCATGTATGACAGTACACACAAAGTGAAATATCACATGAATGTTCCCTCCTTGCATGTATGATAGTACAAACAGATGAGCACACAATCAAACTTATCACACACCGAGATGGGTCTGACTGCCTCTGGAATGTACAATTAGTTCACCATCATCAACCTGATTAATCATTAAAGCCATTTCAAATCACTACACATCTGACACATTTTAAATGCACGTGCACGCACACACACACAGCAAGCATGCATGTGCACACACACACACACACACACACACACACACACACACACACACACACACACACACACACACACACTACAAGTAAGTAATTTGGTGTTTTATGCCCAGTCAACCAGTACGGTTATATCAGGGCAGAACACACACTACAAAAAACTAAAATAAGCCTAGCATGCATTGCAGCCACAGCAATGAACTGTTACCATGTCACTAGCTGACTGAACGGTTAGCGTGCAGCCAGTGACTCACTGGTTACGTTGCCAGCTTTTCAAGCAGATGATGATGCAGCCTTGCCCCCACTGCGGCATTATGAACACAGCACAACCATGGAACCCTGCCCCCAAATAAAAATGCAATCTGAATAATTGGAATGTGGGTTACATTATTAACAATGGCCAGTAAAGTAGATATTTAAAAGCAAAGTTTTTGTTTTTTTAAGTCCAGAAAACAAACTGGGTCACTTCAGGTGCAACACGTACTGCCAGCAGTCTGTACAACTTGCCAACAAAGCAATGCACTTTAGTTTTCTCTTGGTAAGCTTCTGTTTCAAAAGGTGTTACATTAACTAACATTATGCAACTGCACTGTGGCTGTTGGTTCTCTTCTAAATAGTATGCAACAATATTCTTGCAGCAATTGTTTCATTCAAACTACACAAAAGCAAACTAGGCTGTCAACTAATATTCAAACAGAAAAAACTTCTCCTTTTTGTCTCCACCCCCAACGTTTTGCGAGATCCAACTCTCCCATGGCTGACTTCAGTGGACATTAGTTATCTGATATATTTAATACCCAGTCAACTGCATAGATTGCATCAGGGTGAATCACTGAGTCCAAGTATGAAACATAAATTCAAAAACAAACAAAACAAAAATTCAATTTAACAAGTCTGCAACATCCTTGCTCAAAATATTCATGCTTCACTGAAACTCAACCCTCATCAGATTTAATGACAAATAAGATGTCCACAACTATTCCAGACATGTAAGGGAAGACACAAAATGGGTCAAATCACTGGAAGTCTGATTCACTGTTCATGACACCCACCACTTTATGTTGGAACTGGAGCAAGGATTTTTTTTAAATGAAGCTGAATGAACTGGAAAGACAGAATATCTGGTATATTCTGAAAGCAGAATATCTGGCAGTATGTAAAGCTATATTCTGACTAACCCCAGGCTTCAAAAAGTGAACCTTTGATAGCTTCAGGTTCACAGTAGAAGGGATCTTAATTATTGCATGCCCAGTACCCCACTGAGATTTTTTTACATTATTATTAGCTGGGCTTAAAGTTGCTGGGGCAGAATATCACTAAATCCATTATAAACTGATACAGGCAAATGGCCAGAAAATGCCATGTTTGGGAACATTTCCCACTGGTTTTCCAATAATGCTGGGTCAATTTTCATATTCACTGGGGAACAACAGAGTTGATCCATGTTTTTTGTTTAAAATTCCCAAACTTTCCCCAGACTTAAAGTCCATTTTCTCAGACAAATTTTCTTAATTATAAGCTTCTTTTTCAATCTGTACCCGTTGTACAAAATATCTTTCAGGGCAGCTAGTACCTTTAAACCAGTCGCAGTTCAGTTACTAACCACAGCACAGCTCCTTTAATATATGGAAAACTCCTACTGTTTTCATTTTTCTTTCTGTCAAAGGAACTGAATTGCCCATGTGGAAACAGCTAAGCAGTCCGATGAAATAAGCACATGACTAAACATGTTTACACAAATGTCTATTTCCTATTAAAATCACTAGTTTTACCAAAACAGCTTTACCAAAACAGCTGATGTAAGTCATTTCAAAATGCAGGATTTATGCACACTAACTTGAAAAAGTAATGATTACCGATACCACATAATATGCAAACATGTATGTGTATGTGTGTGCATATGCATGTGTGTGCATGCATATGTATGCATATGTGTTAAATCGTTTCTTCCACAAAATACAATTCAACAAATGCAAATGCACAAAAATAACCCCAAAAGTATGCAATAAGCAATCTGATTTTGTCAATGTTATAATAATATGAGCAATATAAATGCATAATCGGAATACATGTAAATGCAAAATGAGGGACTAGATTTAAAATACATACATAGAACATTGTTGCGTGAACATCCTCCTCCAGCACCTATTAAAAGGGTGTGTGTGTGTGTGTGTGTGTGTGTGTGTGTGTGTGTGTGTGTGTGTGTGTGTGTGTGTGCATGAATGCATTGGAGCACATGTGTGTATGCAAGAGTGTGTGTGCATGAATGCAGGTGTGTGTGTGTGTGTATGTGTAAGCATGTGTGTGTGTGCATGTGTGTGTGCATGAATGCATTTGTGTGCACAAGTGCATTTGCGACAGTGTGTATGTATGCAAGAGTGCATATGTGTGTGTGCACATACATGTGTGTGCATGTTCATGCATGTGTGTGTGTGTGTGTGTGTGTGTGTGTGTGTGTGTGTGTGTGTGTGTGCATGCATGCATGCGGTGTGTGTAAATTAATTAATTGATCATATGTGAGTGTCTGTGCAGAGAAAGAGACAGAAAGTGAGACAGCGAACAAAGAAAGAGAGAGAGAGAGTACTGTGTCAATTAGCACAAAATGTGTTGAAAGACAGAAGTAATGACCATGTCTTCCGGTAAAGCAAAAGTAATCACAATTTTGTTCAGGTCTTTCCAAAGAAAATGCAAACACAATTTGGCTTACTTCTTCTTTGGCCATCCCATGGTAACCCTGTTGGGTTGACTTGACACTAAAATCCAGATTTGACTAACTTCTTTTGTAAGATTTCTTTTTTTCAAAATAAAGAGAGAAAAAATAAAATAAAGTCTTGACACAAAAAAGTATAATATAACAAGGAGGTGAGAAACAAAGAAAAGAAAAAAAGCCTAAGTATTAGGAAAGCATGGATCTGTATATGTATACATCTGCATACATTTACGTTTAATAACATGGAAATTGCATTTGCACAGTCTGTTCATTTTAACATGCTTGTAAGTTGTATACCTTGCCTCCATTTGTAATCACAAATGGACTCCGTCCCTGATGATGCTGAGGAATACCTGAGACAAGCCACCGAGATTTTGAACATGATTCATTCTGAAAGTTGCATCCAAAGAAACTCCCATCACCCTCTGACCCCCCTCCCATCCCTCCTCTGCCAACTACAAAACAATTCCAAGAATTTTCCAACTGATCCACAAAAGCAAGGCCAAGCTTGTCCAGCCCACAATGCGCAGAGGCCAATGTGCCCTCGATCGCCTGAACTTGTTGTAAACATCCACAATTTGCTTTTCCATCATTTCCGGCGTGCCACTGTTGTCAATGACAAAAGTTGCCATGCGACGCTTCTCCATCAAAGGCATCTGTGAATTGATTCTGCTCTCAGCTTCCTCACGCGAAAACTTGTTTCGTGCCATCAGTCGCTGCAGCTGCTGCCCCTCTGTGCTAAAAATAATGGGAAGCAGAAAAAGGGATAGTTAGTAATGAAGTTAGTGGACAATTCTTTGCCAGTGTTAATCACAGGTTAAGATTTAGGGTGTCAAAGTTAGCGTGCAAGTTTAGTTGCTGAATCTCTAGAGGGTCAAAGTGCAATTTCAAAAGGTCACAACCATTACTGTACCAAACTCTCTCTCTCTCTCTCTCTCACGCACACACACGCATGCATGCACACACACACACACACACACACACACACACACACACACACACACACACAAAAGAGTCAGTGACACTGATAACTATGCAACTGATAGTAGCGTAATGCCTCCTGCTAAGTTTCAACGCATCTGGATCAAATCCACAAGCATCCAGGTGATGCACAGGCTTTGAGCCGAATGAGTGCATTATACCCCTATTTAGCATACATGTCAATACGTGCGCATACACACACACACACACACATGCACGTAAAAGAGTCAGTAACACTGATAACTATGCAACTGATAGTAGCGTAACGCCTCCTGCTAAGTTTCAAAGCATCTCGATCAAATCCATAAGCATCCAGGTGATGCACAGGCTTACAGCTGAATTAGTGCATTAGGCCCCTATTTAGCATACAGTATGTCAATACACATGGTACAGCAAGATTAGCACTAGTACACACACAACAGTGGAAGCATTGTAAATTGGCAAACACTGGTACACAAAAGAGAGGTGATACCAAAACCCAGTATTACTGCTACTGAAGCACCCATATGATACCTCCCTTCCCTCCTCCTCCCCAAAAGGGGAAGACAGTTTGAGTGAGAAACAGAGCCAGAAGCTGTGTATCAACACATGTGTTTTTGGGTCTGTTGAAATCAAGGGACGTCTGCCAGCCGAAAGCTTGCTGTGAGCACATGTTACTTGTAATACAAGTAACAGCTGTCTGAGGGTAAACTCCTGCTTTCTCTTTTTTCTCTTACTTGTAATACAAGTAACAGCTGTCTGAGGGTAAACTCCTGCTTTCTCTTTTCTCTCTTACTTGTAATACAAGTAACAGCTGTCTGAGGGTAAACTCCTGCTTTCTCTTTTCTCTTTATCTTTAAGCAGTTGCAGTTGTTTCCCTTGCCTCTTGAAACTTCCAGCAACATTTATCTGAGAGAGAGACAGACAGACAGACAGACAGAGACAGAGAGAGAGAGAGAGACAAAGAGTGAGAGACAGAGAGTCAGACACAGACAGAGAGATCAAGTGTGTGTGTGTGTGTGTGTGTGTGTGTGTGTGTGTGTGTGTGTGTGTGTGTGTGTTCTTTTGAAGAAACTCTCTTTTGAAGAAAACAACAAAAATATGGTAAAATAACCTGTTTTCTGTAATAACACTGTGGCAAGCTCAGGCCAGCACTACAGTGATGAGCCTACAAAGAACAAGGTAACCCCTGTTTCACAAAGGCTTAGAAGTTCATAGCAAAAGAAAGATTCAGCTTATACTTTCTGTTATGCTTTGAGTTTGACACTGCATAGTCCCAACTGAAAACCCCTCTCACCACCTTCAATCACCCTGGAGTAAAGCCAATGGCAGCAGTGCCATGTTACCCAGTCTACTGATCAATTTCTAACATCAGCAAAATGTCTACAGACTCATGCTACCCAGTTTACTGATCAATTTTTAATGTCTGTAGAATTTCGACAGACCCATGATACCTAGTTTACTGATCAATTTCTAAAGTCAGTGAAATTTCTACAGACCCACACTACCCAATTTATTGACCAATTTCCAATGTTGGTGGAATTTTTACAGAGCCACGCTACCAAGTTTACTGATCAATTTCCAGTGTCAGTGGAATTTCTACTGACCCATGCTACCCAGTTTACTGATCAGTTTCCGATGATAGTGGAGAATTTCTACTGACCCATGCTACCCAGTTTACTGATCAATTTCCACTGATAGTGGAGAATTTCTGCTGACCCATGCTACCCAGTTTACTGATCAGTTTCTAATGTCAGTGAAATTTCTACCGACCCATGCTACCCAATTACTGATCAATTCATAATGTCAATGGAATTTGTACACACCCCTTTTAGTGATACCCATGCTACCCAGTTTACTGATCAATTTCTAATGTTGGTCAAATTTCTACAGAGCCATACTACCAGGTTTACCGATCAATTTCTAATGTTAGTGGAATTTCTACTGACCCATGCTACCTAGTTTACCAATCAATTTCTAATGTCAGTGGAGAATTTCTACGGACCCATGCTACCCAGTTTACTGATCAGTTTCTAATGTCAGTGTAATTTTGACAGACCCATGTTATCCAGTTACGGATCAATTCATGTCAATGGAATTTTTACAGGCCCTTGCTAGTGCTACCCACTTGACTGATTAATTTCTAATGTTGGTGGAATTTCTACAGAGCCACGTTACCAGGTCTATTGATCAATTTGTAATGTTAGTGGAATTTCCACTGGAGCAGATCAGCATTTATGGAATCTGGCAGGCATCCAGCCAAATTTTGGGGATGGAAAGCAGATGGCGAGGGTGGGGGTGTCATCTCCTGTCCAGTGTAGCATCTGGTATATATAATATATATATAAGTAAGCTCGCTCTTTCTCTCTCTGCCCATCCCTAATAAGCCTTATGGTTTCTGTGGACATTAAGCATCATGTTTACTTACCTAGTTTCTCTCTCTTCCCCACAATATTTGGAATTTCCCACAACTGCGCAACCAATGGCCATAAAAAAAAAGTCACAGTAAATGGAAACTGTGCTTTGAAATCCCTGAGAGGCAAATAGCATGCGCTTACCAAGAAACCACCACCACATAGCTGACAAAGGAAATCATGTTTCTGGACTCAAAGAGCAGAGGAAGATCCAGCACAACAAACTGGTAACCTGCACACATAAGACACACAGATATTATAAAGTTTATTTGTTAACACCCAGTCCACTATGACAGCACATAAGATGGACTCAACAAGGGAAATTTTGCTATTTCTTTCTATGTCTGTAGTACTTTTAACTTTAGGACAATAGTAGGGCATTTCATGCACAAATGGATCCTGAAAATAGTAACATGGTAATTATGGAAGCTTCTAGTACTGCACAGCAAGCACCAACCCCTCAGAAAGTAGAGAAAAATCTGCCAGATTTGTATGTCTGTAGTAGACTAGTACTAGTAGTAGTACAGTAGTACTAGTAGTGTATTTCATGATCAAACAGGTCTTGAAAATGGTAACCTGTTAGACTATTACTAATAATGGTAGATTATAATTCTGCACAGCAAGCACCACCAACCCCTCAGAAAGTAGAGGAAAATCTGCCAGAACATGGCGTTGCGTATTTCAGGATGGGTGATGGCGTTCAGCTGCTTGCGTTTGCTGGCGTCAGAGAAGACCAGTCGTCCCATCTCCTCTCTATCCAGCTGCCCATTCTCCAGAAACACCCCCTCCCCAAACTGCTCCTTGATCTTCTTCCACGCTGGTTTGCCAGGCTTCACCACTGAAACACACAATCAAATGTGGCAGATGGTAATGTGTGCTTTATGTTCTATCTTCTTCTTCTTCTTTTTTAACTTATTGGGATGTTTGTTTATTGTGATGTGCAATAAATGTTTGAAGTGACTAGTGAGTCAGATGGTAAACTTGTGTGTGTGTGTGTGTGTGTGTGTGTGTGTGTGTGTGTGTGTGTGTGTGTGTGTGTGTGTGTGTGTGTGTGTGTGTGTGTGTGTCACGGCAGTCTGAATCTGTCCCTTTAGTTTTCGCCGCTAGCAGCGGGCGGATGCTTAAAGATAAACAACGGGCGAGTGGCCGGCTGACTATAACCCACGCTGACCCTAGAGACTAGCGCACACCTGCACTTCACACAGACCGAAGCGTGCTGTACACAGGGAGTGCCATGTGCTGACCTTGCTATGCTGCACGCACAGTGGTGGTAACAGCGCTGTGGTCAGCGAGAGCGGGTGAAGGGACAAAGCAGCAAAATTGGGGTGGTTGATTGCAAAGTATTTTACTCATTAAGACTTGCAGCTAAAGGTTTTGTATCAAATGAGCTCTGTAGAGAAAAGAACACAGTTTCTGTCGACACTAAACATGCCATATAAAATAGCAAAACGCATGCCGTACAAGACGCACAAAAACAACACAGAAATCACGGAGATTTGAGCACTCCATCGCCGACCTAATTTTTCCACGTTTTTCCCACGACGCTAAGTCACGCAAACGGATTTTTGCAAGAGTAATGATGTCATGCTCACAAACCTACATGCATCTACTTTAGTGACATCAAGCCAAAAGTCATAATTCACCTACCTTACGCTTGTAGCGGGCTTCATTAATCACTCGACAAACAGTAATCCATTCACAAGAACATGCACTCCAAGCGCCTCAGACGCTACTCACAGTGCTTCTTTTCCTTAGGGAATGTGTACTGACAGTATTTAATTTGCTACAAGTCATATCGAACATGATGGTGATTTACAATATTTGCGGTACCTATTTTGTTTTCCTACATGTGTCACTAGTTTGTTTTCACTGCCACAGTAAAAGGTACCAAACACAGATTTAAAATAAACACGAAAATAAAACCTGTTATACAGACATTCAAGTTTTGAAGCACATTCAGAACTTTGTTATAATCGTATGTGCTCCTAATTTGCAGCTTGCAAAGCATACAGTTACGTTTTGTTTTTCTCTAAAGATGGCATTAGCCTGTGGAAGAGAGGTGTCATGTGCGTGTTCTTTCACTAAGTTAACACTCTGAGCTGCTCCTCCTTGCTCCTCAGTCCCAAACACATTTTTTCAGGCAGTTGATGGTTGATGGCACTTGAATGCTTATTGTCTGTATCTTCAACAATGTCTATTCCAAAAATCAATAGAATTTCGTCAGAATACTGAGTACAATGGGTCCCCTTACTTCTATTTTTATCCTTCTCACCTCTTTTCACTCGTTCTCCACACAGTCTGCAAAGAGAATTCATTCTCCTTGCATGTTCAGTTAATGAATGGTCAGCCGAAAAACCGCTCTCCATGATGGAAAAGGGATGCACACATACACCAGCTAAGTCATTATATCACAGCTTACAGGACTGAATCACGAAAATGAATAACTGGCTTTAAAAAAGAAGAGACTGGACTAATAAACACACCAACATTCATGCAGTCAAAAATCCAGGCTTTGCCACAGCATGCGATTGAAACTGCCATAAAATGCTTCAAGATCTGCAGGCACAAGTAATAACAAAGAAGGCCCAGTTTCCACTGGTGCCAAATGCCACCCTGAATGTCAGGCGTGACCTGGGGTCAAGCTGAGTGCAATGGGGGTGAGCCGGTGAACTAAAGAGTGGGAAATAGCTGAGACTGGACTGCCGTGGTGTGTGTGTGTGTGCACATGTGCATGGTGAAAGAAAGTCACTAGTACCATGTACCAGCACTGAGTGTTTTGTGTGACTTGCTGGAGATACTCTCTACCCTGGGTCCAGAAGCAAGTGGAAGCTCCAGCTAAACAAGATCACTTCCAGTGTTGATCAGCTTGCAAGCAAAGCAATGAAGGCTCACTGTCACACCAGAGGCCGTACACATCACATACTAGAAATGAACCCCTGCCCCCCTCCCCACCCCCACACAAGCCTCAAATGGACAGGTCTCAAAGTATGAGTGCTGACCGCAGGATACTGGACTGTTCCATTTCTGTTGGGATAAATGAGCTTTGCAACTGCAGTATGATTTTTCCCACTCTGCTTTCATTCTAGATCTAACTGCATCGATATGATGCAACAAAGCATACAGTCGTGTGTTTTTTCTTGCCCAGCACTAACCAAATCATCTGTATCATCATCGAAGAAATCCATGAAACAGCTGGAAAAAACCCATCAAACCACCAGCTATTAAGCAACAGAAGATAAAGAAGTACAGCACTGTTTGGATGACAGATTTTCCATGGCACAGGCACAAAGACCACATTGACACTGGAAAGTCTGGTGTCTCAGCATGAACTTCATTTTGCAGACAGTGTTGTGTCAGGGTTGAGAATGGAGTAGTGAACAGAAATTTTATTTTTTAAAAGAGGAAGAAGTGTGACTCTGTCAGGAGGTTGGGGGGCTTGGGAATACAGTGCTGCAGTTGGGTTGGGGTGGAGATGGGGGGGGGGGGGGGGGGGTATACATGGATGAAAGCAAAAGCAAAACAAAGAGCAACAAATAAATATAGTTATTACACTAGTTTATTCGTGAATCATGAATGTGTAGATCTAATGTGATGTACAGGATACTGACTTTTTCATGTACCTAATTTCCAAAATATATAACACTTTTAGTTTGAGCTGGAATTTAAAGAATAAATTCAGTGACAAGATCTTATTATTCTTAATACTGCACCTTTTTCAACAATATCTTTAGTTTTGTAGTTTTCAATTTCACAAACGTTGTTTATCAAACAATATGATTTTAAAAACAATTTAAGTGTAACAACATTTTAATGATTTTTTAACAAGGGGCCAGGTAAAAAAAAAAAAAAAAAAAAAAAATCACTTCAGGCAGAACTGTTCGGGCCGGCAACCTTTTGTTCCAGACCCCAAAATAGCGTATGAAGTTATTGTGCCAGATCTGACAAGGAAATGAGAAAGAAGTTAACTGTTACCATCTCTTGCAATCTGGTCCGCGTCAATAACAGGTGCCCCCAACATCCTGAACATGTTCGAAGCAGTGCTCTTTCCTGTGGCGATCCCGCCCGTCAGGCCAACCAAAAACATCTTGCAGTTTTCTTCCGCGTCGAATCTTGGGCATGTGGATTGCTTGTTTCTGTGCTTCGCGCGTAGCCGTGGCTTTGTTGTAACTTCGACAATCAACGGGGCAATTTCGTACGAAATGTATTGTTTTGCAGAACAGTGAATTGTCGGTGAAGGATAGGAGTGGTTTCCCTTCGTTTCGTGTGATTGCTTTCCCTTTTGACTCGAGGTTTTCGCGTGTTTTGATGTTGTGTCTGTTCTTAACCTTACCAAAGATTGCGCAGCAGTACGGTCTTTGGTTTTACACAACAGACCACAGTTATACTTGAAGTCACCACCAAACTTTGGCCATGTAAGATGGGAGAGAACGACGTTCCGAAGCACCATGTTCGTCAAGAACTATGTACAACTCGCCCGGCTTACCGCGACGGTCGAAAGTTGACGGCAGTGAAGGTATACAGTAATACATGTGTGTGTCTGTGTCAAATTACGATTTGTAATAAGAATCTACGCCTAGCCTAGCCTAATACAACAACAAAATTGCCTTTGAAAACGGACACACACACACACACACACACACACACACACACACACACACACACACACACACACACACACACACACACACACACACACACACACACACACACACAGATAAAGGAAGAGAGACATTTATTCACATACCCGTGTGGTTCTCTCTCTCTCTCTCTCTCTCTCTCTCTCTCTCTCTCTCTCTCTCTCTCTCTCTCTCTCTCTCACACACACACACACACACACACACACACACACACACACACACACACACACAAAGGGAGAGACATGTATACACACCTGTGTGGTTTATCTCTCTCACTCTCTCAAACCATTGCATCACACACCAAGTTGAATAATTGTCAGCAGTAATACTAACACTACAGTTTGAGTCTTTGACTAATATATTTGAACACGCACGCACACACACACACACACACACACACACACACACACACACACACACACAGGCAATACAAACTGTTACAGTGTTACTGTTAGGTTCCCTGATCTATATATAATATGAAAACCACACCAAAGAATAGGAAGGAGAAACTGCCATCAGTCTGATTAAACCCAGAATGATCATACTTCTTCAGCTTACCTCTCTTCTCCTTTTTTTATTTGTTTGTGTACGTGTGTGTGTGTGTGTGTGTGTGTGTGTGTGTGTGTGCATACGTGTGTGTTTTGCAGGTTTACACAGTGCATCAGGAGTCACGGTACCTGCTGGTTCAGAATGTGTCTGCAGTGGGTGCCAAAGACCAGCTTGCCGAAGTGTTCTCTGCCTATGGTGCAATATCAGAATTGTACCCTCTAGATGACTACCCAGCTGAGAAGTTTACTGAAGTCTACCTCATCAAATACCAGAGGATTCAGTCTGCCAGGTATGACAGTTCAATTTAAAATGGTACTTGATCTGTGTGCTTGGAAAAGCCCATAAACTGTGCACTCCATCCTGTCTCTCAGAACTTTCCCCAGCATTGCCTTTAAAACAGTTTCAGTGTTTGTCTGGTTGACACTGGCCATCTCTCATCCTTTCAAGAAAAATATTATCTAGTGCTTCCTCTTTCCATGTCTCGCTTCTCCAGTAAGTCAGTGGTGCTGTCCTTGGCTTTGTGCCCATAGGTTGTGTATCAAGCTCCTCAACATTTCAGATCTTTCCAGGCACAAACCACTTGTGATGGTTGCCTTGCCCAAAACCAGTCTGTTCAGTCATTTTCCTTCACTCTTGGCAGGCCCAGGGCAGTAGATGCCAACTTATGGTAAGTCAACCTATCCATTATTCAGAGGTTCAGCAGGCAAAATATTGTCAATTTATTTCCATGTGTATCAGGATTCAGTTGGCAAGGTACAGCAAGTCTGATTCATGAGGCCTGAGTGGTTTCCAGTAGGTTTACTTCCACAAGTATCAGAGGATCCAGTTACCATGGTAGGATAAGTATACTTCCTCAGGTGTGTGTCAGGAAATTCACCTGGCAGTTAATACCTATGTTTCAGATTTCCTCAGTACATAATATTATTAAAGAAGCAGGCTACAAGATAGCTGGCAAGTATACAGGCATGGTACGGACAAAACAAAAAAAAAGACCCCAAAAAAGGAAAATTAATGACAAGGGGAGTCCAAGGGGCCACAAAGGCCCCCAGGCAGGGTTCAGAGGGTGCTGTTACTGAAGCTATTGATTCATTGAATTTACAGCAATTTAGAAGCATTCCAAAGCTTCTCCTGGCAGCTTTTATGGTGAATCTTGCGAGAAAAACAACTTGTTTTTTTAAATCAAATCATGTTGGAAACTATGTTGTACAAATAGTAGTGGAACTAGTCAAACTCTAACATAACGATGCACCATTCATGACAGTTTCATTTGCTTGAAGGTTTCATTTCAAGAGCAAGGAAATAGTGGATCAAGTGTGTGTTGAAATGACACATTGTGTTCTTTATACTGACACATTGACAGACATATCAATGACACTGTTGCCTGTCTGTTCAGACTTGCCAAAAGGAAGTTGGACGATCACTCCTTTTATGGAGCAAGTCTGCATGTTTGCTACGCTCCTGAGTATGAGACAGTCCAAGAAACCAGAGAGAAACTTCAAGATCGGCGGAAGATCATTGCTGCTAAAGTTCGTCAGTTAGGTAATTTTTTGGTGCTGTTTCTTTCTTTTGAGTGTGCGTGTGTGTGTGTGAGAGAGAGAGTATGTGTGTTCATGTAAGTGTGTGTGTGTGTTCATGTGAGAGAGAGAGAGTTTGTGTGTGTGTGTGTGTGTGTGTGTGTGTGTGTGTGTGTGTGTGTGTGTGTGTGTGTGTGTGTGTGTGTGTGTTTGGGGAAAGGGGGTGCGGGAGGAGGAGGGGCATCTAGACTAAGGCTTGCCCAATATAGTCTGGTGATGAATTTCAGATTGTTCTTTCATATGCTGTAGGACATATATATATATATAGTAATTATATGTTTGTTTTGTTATTTGTAGATAGATATCCTGCAAAAGTATTAAACCATACACTACAAATTGTCTTGGCTGCTGCTGCTGTTAGAAGTTTATTCCATAAGTATTATACCTGCACAGTTATTTGTTTCATTAAATTTAAAGAATATCACCTTTGACAGAGATATTGTCTTTGTATTTTGTTCTTGTTGCTGTTTGTTTCTTTTTCAAGCCACTCAAATGCTGTCTATGATGATGTTAACCAACTGATGTAAAATATGAGTGACAGAGAAATATAGGCGTTACACAATCACATGAATTTTACAGAAGGCATGGTGGATATTGTAGAAGAGAAATTGTCCTGATAAATCGCATTCTTTTTAACCTTTTATGTGTTTGGATCTTGTCTTAGAATGCTAGCAGTCACTCTCATTTCAAATATTTTTGTTTTTTTGAAGGCCGTCTCCATTCATCATTTCATGTGTCTGTGTGTGGTGCAGCTAAGGTCATTTTTGGATTCATGAACTGAATGTGTTTCAGAAAAAGAATCTGAACCAAGCAAAGGCCTCCAGACAAGCAGCAGCAGACCAGCAGGTGTTCACAGTGACGGCCCGCTTTCTTTGCCACCATCCCAGCAGAGACTTGCACTACCTCCTGCACAGCCACAGCCCCTGCCCCCAACCCTGACACAGTCACCACACATGATACAGCCACAAGCGCCGACACCCCCACCACCCCCGACACATCCACCACACCCACAACCCCCAACACACCTGACACACCGACCACCCCCGACACACCCACCACACCCACAACCCCCAACACACCTGACACACCGACCACCCCCGACACACCCATCATTGCCCCCACTGCTGTCAGTACCCCCTCCATCTTTACACAGCCCATCCACAGCATATGCTCAAAGTCCCGCTGGACCCCTTCACTTTCAGAGCGCACCATCTGGTCCTCATGCTGGTACACATGGCACGCCTCCTCAAGCCTTTCTTCACCCAAATCAAAGGGCTGACGGCTTGCCTGCGGATCAGGGTCTCGAGGAAAGCCAGCAGGGACTGGACAACTTTGTGTTCAGGATTCCACCACCCCCGATGCCTGGGGTGACCTTTGATGCCAGGCAGTACCGAACGCCCCACTTCAGCCGGAAAGATTACGGGTTTGCTTGGGTCCCGTCGGCAAACTCGGCCTTTCCTCCTGGCTATGACCCAAGGTTGCCGGAAGAAAGAAGCAGTGATGACAGGACGCATGCTTCTGAGGAAGGTGGTGAAACAACAAACGAGGCTGGTGCACAGCTTGTGCCATCAGCATCTGGTGCTGTAGTTTTCCATGAACATGCTCAGCCTGAACCAAAGGAACCAGCATCAAAACCGCCATTGCCAGTTCACAGTGGGGGAGGTGAGAAGATCATCATAAAACAGTACAAACCCAGAGGTCCACCTCCTCGCTTTGTACCCAGGCAGGTGCAGGAGAAAAAAGACTCCAATTCCAGACCAGCAGATGCAAATGTGCCCACAGAACGTAGCAAAGTGAAAGCCAAGGAAGACGGAATGAATCGTGAAATCCGCAGAGAAGCATTCCGGCTAGGGAACGACCAGGGCCCTTCACTACCGACAGACCCAGAGATGAGGGAGCAGCTGTTGGGAAAACGACCTCTGGTGGAACCCAAAGTTGAGGCTTCCGTTCTTACTTCTGTCAAGGCCATTCGAAAACGTCTGTCTAAGGTATGGTATGGTTGATCAAGCAAATTATTTTTTCTTTGTTTTTTGGGGGAGGTGGTCATTTCAGCAGAATCCACTGTATTGACATCCCCAGTTGTTTTGAGTTACTCTGTCAGCTTTGCTTCAACACAAAACTTGTATTTTGTTTCTAAATCACTTAAAGGGGATCCAGAGTTAGGATGCACACAAGTTTGGCATGAAGTGATGAAAGTGTGTAAATTATCAATGTGGCTCAAGTTCTTTTTTTCTTTTTTTTGCTTGAAATTTGTGCAAGATGCAGTCATGTTGGTTTACCCTACCAATGAAAAGCAGAAAGTCTTAGAGGTCAGCTCATGATGTATAGTAAATGTTCTTTCACTTGCATTGCACCAACACTTTGGAACACACTTCCAAAAAGAAATTAGATTCTCTCAGTCAGCCCCTTTAAATCAGCTCTTAAAACTCGCCTTTTTCCAACAACACTTATTGGTGTGTGACTGTGTGTGTGTGTGTGTGTGTGCGTGCATGCATGATGATCAGTTCACATCTGCTTGACTCAGCACATTTGTGGTGCTTCGTGTATTTTGTCATCGTAAATGTTCTAAATTGTAAAGCACTATCAGTATCAGCTCCCATGACAAGGGCGCTTTATAAATGTAAGTTTTTGTTAAGACTGAAATTATAACGAAAAACTGCTTCGAGGCATTCCATTTGTAAATTTATATCAAAATGGTTCATATTTCTTTGCTTCAGGTCCTTTTAAGAATCTCGCTTTCTAGTTTTCACAACTTTCTGCTCACAACATACCCCAAAACAGCAGCATCACTTGCTCCATCACAAGTTTAAGATTTATTATTGGTGTCTCAAATCCTTTAATTTTTTTAAAATATAGAATGTGAAATCTTTTTTTTTTTTTTTTTTTTTTTTGCCATCAGTTTATTTCAGAGACAGTGCAGAAGAAGCTGAAAACCAATCAAGGAGAGGTCAGTGAGAACGGCAAACCTTCTGGAGATTAGCAGCCACTCCTGCCTTCAGCTCCAACACTGGAATCTTCGGCAGCAGCCACCAAGGTTATAATCATGCAGGGAAGAATCGCAGCAGGATCTGCGTTCTGTCTGGTTGGACATAGAAGGGTCACATGGGAGTAACTGTATTTTGCACTTCCAAGACCCTCATCAGAGCAGCCTTGTGGCAACGAACTGAGAGGGATGACTTCCACTTCCTCAACTGGTGGCAGCAGGTTGTGGTCATGAGACTACGCACAGGCCACAACTTACTCAACGCCCACATGTTCAGGAAAATGAAGCTGGCACCATCACCAGCTGCAGTCTTGAAGACCACACAGCCAAACATGTACTGCAGCAATGCCCACTTCTGCAAACAGCAAGACAAAATGTGTGGCCAACAGCAGTACAGCTACACACCTACACACCAACTTCTCCGGCAGCAATGAGGAACTGGAGAAGACGGCCACATTCAACTTGCAGGCTGGACTCTCAGTGTAGTGGCAGTTGACAAGAAAGAACAAAAAAAGAACAAAGCACCATCTTGCATTCACTGTACTGTTTGGAGAGCTGGGCTTATCACAGAATGTGAGGGGACATATTTTGCTCCATTTTTTTTTTTTCCCTGCTGTTCCGGTTACTGATATTATTGACACAAACTGAGCCAGATGTGTTTGGTCCATATGCAGTTTGTTCTCAAAACCTGTCCAGCCAATTTCAGAATGTTGACTACAGCATCATTGCCTTGATGGCAAAATTGATCTTGTGATACTACCAGTACTGCCTTTGTATGTTTGTTGGTGAGGGAAAGAGGTGTGTGTGTGTGAGAGAGAGAGATTCTGCACGCAAGTATACATGCATTGTGAGATGGTTGTGTTGATCGCATTTGGGATGGGATGAAAACCTAGTCCACAGGACTAGAACAACTTTTTCCTAGGCCCATAATTATCATGAAGGTTTTACATGAGCAAGTATGACAAGGCACTCAAAGACAGCAGAATGTATTTATGGAGGTTTATTATCAAACTAAAAATACAGACCGAACAACACATGCAACACCTCATCAGTCACATCATTATCATCAGCTACATGTATCACAAGTGTCCCCCTCCACTGTAGCCTCAAGAAACACTTGCCTCAGTCACCTTCAAGTACTATACACACCCTCTGGAACACACTGCATCACTTTGATGCATACCACATAGAACATGGGGCATCACCTTAATGCATACCACATGGAACACAAGGCATCACTTTCATGTGTTCCACAGGGCATTGCTTTGACGCATACCACATGCAGCACGTGTTCCACACTGAAAGTAAGGCATCGCCTTGATGGAAACAACATGGAACGCATGGCATCGTCTTAATGTGTACCACATGGCACACTCGGTATCGCCTTCATGCATACCACATGGAACACACATCATCACATCCAGGTGTTCCATGTGGAACGTAAGGCGTCGCTTTGCTGGATACAACATGGAACATGAGGCATCACTTCCATGTGCATGTGGAACACAAGGCGTCACTTTAATGCATATCACATGGAACTGCCTTGATGCATACCACATAGAACACCAGGTATTGCCTTGATGTGTACCACATGGAACACTGAGCATCTAAAAGCATGTCACATGGGACGCATGGCATCGCCTTGATGCATACCACATGGCCCACATGGTATTGCCTTGATACATACTACATGAAACAAGGCATCGCCTTGATGCGTACCACATGGAACATAAGGTAGCGCCTTGACACATGCGTACCACATGGAACAAGGTAGCGCCTTGACACAAACTAAAGTGGTATATTGAGTTTAACTTGGACACATGTCACAAGCAACACAGGTCATAACTTTGGTGCATGTCACATGTAGCACATCACGATTTTGATACACACCACATTACGTAATGCGAGGCATAACTTCAAGACACACCCATTGGAGCAGGAATTTAAAAAAAAATCAAGTTTCAATTCTCACATATTCTCTGTGAACGTTTTCTTATGACAAAGAGAAAGCGGACACAAAATTTATGACCCCAAAAGCCATGCTAACTGAACCACTGGTCAAAAGTGATGCATCATACACCATGGAGGGATAATGCCGTAGCGACGAGCACTCAAGACAGAGTCATACGTAAAACTCACACAATAAGCTTGCAGTGCAAGTCACACTTGAAGGGATCTCTCCAATGGAGCTCAAGTGAACTTATCAAAAATGTCAGTTAAAAAAAAAAATTAAAAAAAGATACAATGTTGCCAACTGATATCCAGGGCTAAAAATTCTGACATTCTAAAATACGGAGAATGGATGGGATCAGCAAGCAGCGAGGAGGCTGGTGGGCCTGACACACAAGTGTCAAGGTCAAGGACCAACCCAAAACAAAAACAAATGCTGTGTATGTTTCATGTCATCAAAACAGTCCTATGGTCACACAAACAATAACAAACCCTCTCACAGCAGGGCCTGGACACATACCTTTGAATTTTTAGGAGAAATGCTACGCAACCTTTACCCCCTTCAGTAACGGTCAAGATCGCAAAAAGGTTCTGTGTACACGTATGTAGCTGATCCTGTGTATGCATTCATCAGGCCTGCTACAACAGTGCAGTGCATCTTTAGTTCCAGAGCTTTCTGAAGAAACGAAATTTTCCACTTTGTTTTGTTGTCTGCTGTTACCCTGAAATCTACTGAAGGCATGGGATGGTTTGAGAGTGTGCATGAAACAATACACTATGCGGTCCTCGCAAGGAAACAAGGAAATGATCAGAGGCAAACCAGTCAAGTTTCTATTGCGGGAGGAAGGATGGGGGTAGGTATAACAAATGAAAGCCCTACCACATCACAATTGGGAAAATACAAACAGTTCATAACAGGTATCCCATTGCCCTTTGAGGAACAACAGAATAGTCATGCTGCAGACACACTGACAGTAGTGACAAAAAGAAGAAATTTGTTTCCACTTACTTTTCCTACATAATCCTGAATCAGGTGAAATGCTTTGCATATCATGTAATTCACATTCAAAATTCAAAGAGACCGAACAACATTAACAGCAGCAACAACAACAAAAATGTGCTTTGAAAAATTATTGGCATTTGCCTTTTAACAACTCGACTTTATACATGAAACAAAACTTGGCCTAAATTCATCTTAAAGCAGCAGAACATTACAGCAATAATAAATAACTACGATGTTTACTGGGCCAATTCTTTGACAAGAAAAAAATGCTGTAAACACTGGACAAATAAAGCGACACTGATGAGGGGGGAAGGTCAGCATTTTTTTAAAGTTCATATCCTTTGAGAACGGCCAAGATTACAAAACTGGCTATTTTATGTGCTACATCTAAAAGGGTCGCCAACAGATCTGCCAATTAAAAATAACAACACTGGGCATAGGTCAGGCTTAGAATATATACACAACTAACACAGAGTTAACGTTGGCCCAACGCTCACCGCTGCAGATTCACATTTTTCTTTGAGTCAACAATCCTCCCAGACTGTACAAATTAATGGAAAAACATGCCCAAGGCAATCAATACTGCCTAAGCCTTTTTCCCTTCTCAAAAGAACTGTATTGCTGGTGTCCTTTCCTTTCAACAAATTTTGTCTCAAAGACATTTAGCTAGCCAAAGACAGCCATTCTGAAAACTGCTCCTCAGGAGAGTTCACAAAAGCACAGAAGACCAGCAACATGGTGTACTGCTGCCTACAAACAAGTCCTAAGTATCCTCTGTCATATTTAAAGAGTTATATTCAGAAGTAATTTGCCATAAAGCAGATACACTGGCGGGAAAACAACCCTCACAAGTGGCTTGCTTCTCAGAAGATCTGAAGCGCTGAGGAGCTTGAGACACTCTTTCTGGGCACCTATCACCTGGAGGAGAGAGATGCTGAAACAGGAAGCACTAGACAATCTTCCCTGAAAGGAGGAGAGAGGGCCATCATCAATCAGACCAACACTGGAACTGTTTCAAAGGCAACGCTGGGGAAACTTCTCAGAGGCTGGGTGGAGGAGGGCATATGGGCTTTTCCAAGCACCTAGATACCATCTTGAACTGAACTGAACATACTGTGTACTACCACTATGTCACATGATGTCCTAAATGGACAGAAAGAGCTAAGAACAAAAACTGCTGATCACTTTTAACACAAGAGGTTCAGTGGATTTGTTTTGCTAAGGGGTTTGCGATAAGTGGGTTACACAAATGGGCTACTAAAACTAGTACAAGACACCTTGCATCTTAGTACAGGTTGCTAAAAGCAGTGTCATCTGTCATTGTATTATGCATCTGAATATTAAAACATAAACAGTTTACCAGACAGGCTTGGGGAAAAAAAGTATGTTCTGTGAAGGAAGTGGTGTTTCCAATTTTGCTGTGATGGTGTGAAGCAGCTGACTGTAAGAAATTAGAAGGAAAAAACCCACTTAAATTGATATGGCCAAGGTCACAAACTGATCTTTAACCTCTCATCTCCCTAAAATATCCACTTTGTGTACACAGAACACATACTCAACTTTCCCCTTTACCAAACTACCTGACAAAAAAAGAAAGGTCAATGAATATACAACAACTTAAATGTTTGTTTTCAGCAGATGCAATACAAAATGGTTGCAGAGTAAACAAAACATGGATTCTTCAGCATACACACATGTATTATATATATATACACACAAATCAAAACTCGAGGACAGACATGCAGAGAGAAATGCTAATGCAAAAGACATTCACATCCCTTCCATCTTCTTTCTCTCAGAAACTAAACAGACACAGCACATGGAAAAGCGAAAGAACGGAACCGTCACACTCTCAGGTTTGCTATATCAGAACTGCCGATGACCTCTCCATTTTATTCATCTGTTTCCTGACAGCTTATTCAGTTGTTGTTTTTTATCTCAGAAGATCAGTTATAAAAATATAAAAATATTGGAAGAGGGGAGGGAGCACTGGTCCCCAGCAGTGGGGGGAGGGGAGGGGGGGGGGGATGCACTGAAGGTGCAGGGGAGGGGGTCACACAGGCAGTTGTGGAAGGGGGTAGCACTGGTTGGAAAGAGGGAAGGGAGTCAGTGGCTACCACTCAGCCACCCCCCTTCACCTAAAAAGACTTGGACTCCTACCATTTTATTATCAAAACTAGTAACTAGTACAGCTGAGAAAAAAAAGGCCTAACACTATTATGACTATAACAGTAATACTGTAACACTATTAAAAATATATATAATATTTCAAAAAAAACATCAGACATGTCACAAAAAAGACGCAGAGAGAGTACAAAAAAGAACAAAGTTTGACATTCAAACTGGTTTTCAATAATGGAATAAACTAAATGAGATGGCAGGACATATAAAGAAATGTATTAATAATGCAATATGAAACAAAACATAGGCAGAACAGCAATCGCACAGCTTCGAGGTGAATAGCAACCACAAGCAAAAACATCTATTGTTAAAACATCCTGATCTGAATGAAAAAATAGACTGTCAAGGCAACATCTGTTCACTGAAAGGGAAAACACGATAGACACACACTAAAATGCACATCCATTCATAAGTTCAAGTCTATCCACTTCCAACATCCACCACATTTTGACCGGATGTACTCATAAAATACAGCAAATCAATGTTATCATTTTTAAAAGACATGCTTACATGTGAAACAAGAAACATTCAATCTTCATATCATCTCAACATTTTTTTCTGTCTTCTTTATTTTCCTGTTTACTGTTAACCATCTAGAATTAGAAAGGGCAGTCAACACTCTGTCACAAAAATATTTCATTCCAAAAAGAACACAAATAAAAAATAAAAACTGCATACACAAGCTCTTAAGTTAACACCAATGTGTACATGTCGCAAGAAAACAAAACAGGAAAGGGGAGGAAATTCAACATCTCACACCAGCTTTGAGATGTCCTTTTTATTAAACAGTACTTCTTTGATCATGATGCGCAACTCCTAATCAAGCACCATTTCATCAGGCGTCCGGTAACATCAAGAAGACTATACAAGGTCACAGACACTGTGCTATGTATCTGCTTGACCGCAGGGCTTCAGTCAAGTCAGATGCTTTCACTTCCCTGGGCCAGGGATGCTTTCAGCCATAGTAACCTCTCTGATGTGGCAAGGTCAAACTTCTGAGGTCAGCACGCAGTGGTCTGAACAGCAGGGATGCGGCACGGGCATGCATTCACCATGCAGATGCAGTAAAGTCGCATGCAGTGAAAGCATGCATGCACCGTGCAGATGCAGAAAAGTTGCACACATTCAAAACAAATCTCACCCAGCTCTGACAGCATCGTTAAGTTCACATGGAGGAATGAAAACAAAGTGCGACTTGGCCCAGGAACCGGCAAAGACCCTCTCAGGGTCTCACTAATGGTTAAATATTCTATGGCTACACGTTGCTCCATCGGCTGCTGTCTTCCGAGCGCAGTTTGACGGGACCAATCTGAATGGCCAGTGAAAAACAAGAAGTAGAAATAACGCCCCACATCAAAACAAATCCAGCACTCCAAACTTAGAATATTTATTCTCTAAACATCAGACTGCGTCTTAATTTTATTCAGGTCTTGCTTTTAGCTGGGTGGGTGGGTAGGGTGGGAGGACTTTACTGAGATGCTGCAACTTTGTTGGAACACAAGAGATTCTGCTATAATAAGATACAGAGAATAATGAGAGAATGAAAAACATACTATCAAATTAAAATCTAGAGGAATTTACTATAAAACTTTTTTTTAACAAATCCCAGATCATTCCAATATTAAATTTGGACTCTTCCCCATAAATTTCTCAGCCACAATATTACACAAGGTAAGATGATTAAAACTGTAGCTGGCTTCAGAGTTGGTCTGAAGATGCATTTGGATGACACCACCCTGCCCCCCAACCCACCTGAAAGTATCAAGCAAAAGGTGTACCGGGCTGAGGAGTTGATCCAGGACAGAAAAAGCTGTGTGGAGGAGGTTGCATCTGTGAAGTGTACATGGTGTATATGTCATTTCGCTTGAGTTGTTTCACAAATGAACAAAACTTTGTGCACTACGTCAACTCAAAGGAAGAATATGCTCACTTCAAAATGTCCACATTTGACACATACATTTATATATATATACTTATGGCATGTACTTGTGAAGCAATAATGCATGTTCATGCACAAGCCTAAAGATTCCACATTCCCAGGAATATTTTCTTCAACACTTTAAAAAAAAGTACATTTCATGCAGCACTGAAAAATAAATTTGAACAAAACTATGGAAGTTTTGATAATTAACACTTAAAGGGGCACCGAACCAAGGACACAACACCCCCCACCCCAACAGAAAAAGACACATCAAAGGTCCTATCAATAGGAGTGGAACAAAAACAACATCACTAACAACGATTTGTGTTTGTGGTCAATTTAGGGCCTTAGTTTGTTCAAAACTGACGTTTGAAAGTCACTCTGAACATGACATGAGTGCTGTCATTTTGATTCAGTCTGTGACGTCACTGATGCAGACTGCCTACAAGCTCTGAGGGCTGCAAGTGCCAGTTTACCAGCAAGAAGTCTGAACAGGAACTCGCAAAAAGGATTCTGGGTTAATCTAAAGCCCTTCAACTTTGACACAGTCTGAAACAAAAAACAAGGCTCAGAGCACCTGTGCTGAATTAACAAACAAGGGAGTTAATTAGCACTCAAAAGACATCACACAAACATGACAGCAATGACCCAAGTCAACTACGGTAACTAACTGTCGTGCTAGGCCTTGTTCTGTTTCAGAGTGACAATTCACTCTGAGGCTAACACATAAATGTGTGTATTTGTGTCCTGACATGTTGAGCTAGTTTTGAGATCAAAGGACTGAGTCCGCTCTTGATTAAAAATTGGTTTTGTCTCATGCCTGTGCACACCTGTCACAGAGCACGCCTGAAACGAAGGGCGGGCATGCATGCCACTGGGGGGCATCCTTTTTTTTCAGCATGTACCTCTGGTTGAATTTATGTACCTTGTATTTACTCGCATGCCAGGTAAGAGTACTGTAGGCAACTCGGGCCTTTGTTGTTGTTTGTGTGACATCTTTTGAGCGCTAATCAACTCCTTTGTTTGTTGATCCTTGAATTTTGAGCTGGAGTTTGCAGAAGAGAAGCTGCAGTAGGCTTCTGAGAGGGAGAAAGAAAGGGAATCTAAATCTGTTGCAGAAGTGACTGTGACACAGTGTGTAACTGTGACCAGTGTTTGTTTGACATTGCCACTGTACCCGAATGAGTATACCTGCTGCAAACACAATAACATAACCATTTCAAGTTTTGAGAACAATGACTGCATAACTGAGTATCCTTTGTTTGCCATTATTGTTCTAAATCAAGCTGTTCTTGAAAATGCTCCTGTACTTGACAGGGCTTACAAAAAAAAAAAGTCTGTGCTGCAGCAAATGCACCGGGCAACTGGTAAGCATCTCTGAGTTTGTTAACGATGAAATGGGGAATGAGTTGGGAGAAGTGGGGGCAGGTGGGGGGGGGATTTTCAAATTTCATCATTGTTATCAGACATTTTGCTTTACTTGGCCCATAGTAAGTGGGTGTGTTGTTCAGATCTATGTCACTGTGGAGGAATGAGTGAACAACTGCTGGTGAGGTTGACAAAACAGAACAGATCCGGGGAAACGTACTCACCTATACGACAAAACACAAGGCAACAATGAAACACAAATGCTTTCAACAGAAAACTGCCTTCTTCAGTTGCACCTGAAGAAGACAATTTTCTGCCGAAAGTGCTTGTATTTCATTGTTTCCTTGTGTTTTGTCGTACAGGTGAGTACATTTCCCTAGATCTGTTCTACTATGTCACTTTGACAAACCAGCTGCAGGGATTGGAAATTGGACTGCTCTCGTCAGTGTTAACTTGCTCCTTTGCCACCAATGCAAAATACAGCCAAAAGCATTGTACTGCGGCACACTGACCAGCGTACAGCCTCTGTACCAGTGACATCATGAGCCAACCTTTTCCTGCTCTTCATTAGTAAAGAGTAAACCAACATGGCTGTGCCCAGAAGAGCTCAAATCCAAATACATACTAACAGAACCAGACTTTCTGGAAATCAGTTCCACACTTTCTATGTATTCAGGCCTGTTTGTGTCATTGGTCCGGTTTCCCTTCAAAGCAGTGTTTTTGGTCTGAACTGAACTTGACAAAAGGAGCAGAGTGGTGGTGGTGGCGCTTGGTGTGGGGAAGGGAGGGGAAGGGAGGGGGTTTGCTGTATTGTGCAACATGTTCGTGAATGGTTCATCAATGTCCATGCTTTCAACCTGCAAGTAAAAAGTGAAGTACCCTGATGGTACACTATCATCTGCTAACCCCCCCCCCCTTTCCTTCCAAACTAACGCAATATATTCCCTTTTCTCTGGATTTTCAAACATGTATTCTTGCTGTTGCTAGAAATATTAAATATTAATTTTTCTAGCAAAATCAACTACATCCGAAACAAATCCCAAATTCCTTCAAGTCACACCTAACACTGTTTACCTCACTGTAAACAAAATACTTTTTAAATACAAAAAAAAGAAAAAAGAAAAAAAAGAATGGTGGTCCGTACTGAGTGAAGAGAGGGAACACACTTCCGCTGTGAACTGATTGTCCATCTTGTGCCATGTGCAGCTGTTCACGATGTTCACGAATCACCAGAGTTCTTCACACCAGACAGAAATCACTGCACTGCTGTTCATGACAAGTTGAAAGCACTGTTGCACCTCACTGTAGAACTAGGCCCACCTAAGAACCAAAAAAGAAGAAGGGAAATGGTCACTGTCAGCAGTCTACCACTATCATTGGCAGGAGTTGCCACAAGTATCATTTCTGTCGCCACGAAAGTTTAGTCTCGACAAACACGTGCTTATCGCAACAAAACATGTCTTTTGTCATGACAAAAGTATGCTTGTCACAACAAAACTTTTGTCACGACAAACATATTTTTGTCACAACATAGCTTTGTCCTGACAAGCTTATTTTTGTCGCAACAAACACGTCTTTTGTTGCGACAAAACTATTGTCACAACAAACATAATTTTGTCATGACAAACATTTTGTCATGGCAAGCATACTTTTGTCATGACAAAAGATGTGTTCTGTCATGACAAACACATGTACATGTTTGTCATGACAAAAATTATACTTGTGGCAGCTCCCGCCAATGATATACCACAGCTACTTCTAATAAAGCCCTTTAAACATCAACTGCTCAAAACAAATCCACCCATTCATTCATCAAGTCCTGGTCTTCAAAAACAAGGGTAGCAAGCAGCCAGCTGACTCATATTCACAAATCGTAAAACAATGTCCCATATTTTCAGCACTCCCCAGTGACCTTGAAAATGGGTCAAGGCCACTAAAACTGGCTACCTGAATGCAAAGCTCTAAAGACGTGACCACATCTCAAAAGCTCACTTACCTTTTTTGCATCCATGGCAGGGCATCTCCAGTTGTAGAGATAATACTGCAGGAAGCCATCGCCCACACCAAACTTGAGCTTCTCCAGGAACTGTTTGTTCTCCATCAGATCTAGTGCATTGAAAACGTCAAACCCCATCTGCACAAACAATCATGTGCTGTTGGGTTTTCCCTCTCTTTTTTTTAAAAACAAAGGAGGATTTCAATTCAGCTGTTGTGGTAGCAAGAGCCCAGTTGTGCTGCTGGTTTTAAAAATGAAATGCTAACTGGTAAAAACACTGGCCAGAAGTGTTATTTTTTAAAACAGGGTCTGACCTATGAGAACATGTTGCATATGCACTGATTAAACAGGCATCAACATTAGCAAATAAACCCACCCGTGGTAGTAAATCTGACAAACTTCACACACGCAGGTCACACTCGATGGTCAATTGCTCATTAGGGCTTATTTACAGTCTGGCCAGTCAGAAACAAATAGTTGTAAAAGAAGAGTGGCCTTGTAACAGATGAGTGGTTGCTCTTCCATTGTACCTATGCCACCCCAACAATGTCTCAAAAAAGGACATTAAGGTTTCTGCCCAGACAAGAATGCATCAATTTGAATTATCTGTCTTGAATTTGTATCCAAGGACAGAGAATTCTATGTGTGGTTTCTTCTCTGTGCATGTAACTGTTTGACAAATACTGAACTGAATGGAGAGAAATTAGGAAATGCAGCTGTTTCACATTTCAAGCATCGGTGTTCACGAAAAAGCTGGCATTAAGGTTTCCATCATCCACCAGTCACAAAATTAACAGTGTAATATGAGTTTCCATGTGCCTACCCATTGCATACAATTTTAATTGGATAAGAATTTATTGCACACATCAAGCATGCAACTTATGGTTTCAACTATCAGATATTGCTTTGACCCTAAAATTAGGTCAATTCATTGTAAATTGTAAGCATGTGTAAAGCTCAATGAGAACTTGCATCAAAGAAATTTGCCCCCCCCCCCTCAAAATAGACACACACACACACACCAAAAGCACTGACATTTTTTGCTACAACGAGAGCGTCCTGCATCAGGTCCACCCATGGGGTGGCTCCAGACACGTTGTAGAAAGAGTAGGCGGCGCGCAGCAACTTATGAGTCGGATGGTGCATCACCGTCGAGGGCAGCGTGTAGAAACTGACAAAGTCTGTGATGTCACCATCACGCTAGAACAAATACATAAACATATACAGGTCACTCTTGGCACAAGTCACATGACAGCAGCCCATACAGTGTAAAAACAAACCTCTGTGCAATAAGACCAAGCAATGAAGGTGGTTCATAGGGGAGCAGGGATAGCTCCATGGTTAGCGCATCAGACTAGTGATCAAAAGGTTGCTGGTTCGAGTCCGGGCAGGTGAATTTTCCTCTCCACAGTCAACTTTCTGTGCTGATTCTTATTTCAGTATCCATTCCACCCCTATGTTACTGCAGTAGCATGTAAAAGATCCCAGTCATTCTGCCAAATGTGCAGGTAGCAGGTTACACCTAAACGCACATGTACTCTACGTATGTGGCTTTGCATGAACTGACGTGAGAAGGAGACAAGACAGCAGCAGTTTCACATAGCACCAGCCATGTAACAACCAAACAGTGCTGTACTTACACCACTACAGTGGATATTCAAAAACATGCTATAAAGAGCTACAGTCATTTATTTACAATCACATGCGACAAGAGCACAGTAAGTCTGCTCAAGAGCAGAGAACAGTGTTCTATATAAAAGTGACCAAAAACATGTTCCTGAACAAAGACAGCAAACGTCTTACCTCCACAACAAAGCTGTCCACAATGTTTTCCCGAGGAATGAACCAATGCCGGAACTCCTCTTCTGAGAACAGTGGAGCCAGGTCAAACTTCTGCATATACTGCAAACAACAACCACACTCTGAATAGCAACTTCACATACCTTGGACTACGCACACTGGAGTGCAAAACAGGATCCAACATGACATGCTGAAGAAGTACCAGCCACACTCGCAGTCTTAATTCAAAGGGAAAAGTGATGCAAACAAGTATCACAGGCTCAATAGACAGAAATGAAATTTAAAAAAATAAACACTCAGCAGTATTTCTAATGACAAACTGTCCCTCAAAGTAATGCTGAAAGCATTACAAATCTTCCCAATGCTGCCACAACACTGCCATGTACATATTATAACAGCATTATTAGTACATATAGCTGATGAAATGCAGGTTTTGTTGTTCCTGCTCTGGTTGTGATTTTAGCTTGGAGAATATATTATGCCACAATACTGCTTGAAACGACAACAAAAAGTGCTAAATTTGAAATCCTTTTTCCTTTTCTTTTTGTTGTTGTTTTTGTTCGAAACATAAATTTGTTGTAAGACAGGAAAACACACTGTAGCCATGTGTGCGTGCGCACTTTTTCAGCTCAGAAATCTGACTAGCTTGGGCAGTGGAGGGGTTAAATAAAACTGCTGCAGACCCATTTAAACATCCAGACACATTCCACACAGAAAGTTAAAAAAAAGAAAAAAAGCTGAGTAATTCTCATTATAATTTAAAAAACAAAACAAAGGACCATACCCTAATGAGAAGATTGTACGCATCTGGTACATCAGCCGGTGTGAATTTCCTAAAGCCTGGCGTCCTTGGTGTCTGCAAGCAAAAATCAACTTTACTGAGCATTTACCTTCATCATACAGCTGCTCTCCAAAACAGCTTTTTGCACCACTACCAATTTTACTTAGCCTACACATCATTTCTACTCGTTAGTTGCTTAAAAACTGCAACATGCACAAACAACAAGGCAACTGTCCCTAAAAATCATTTGTTGTTGTTAAGTAAAAGTGGTGCTAAACATCCACAGAAACCCTAAAGCTTGTTAGGGAGAGGCTGTTCTTGTTGATCGCTCTTATATAGCACTATTCTCAGCTCTCAAGCAGACTCACTATGCTCTTGCTGTACATGATGCTGAATGTGTGACTCACTGACTGTAGCTTTTTTACAGTATGTTTTTGAATATTCACCATAGTGGTGTACTTACAGCAGTATTTGATTGTTACATGGCTGGTGCCATGTGAAACTGCTGCTGTCTCAGGACACAGTCTGTGTACACCATACAACTATGCACCTGTTTACAATGTCACTTCATTTCGAGCTACCTACGTAGGGTGCATGTTTGTTTAGGTGTAATCTGCCACGTGTGCAACACTATAAAAACAAACATTTTACCTTACAGCTTCCTAAAATAATGTTCTTCGGTTGCAAACTTCACACATTCTTCAGTTTTACTTTTAAAAATTCACCCAATATATAATAACAATCCTGGTTGACTGGGTGTAAAAAAATAGTTACTTACTTACTTTCTTTTAAAAATACTACCAATACTAAGTATGTTCTAGATCATTCATGCAAGTGTGCTTCAAAAATCTGACTCAAAATAGTATTTAAAATTACAGTTAAAAATCAAACTGCTTAAATCCTTCAAAAACACTTCTTTTCCCAAAACTGTAGACATGCCATGTTTTCTGTTCCATACTGCTGTCTTCATCCATCTCAAAGCTCCATTTGCTGCCCATTTTACGCTGTGTAAATTTAGCTTTGTATAGTCAGAATGCTTGTTTGTGCAGGTGCCTCTGGGTGCGTGTGTGTGCATGTCTATGTGCTCAGAATGGTTTCTATGGACAAGATTTTGTGCTTTACAAATACTTTAATTAATGATTATCTAACACAAGGATACAGGGCAACAAAATGTCAACTGTGGAGTTTGGGCACTTGCAATGTTGTTTGCCGAACACCTGTACACATCGATGGCATCAAAATCACTGATGAAACAAAACCACGTGCATGAAAAATTGTGAGCACAAAAGCAATCTCAGGTATATTTTCTGCTCTGAGAGCTCTGTTTGCGAAGCAAACTGTCAAAACATTTTCCTGTGTCCCAAGAAATGGTATGGCTGTCATTGTTTGGGATTTAGTGTTAACACAGATGCTGATGCATGTGATTGCACAGGGGGACTGCACAGACACCGTGAGACTGAGAGTCTGCACTGGAAGCTGACCCTTTAAAAAAATCCCTTGCCACACCAGGGAATCAAGCTCACATCCATAATGTGCCTGGCTTTTTGGTCTGACACTCTGCCAACCAAGCTACCCTCACCCCAACTCCCTCTGGTTCTCTTTCATATCATATTACATGCTTCAGCAAAAGAAACTGGGCTAGGGAAGTGGGGTCAGAGAGACAAAAAAAGAAGAAAGATGTTGCAGCTACAGCACAGAAACCTACGTCTGGCAGCTTGTAGAGCTTGAGTGTTCTTTGCATAGTCATGTTACGACTGAGGTGAGAGAACTTGACTTCAATCAACTTCCGTGGGTTCAGAGATCTGTGCCAATATCTGAAACAGACACATCAACGACCATCAAGGTCTGACTCCACTGCCATTTCCTGCATAATCCTTATATCAAGATAACTTCCTTTTTTAAATCAGAACAATTCATACATATTAGATCCCATTCTGAATGACAGCTGGCTGTTTCCAAGGCATGATCATTCACAATATATTCTTCAGGATCAATATTATTAACTATATCCTAGCACAAAAATTATACATACATCCCACGAAAACTGTACCACAGAAGTTAGAACTGTGGTCCTTGTATTCATCTAGGAAAGATTTTGGCATAGCATTCTTCTCTCAAATGTTGTTTTAATAAAAATGGGATTTTACTGCACCAGAGCTAACCAGTAGTACCACAGACACCAGCATAAAGGAGCAGTGCACAGACAAGGTAACAAGCTAAACTTGAATTCCCTTGAGAGGCAAAGACCACAGTGCTTTTTACAACCCAATCTTTACCTTTTACAACCCAACCTTTTCAGTGGAGCACAACCCTATCTTTACCTTTTTACTAATTTTAGTGCTGCACAAGCCAATCTTTACCTTTTTAGTGAGGCCCAACCCAATCTTTACCTTTTTAGTGCTGCACAACCCTATCTTTACCTTTTTAGTGTAGCCCAACCCAGTCTTTACCTTTTTAGTGCAGCCCAACCCAGTCTTTACCTTTTCAGTGCAGCACAACCCTATCTTTACCTTTTTAGTGCAGCCAAACCCAATCTTTGTCTTTTCAATGCAGCCCAACCCAATATTTACCTATATAGTGCAGCACAACCAAGTCCTTCCCATCTTTTGGCATTAACTATTTTAGCCCTGCTTTTTTTTCTTTCTCCAGTACAGCACAAAGCAGAATCAAACCTAGCTCCACACTGTGAAACACTACTTCCTACTCCACGCCATTTGTCCGCTTTCCATAGCCACCAGGGGCACCCTCACCTACAAGATGCTACTGGTTTTGGCAAAACAACCCCAGCTGTGTACACGGCCTGGAACAGCCCTTGCTGGTGCACACGTCTGGTGATTTCCTTGATCAAAACGGGCGCCACTCGCTTTGAACGCAGCTTCTTGTGCACACACAGAAAGTTGATCTCCACCATTTTCTTTGTTCTGAAAAAACACACACAAAAACATAACACTTGTGTATACATACCACTATATGTGCAGACTTGTAACTCTGTGTGTATTTGCTTTTCACATCTTTGTACAATTGTATTTTGTGTACAGTTGTATTTTATGTGCATGTGTCAGTGCGTAGTCTAGAGTTTATGATATCTGCAGTTTGCAAGTATATTTAAAATGAAACCCTAATACATTCTGATACGTTGATGTACTAGAGCATAAATTCTGCTGTGAACCTATTTAGATGCTGTACACCCCAACTGTTTATTTTAAGTAGGATCATCGCACATAATAAATCAATCAAATCACAAAGAACTCAATAGCAAAATTCACACCACAGTTTCAGCAGGGATTCACAGACCTACACACACACCTTGCACTGACAAGCAGGAAGTGTCCACTTCTCTCTTTCTGTGTTTGTGACTGACCTGTTGTATATTTTGACGTTGGCCGGAACAGCGCTGATGAATCCGACCAACTTTTGGCTCTTGACCACCCGCACCCCGCAGTGCCACACTCGTAACCAGCCAGGGGGCTGCAGCGCCCTGAAAACAATGCAACAGCAGTAACAATCATTACACACATATCACATGACAAATATAGTGACAGACCATGCAAGAAACAACTTGCAGTGTTATAGAGTAGATGCAATCACTTGTCACTGTCCTAGATTTTACATGCATGTGTTGTTCTGTTTGTTTCATTGGTGGAGTGTGCTGATTGGCTGGGTAACAGGCTACTTGTGTTATTTGACTCTTTCACTTGCAGTCACTTACCATTGTAAAAATGCTGGTGAATAGTCAAATCTAAACATGTTGTCATCATCTTCTACGTAGTTCTCATTGAGCAAGGTGTACAACTCTTTCAGCTGAAACAAAGAAAGCACTTCACCATTAATTTCAATCCAGTACTATAAAAAAGAAAAAAAGAAAAAAAAAAAAAAGAGAGCATAAAATGCACTGATTAATGCTACAGTTTAACTTGATGGATCAGGTCATCTTATGGATTCAATCCAATCCCCGTCTTGTGTGCGTGTATGTGTGTGTGTGCGTGTGTCTGTTGTTAGTGTTATTGTAAAGTACCCTGTGCTCCCACCTTGTGTGGTAGATCTAGAAATCCTCTTTATTATTATTATTATTACTGGGTGGGCAGGGGGAATGGGAACAACTGGCACCTAACCTGAACAGAGTTGAAAATGAACCTGGATAAGGCAGCAGACATAGCTCAACTGGACTTTACCCCTGAAGAGATGAACTGAGAAAGAGAGGTGTACTTGTAAGGCTAGAGACAGAGAGACAGACAAAAAAAGTAGAGACAACACAAAAGTTCATGGTGTTAAGCTTTCAGCCCAGTCAAAAACAGGTGGAACAGGAGAAGGAAGGGGGGCAGGGGGGTATGAGGCTCAGACAATCACAACTGAATAGACACAGAATGAATGCATAAAATACAGACAGCAAAAAGGAACAGGCAGACAGTCAAACACTGAAGAGCAGCCATCACTCACAATTAGAGGATCACCAATGTCAAGTGTGTCCCAACAAAATCCAGCTGGTAATGACAACGGTTCTGCTCGAATGTCTCCAATTGATTTGTCTGGCTCTATCTCCTCATTGCCTTCTATCACGTCATCTGAAGCAGTCACCAGAAATGAGCAAGACATTTTACACAATGTGCAGTAAACATCAATATTATAATCCATATCACTCCACATTTGCCATTTATCAACAACAACAAAAACTAAAATTCAGTCCAGCCTCTAAAGTCTAACATACATACATGTAACATTTGAAGAAAAAATAAACATGTCTCAATTACTTAAGTATAATGTGCACATTGCATGGCTATAGTAATAGTCTAATACTAATAAAGTAATAGCTACACTATACACACAAAAGTACTAGGCTGTATAGAATTTCTTCTATCACTGAATGAAACTTGCCCTGATATAACCATACTGGTTGACTGGGCATAAAATACCAAATTACTTCTATCACTGAAAAAAAAAAAATCTATATAATTTATATTAATTTTATATTATAATAACCAAATTCTCAACATCATTAATGAACAAATTCAAAGTTTAGCTACTAACACTAGTAACTAATAGTAGTAATAAGTACTACTAGTATCACAATAAATACTATTTCAAAGCTGCATAAATTTCAAAATCAGATGTACACATGATCTTCCATAACATGTATTTAATATAGCATATGTGTCATATTATACTACCAATATCATGTCATGAAGAGCTCTGTCAGAAGAAGAAAAGAAAATATTAGAGTTTTGCTATTGTGTTTTTAATATTTTCAAAGCATTGCTGTACTTTTTTTCCATAAAACTAGAATATGTGTAATGCAAAGTTTTACAATATAATATACATTTCTTTGCATAATTAAGCTTCCTTTAAGTCAGTACATGACAGTACAATTTTTCTGTTAGGATTCAAATCCCAGGTTTAGAGCTTTACAAATACAACAGATGCCAAAACACTACAAAAAACAAAAACAACTTTAAAAATCCATAAGTAAATAACAGAAACACTAACACTGGAAATCAACAAATATTTCCAAAGAAAATGACCCCAAGTCCCTACCAAATTTTGGCACGGGCTGCGTCTCCCAAAAGTGGAACTTCCTCTGTCTCGCTTCCTCAAAGTTTTTGGGTGCCACAACTGCCTCCTTCAGAGTCAGCAGTTCCACTGCTTTCTTCAGCTGAGCCAGGTTGGTCAATGGAGCACTTGCCTGCAATACAAATTTTTTATCTTTCAATTCAAAAATAATAAAAAAATAATAAAAAATTATTCACACAAAAAAAGAAAAACAGGTGCAGTGTATCTTTTTTTACATGAACATTTAGATTCCTCAGTCTCAGACATAAACACACATGCACCATCTCTATTTATAGTGCCATCTAATTCAAACTTAAAGGGCATTTTAATTTTATGATTTTCAGGTCCTGATTCCCTCACCTGCCCTGTGTGAATACTAAATTTTATAACTATTTAACAATAACTGAGATGAGTTGATGCTTAATGTCCTCAGATGTCATTTGACATATTAGGGACAAGTTGTGACCAATGCCGAAGCACGGTTCAATAAAAGCCACATACGTAAGGTGTATGAGTGTTTAGCTGTAACCTGCCACCTGCACTTTTGGCAGAATGACCGGGATTTTTTACGTGCTACTGCGGTAACACGGGGGTGGAACGGATACCGAAATAAGAGTCAGCACAGAAAGTCGACCCTGGAGATGAAAATTCTCCCGCCGTTCCAGCAGGGATTCGAACCCGCGACCTTTCAATCACGAGTCTGGCGCTCTAACCACTGAGCTATCACTGCCCCCCTCAGTAACTGAGTAAGGAAAATTCCTTTAAGTAGTACTCCAGCAGTACTTCCAGATACTTAAGTGCATGTGACAAATAAGCTGTAAATTTCAGCTGTGCGGGGCAGAAATGATCAAAGGTGGGTCTTTTTTCTGCAACATGAACCCACACAATAATTTACATTCACAATGACATTGCTGCGACCTACGTCAAGTCATTCCATCTCTAATCTTCACTGCTGCATTCATTAGCTCCTTGCTCTGCTAACACTCCTTGCTTCATCAGAGGATCTTATTCCTACTGGAAACCTGCCTCTTCTGTCCTCAGCTCAATCAATCATCTTTCATTCGGTTCCCATTTCTGACAAGCCCTTCAACTATCAATCAACACAGAGCTTTTCTGTATTTGGCAATTGTTCATAATAAAGGAAGCAATAAAGCTGTGGATTCCATAAGCTGCTGTTCAACTGTCACTTGTCAGTAAGTTGGTCAGTGCATTTAAATTAAAAAAAGACACTGCAGCCACCAAACAGTGACCTCACTCACTGGGTCGTTTACTCACTCACTAACTGATGTTATTGTTTAACATGAGTTGACTTTCAGCTCAGGATATAATAATAATAATGATCAGACCTTACAAAACCATTCTCTTCACATAAATTTCCTTACAAAGTACACACTTACATATAAATTAAATAAAACAATTCGGTCCTGAGTAAAGTTCTGCTCTGTCACTAGTGTCAGTGTCGTAAGTGTCAAATGGCATCACCAACAAAGAACACAATTCAGGCAATGCTCCCTACCCCACTCCAGGACTTTCCGGGCTTCACTGGTCATTGCACACTACTCTCACTCTAATTCTAAGCATGCTAAATAAGGAAAGCTGCACACATTTCAAGTTCAATACAAGTTACAACAGGATGACATTCACCATCTGTACTCACATGTTCATCAACTGCTCAATTACATAACATTCAATTTTCTTCATCTCACACATACCTGTGCTTCACTACCATCCTGGTCATGGTCCTCGCCTACCACTTTCTTGAAATCACGGGATCCCTGGCTCTCTGAATCTGCATCTACTCCAGACTGAGAGTTGTCACTGTCTGCTTTCTCATTGCTCATAATGTGACTCTTTCGAGCCATGTCATCATTGGAAGTCTGGTTGTCTGAGTCTCCACTGGAGCGCTCAATGTCACGAAGCTTCCGTCTCTTCTTTTTGCTCTTCTTTCTTGAAGCATCTGGACTGAAATACAGAAAGGATCCAATGAGATACAGATAGTGCAATACTGCCTTGATACTCAGGACACAAAAGAGTTCAGCTGGAGTGGCTGAATTCGACACAGTCAAGTTTGTGGCATTTCTGTGTAGGCCAGAAAAGTTTTTTCCCCCCCCTTTCATCTCAGTCTCGTGCAGATGCTACACTGACGCTGACTGAAAAAGTCACCTACAGGTGCATCAAGTACCAAACTATATATCACCTTCTGCTGCAAGTGTGTGTATGGTCTAAAACTAAAAGTCCAGCCTAGGCTCATGTATAACGAACAGAGGCTGAGACTGTGAGAGAGACACAGACAGAGCGAGAGAATCCGCAATCAGTCTAACTTTCTCAGTATTGCAAGTCAACAAAATCTGGAAATGACAAATGTGTTAGGACTTGGGGCTCCTAATTTTTGTGTGAACACTTTGACATATTGTGAGAACACTTTGACATGAATCAAATTTGAAATCCAGGAGATTGTGCACAGGTAAACACAAAGGCCATGCTCCAAACTGGGAGTAAAGCACTGTTAAGTGAACATTACTGAAATCTCAACTTTTTCAAGAGCAAATTTTTGCACACAAGGTCTGTATTGCTTTGATGGTACAGCTACCTAACACTGTAACACTAACACTGTAAAAGTCTCTTCTTTTTTCACCTCTTGTTGGTGCTGAATGCTGAAAATTCACTGAAACCACTAGTTATGCTTTTAGATGCTTGATTGTTGGAGCATAACCGCAGATACCACTTCTGTGCAAACATGACACTTCAGGGTATTTTGCTATTGATTTGGCATACTGGTTAGCCATGCGCACACACAACGTTCACATTCAGCTACAGCTCGCATGATTGGATAAAGTTAAAAACAACAGCCAATGAACGTACTAGAAAACATTTGAGTCATTGTAGCTTCAAACATGTAACTTGTAGTAAGTTGTACTATTAATATCGGTGGACAGATTTTTAAGAGTTTTTTTCACTCCTTATTACAGATTTTACAGCATAATTTTCATGTACACTGTACAGCAAGGAAATCTAAATGCCAAATGCTAAAATGGTGAATTTGAGGTCCTAGTCTGTGAACACACAATGATCGCATGTTTTTGGATGCCTGGTTCAATGGTTAGTGCTACTGTTAATTGTAAACCCAGATTGATTGATTTTTTATTACTGCGCCTGTATATTTACTGCATGTTATGAAACAGTCTAAGACTAAGTAAAATCTCAGCATCCAGACAGAAGAAAACATGTTGAAAGCAATGAAACTAAAAAGCTAATTTTTTTTATTACCGTACGTGTACCTGTTCATTCATTGCATGTTATGAAACAGTCTAAGTAAAATCTCAGCACGCAGATAGATGAAAATGTGTTTGTGGAAAATGTCTCAAAACTGCATACAACATACAGCCTATTAACTTATTAAGTATTATAGGTGACCATTATGTGCAAGGTTTTGCATCTGCCCTGAGATTTCTCTGCAGTCAAATTCTGCAAAAATCCTATAAACCATAGTCCTCCGTGTGTGTCTATATATATATGCAAAAAAGATAGCATACACACGTTAAAGATCCATGTCAGACTCAGAGTTTGGTGGATTTATGGAAACACCAAAATAACCCAGTATGCACTAAAAGTAAAACTGTAAAAGTGTCACTGTCAGCCTTCATAATGATGAAATTGGTCACTATACAGTATACGGAAGAAGAACGTACAGCTATATCTGTAAGGCATCCAGTTTAAATCTAATGCAAAGAAGAAACATGTAATTATCTGAAACGCAAAACTTCCCAAAGGGCCAGAGTGCGATGCTTGGCACCATGGTTTGCTGCTTCGGTAAACTGGTGGCTGCAGTCACTGGGTTGATTATTCTAAACGTGCGGTTCGGTGCATAGTTTTAGCACTTTTACCCTCTCTCTCTTTCCTTCTCTTTCTTTTTTTTTTTTTTTTTTTTACAGCGGCTGCCTCAGCGAGAAAAGAATAAAGCGGGAAGTTAATGCCTCTGCTACGAAATGCAAACGGGATCAAACGTGCTTGCCAGATAAAGCTCGCCCGCACCCAAAATTTGATACTAATGTGCAGTGCCGAAACTAAATACATTATCAACTAACAGAGCATGAATTTAACTTTTGTGTTTTAAACCTTTCTTCCGTTTGCTCATCGCTTTCAGCATCAGCCTCAACAGCACTTGGATCAGCATCCAAGTCAGAACTCTCGATGTCATGCAGCGAGTCTACGTCCGCCATGTTTCAACTTTGACTGCGGTCTGACTTTATAAAAAAAACAAAAGTATTATAAACTGGCGAATATATCATATCACCAACTTTCGTAAAACAACACGCTACTGTTATTAAAAAGAGTCATATATCTTACGATAATTTCTTCTTATTTTTTATATATAATAATACCGCAGCCGCACATGCGCATTCTTCTTGGCAACTGGCGTCCCTCTCCACTGTGTGTGTTGGTGTACCTTTCCAGAAATAAAGATGGGATCAAACCGAGCACAGCTGGAAAAGAAAGTGTCAGAGCTAACCAGTAAAACAAAACGTATGTTGCTTTGTGTTTTTGTTTGTTTTCTGCATATATGTTATATGTTGATTTCATACAATTATATTTGAGAAGAAATTTATGTTTGTAAACAAAGTAATGACGAAGTTTATCCAGCACTTTGCGGGCTTTCAGTATTTAACAGGATGACAGAGAAATAAAAAGGGAAAGTGTGTTAGGGTTGGGATTAGGGAAGAGTGTCCGGCCAGACCAAACCAGCCACCATAGCGGCTTGATGGAGCGCACCCAGCGCATTGCAGCACGCTTCATCACTGGCGACTACAGGTCCACGACCCCTGGCAGTGTCACCAGACCCCTCAAGAAAACCAATCTACAGCCTCTGCAAGAGCGCCGCCAACTACTCTGCCTGACTCTCTTCTATAGGGTGGTTGAGGAGCTGGTACCGGCACAGCATCCCAATTTAAAAATAAAAAATGACTCGGCAAAAACCTGGTACATACATTCTCGAGAGCCCAACAACAATATGGCTACATCACAAAGGCTAACACCACAGGTGACTGCATAAGAAACAATAATAGGACCTGTATATTTCAACACTGCCACACAGAACAACTACAAAACTCTTTCTTTGTCAAGTCTGAAACCAACTGAAACCACCTGGACAATGTCACCGTCCACGCCACCTCTGTTCAGAACTTCAAGGCCTTAGCAGCAGCCACACAACACCAGTAGGCCACCAATGCACATTCTCTATTCTGCTACACTAAGCCAGACTTCTGGATGAAGAAGCATACATTTGAAGATCAAGATCAAAAAGTGGACTCTGGAGTTAAAACCATGACCAGCACCACTCCACTTTTCCCTCTTCCCTCACCTCCTGGGATTTCAGTCCCTGCCAGCACCTTTTCTGAGACAATCTGGCATTAAATAAATTTAACCTAACCAACCAAAACTCCACTTTTTGTTCATTAACACATTAGAGTTTGAGAGAAGAGCAGACACGGGCCACAAAAGAGCCAGGGGTGTGAGCTGTGGTGACTTCCTGATGAAGACTGTTCCACTCTGGTATGGACCTTGGAAAGAAGGTCTTCCATCTGTAAGGTGTCCACTGAAATGGACTGTCATAGGTGATGTCATGTGTATGCATATATGTCTGGTGTTCATTCTTGTTTGATCAGCTGGTAAGGGATTATGCTTTGACTTGATATGGATGAGTCCTTGGTGGAACTTGCAGGTGTTGAGGTGGGCTTTCTTTCTCAGCTGTTTGAGTTTCAGCCAGCTTGGTTTTTCTCACATTGTGCCCATGCATGCTGGTCTTCTGTAGTCCATTTTCATTCACCTTGCTGCCTGCCTCTGAACTTTTTTTGGTGCCTTGACACTGACAGCAGTGACATGATCCCATACAGGACTGTCATAGTTCTAACAAGTACCTTGTATGCTATGTGTTGGTGGTCTTGATGTTTCACCACAGGAAGCCCATGGTCTTGTTGGCTTTATGGCACATATATTACATAGGACAATAGTGTGGGAGTCCTAATAGAAGTCTGACTCTGAGGTGATCTTGACTTCACAGTATTGTCTACATTTTTGTGTTAAGACTATGACTGTGGAAATAATACTGAGTAGCATTGAGATGGACCATGCCTTACTACTCAAGTTCACTACAGAAATTTATACAGATTTTTTCTCCTAGAGTCAACTCAGGGGGCGGGGATAGCTCAGTGGTTAGAGCACCGGACTCGTGATTGAAAGGTCGCGGGTTCGAATCCCTGCTGGAACGGCGGGAGAATTTTCTTCTCCGGGGTCGACTTTCTGTGCTGACTCTTATTTCGGTATCCGTTCCACCCCCGTGTTACCACAGTAGCACGTAAAAAATCCCGGTCATTCTGCCAAAAGTGCAGGTGGCAGGTTACAGCTAAACACGCATACACCTTACGTATGTGGATTTTATTGAACCGTGCTTCGGCATTGGTCACAACTTGTCCCTAATATGTCAAATGACATCTGAGGACATTAAGCATCAACTCATCATCATCTAGAGTCAACTTTCAGTGCAAACTCTCTTGCAGTGTTCATACGGCCCCAGCATGTAGTTGCATACATCAGTCCCAAACACTGATGGCCATACCATTGTACTACACAAAAGTACTGTACACACTGTAGGAATGGGTAGCTCTGCTCTTATGGCTGCTTTAGCCTTTCCCAGGTACAGCATCTCAAATTTCCTGTAAGGGATTAATGAATTTTTTTTTATTATTATGATACACTTCACCAACAACCACAATCATGTGTAATGGTAGTAGTATAATCAACTCATTGTTCAATTCTGGCCATTCTTCAGAAGAAAATGTGAGAAGCATGGTGATTTTCTTTCACATTGTTTATTATTTTCTTCAGAATAATTTGGTCTGTGTCACACAATTAAAAAACCTTTTACATGTTGGCTTCCAGACGACAGTTCAATATATACAGCAGAGTTGAGGGCTATTCTTTTAGCTCTCAGACATGTTTATTATTCCAAAGAAAAATCATTTTTGATATTATCTGATTCCATTTCATCATTACTGTCTATATTAAACCTAAAATATGATCATACAGTCTTAGTTCAGATTTTAGAATTATATCCAGAAATGACAAGAGAGGGGAGAAAGATTGTTTTCATCTGGGTTCCCGGCCATGTTGGTATTTGGGGAAATTCGGCTGCAGATTCTGCAGCTAAGGATGCCCTTGATGGTGACATCTTGGTTGAGCTCATCCCATTCTCAGACCTAAAACCATGCACAAATAAATATATATTAGAACTGTGACAGTCTGATTGGGATGAGTTCCCAGAAAAGAAATTATATCAAATATTCCCAGTATTAAAAGAATGTATATCTTGTCCTCGGAAAACAGAAAAGAAGAAACCGTGATGGCCCGATTGCACATTGGCCATTCTTTTCTTACTCATTCCTTTTTATTGAAGGGTGAGGAACCACCAATGTTCATTGGATGTGATAATTGTTTAACCATAGAGCATATTTTACTTGTTCGGATTTACCATAGAGCATATTTTACTTACTTGTTCAGATTTTATTGAAATAAGAGAGAGCCACTTTACAGCTAAATCACTGCGCATGTTGTTTAAGGATATTTCACCTAAAAAGATTTTTAACTTTTTGAAAGAAATTAATATTTTTGGATTTTTTTTAATTTGAGATCGTTTCTCATTGTTTGTGTTTTCACCTTTTAAGCATGGTTTTAAAACTGTATATAGACCCATTTTAAGACATACACATTATTAAAAATTAAATATACAATATGAGATGTGTATCGCCCTGATATAAGTTATAACCGCACCGGTTGACTGGGCGTAAAACACCAACTTACTTACTCACTTACGTCACTCTCATAGTGAAGACATGAATTATACAATAATACAGAAGAATACAAGACATATATATATATATATGAACAAGCCTTCCTCTTTGTCAACTCAGTGTATGTGGTGTTGATTTGAGTAATTGTTGATGATCAAAAAGTTTGGGGCATTCTGATTTGAACATTTTGAGGTTTTGATCTTTTATATATATATATATATATTCCCACTACGTTCCTCTCTTATTATGTAATGTATTTTACCTGCAGGATCACTTGTGTGTTTTCAGTGAACAAACAGGTGGTGCAGAGCCTTGTTGAACACTACCATGTGAAATGCAAAGACAAAGGTCTGGACCGTGACTCGGTGCGTGATGATCTCATGAACCAGTTTGACATGCTGGATGACTTTCTTTTGGACAGAAGTAAGTTGTCTGTGTGATGATACCACATACACTTCTTGCATGATGCTCACTGGCTGTCACCATTGCCAGTATCTAAAGTCATTGTCAAACATATATGTGAGAAACTGTGTCTTTCTACCTTACTGAGCATGAAGATTATCTTTTGTTATAAAAATATTGCCTCACCAGAGTATGATGGAGATTTTATACTTAATATTTCATTCAAGTTCACCAAACAGTGCAGCACTTTTTTTACCTCATTTAAAAGTACCGATTAAAAATGACTGTGAGCCAGTTTTATTTTCAGTATTATCTGGATTTACACTGTAGAAAAACTGACTGCAAGAGTAGAGCTTGTCTTTGTAGGTTTTAATTTGAATTTGTGTATCCAGTTTGTTCAGATTTACACATGTTACCCACAACACAAAAAGTTAACATAGCTCATTGTTTCATGTTTTTGCTTCAGTTTTCCGTACCTTTGACATCAGTGCCAACACACAGCATCTCAAACTGGATGACTATGTGATGGGAATGGCAACATTTCTGACAGGCAACTTAGAGGATAAAATGAGATGTAAGTTTAACTTTAAGATATCATATAGAAACAGATCTGAGCACAAATAGACATAAGCTAATAAGGACAAAGACTTTCAGCTGATGGCTATTTTGCTTATATTACTGCATCTAGATACTTATGGCTAGCATCTTTTTATTGCTTTCTAACACATCTATCTGTAGAGTGTCTTGGTGTGAATTTTGTGTGTGTGTGTTGTGGGGGGGGGAAGGGGTGGGGTAGGGAGGGTGCGTGTTTGTGTGTTGTTGATGTTGGAAGAATGAGGGATGGGGGTGTTCTTGATTTTTAACTAAGATCACTGTACATGGTTGATCTGTCCTGCACATTATTTAGTTTTGATCCAAACTGCTTTGTGCTAGATTGGTTTAATGGGATCAGAATCAGTTGAGCATTTCATCCACATCTGACAACATGGCTTGTTATATTAGCAGATTATGAGGTCTTGCACAGAGATGGAGAGGTAATGTTGTTGTTGCCACTGCTGATTTTGTGTAGACCTTTCTGTCTCAGTGTCTGCCTCTCTCTTTTTTGTTTGTTTGTATAATATATATATATATTGCTTTTGTTTGACTTCTTTCTTGTTGTTGTTTTTTGCTTGTTTTTTGTTTTGGTGTTTTGTTTTGGTTTTGTTTGTTGGTTTGTTTTGTTGCTATTATTGTTTTGGAAAAAAATGATTTAATGTTTATTAATATTTTGTGTGTGTTTGCAGTTTGTTTCAATGTGTATGATTTGAATGGAGATGGCTACATTACCCGAGAAGAGATGTTCCAGTTTCTTAAGAACAGCATGGTTACGGTAAGTCAGCTTTCATCCCAGTTACTTGGAACTTCTTCAAAACGAATTAGTTCTTTTTGTAAGTCACTTGGTCACTGTATTATGGTTTGAAAGAGCTGCCCAAAGCAGAACACTTACATAAGGTCTGATTCTGAGTATGACTGGAACTGAATTGTGTACATACATGTATGCATGCTTGCATGTGCACAACAATGAAACACATGCATCCCACATGCATGCATGCACACACATGCACACAACACACACACACACACACACACACACACACACACACACACACACACACACACACACACACACACACACACACATGGATGCATGCATTTTATGTTGAGATACATGGTTTAAAGAGTGTTAATGAAAATGTATCCATAGTTTCTCTCTCTCTCTCTCTCTCTCTCTCTCTCTCTCTCTCTCTCTCTCTCTCTCTCTCTCTCTCTCTCCTCCCCCCTCCCCCCCCCCCCCCTCCAGCCCCAGCCTCCCCTTCAGACTGGAACAAATACATCAAATTAAGAACATGTCCTCTTGAATGTTAATACAAGTGTAACAATATTATTTGCACTGAACTGAAAATATGTGTGTCTTATCTTTACAGAAGTCTCATGATGCTGATCAGGATGATGCTGATGAAGGCATCAAGGAGCTGACTGAACTGGCCCTGAAAAAACTGGTAATTTTGACAGAGTGTGTGTGTGTGTGGGGGGGGGGGGGGGGGGGGGGGGTGCATGTATGTGCATGCATATGCACATGTTTGTGTACTTGTGTGTGTGCATGTTTTTTTGACAATATCCATTGAAGTGGTGTATTCTTACTGCACTGTTTGGTTGTTACATGGCTGGTGCCATGTGAAACTGCTGCTGTCTTGGTGCATTATGTGTACACCATACAACCATTTAACATGTCCTGTCACTTCATGCAGAGCCACGTACATATGATGCATGTGCATTTAGCTGTAACCAGCCACCTGCATATTTGGCGGAATGACTTTGATCTTTTACATGCTACTGTGGAATGGATACTGAAATAAGAGTCAGCACAGAAAGTTGATCCTGGAGAAGAAAATTCTCCCAGTGTTCCTGCCAAGACTAAAACCCCTAACCTTTCAATCACATGTTCAGTGCTCTGACCACTGAACTATCCCTGCTCCCCATTCTTGTAAGACATACCAGCTTCTAAAATATATGTGACATGGGTGAGGCTGCACCTCAGAATTCATTTCAGAGAGAGGAAACTTGCTTCCAGTGATGTACACCCTAATCAAAAATGCTAATGTATGGAGATATGTGTGTGTGTGTGTGTGTGTGTGTGTGTGTGTGTGTGTGTGTGTGTGTGTGTGTGTGTGTGTGTGTGTCCTCTGTTTTTCCAGGACCATGATGACCATGATGGCCGTGTGTCTTTCAAAGACTTCCAGGCTGCTGTTTATGGGGACAAACTGCTTCTAGAATCCTTGGGACAATGTTTGCCTGATGAAAAGGTACACCATCAAGTTTTGCATTATAATTATTATGATCATTATCAACATAATAATAAGTATGATGATAGGCGCATTGATCTCTTTTGTTTTTAAATCAAAGCCTGGAAGCCTGGAAGTTTAATGTGCATACCAGTGTGCTTGGCAGAAGTACTCTCTGTGTGTGGTTACATGAATAAGGGTTTTGAAAGGGCACATGAAGTGATCATTTTCTATGAGAGGGAAGGAAACCAGGATAAAATATATTTTTTAATTCGTTAAAACAGCCAGCCAAAAAACTGGTACAGCAAAGGTTGAAAAGCACTGTGAAAAATGTCCACTATTGTGGCATTTAAAACATCTGATACATATTTGGCTTTCAGAAATACAGGATTTTTGCATCACATATTAAAAGCACATATATTTGTGCCCTGCACAGGATTTGAAACCAAAACGCCTAATACTTGTAAACACATAAAAAGTTCAAAAGAATGCTTTTATTAGGACAAAACACAACATGCACATTTTTGGAGTAATCCTCTTTACCAAGCTACAAAGCAACACTTAAACAACAGTTAAATGGTGAAAACTATGAAAATGAGATGGAGAGATAAGACACTTACCTGTTTTTGGTTGAGCTATTTTGTTTTCATGTCAACACAGGTTTTAAGTGGGGGTTTTTGGTTGTTGTTTTTATGGAACCAACATCTATATAGTTGAGCTGCTACATGCAGCTCCCAGTTTCTGATATCTGATCACTAGGGTCAGTTAAAATCTGCTGTTTTGCATGAGCCTTCAGCTAAGCTAACAGTCATGATGGTCATTCTGTGACAGTGTGTGTGGCCATTGTAATGGTACACTCAGATGCCATTCCAAATCCCCAGCTCACAGTCACAGTGGTCATTCTGGGGTAGCATGTAGGTCAAGGTATACTTAGGTTCTACACAGAACCCCCAGCTCGCAATCACAGCAGTCACCAAGCAAACTGCCAGCACAAACATTGTAGGATTGTTGCATATGCTGACAAAGTCACATTTATTATGCTTGCAGCAACCTTCACATATTTTGATAGCTGAGGGATATAAATTTATAATTCACATGATGATTTTTTTTTTTAATATGTTTTTTTGGGGGGGTGGGGTGGGGGGTGGGGGTCAAGTGATTCAGTAAACAGTGAGTGCAATGATTCATGTGACATTTTCTTTATAACACATTTCAGTGTCGGTGCCGATACCTGAAGATGCTTGGAGATCCTGACATGATTACCCAGCCCACCTCCATCACTTCCAAGAATCGAGCCAAGACAGCGAAAAAAGCAAAGTTCTCAGAAAAGCATCAGCATCAACACTGATTCAGTGATAATTCAGGGGGGTGGGGGCAGTTTGGGGAAGGGAGAGGGGAGAGGGGGACCAGAATGGGTATGGTTTACTAGTTAGAGGAGGGCAGGAAAGACGGAGCTTTGGGTAAGAGCAGAGTGATGCAGTGGGATCAACAGATGGGGTTAGTATGGGATAATCACTGATAAGATTGCCATACAAGCAAAAGATCCGGGTTAGCACAAAATGATCACTGATCAGACTACCAGGACAAGAGACCGGGGTTAGCAGGGGGTAATCATTGACTGCACAGCAAGGACAAGACATTGGGATAAGGGATAACTGCTGATCAGACTGCAAGTACAAGAGCTCAGGCTGAGAAGATGACTGCTATGAAAGCAAAAATGCAGTGAGGCTGACCTCATACCACCTCTCATTTTGGCTTGAGAAAATATTTGAGGAGTACAAAGACGCATGTTGAAATGATGTGTCTTGTATATTTTATTGTACCAATTGGATTTTCTTTCTAATTGGCAATGCTGATTGCTTTCCTTGAGGAAGGCAAGCTGTAACAGGGTCACACCACCCTTTAATTGCTAATTAATAATAGAGTGGAGATGGTGACTGCTGTGAAGGTGCCATGGCAGTACATATGCTCACATTTTGCAAGGAGGATGTTCTTTGGGCATAAAGCAATCCGTCCATTTTCTAAGAGAATTTGTGATAGCAAGTGGGGGTTTTCAATCATTTTTTTGAAGTGCTTGTACATGTACAGATGTATTTTTACACATTTTTTAATTTTGTATTTCTTGCTTTATATTCTTTTTTTAAAGGACAATGTATGTGAAAACTTCATTTTATTGGTATTTTATTAGAATTTTTAAAACACTGAAGTTGAATGCATAGCTCGGTGACCAGTTATTTTTTACATTGAATTGAAACAGCCGAGAAACATTACGCAATTTTCCTGTGATGTTTATTCCGTTTCATTCATGTTATTGTGGTTCCTGTTTTTCTTCAGCAAGTTCAGTCTTTCAGGTGTCATCTGAGATTTTTTTGTCTGTAACTGTTTGTATGTAGAGTAAGTGGGTGTTTGTTTTGATGCCCAACAACCATGGCAGAAACTAATGTTTTGGTTTGTCAACCATGATCACAGTTTGCAAACTCCATTCAGCTTTATCTACACGTAGCAGTTTCTGTGACCTTGGTTTTATTCCCATAACACCACATTGCTAGGAATGTTGATTAGAAATTGTATTTTCTCATTAATGTCTGGTTCAAATGAATCCAACCTTTGTATAGTTGTTACAAATTTACTTTCATGGATGAAGTCATGGACAAAACACTTTCTTGACTTCAGCATGTATTTGTGACAGAAAATCAGGTTGTTTTGGATTTGCAGCCAGCCATAACAAAGCCATTAAATAATGTACTTGGAGGCTGTTCAAGGGAGGGTTTTCAAATTTTACATGCTTATAGCCTCATTTGAGCTGCCATACCAGTTTCCATGACTGACATGCTTTCAAGGCCACAGCTATATATACTAGAAAGGTCAGAATGATGGTCTTGTTTTTTTGTTTTAATGTGCGTGTTGCATTTCAATCCAGATCAGTTCTGAACTTTGCATAGCTGTTTGGCATGTATTTTACAGAAATAAACTGATTCATATAACAAATTAAGTTGGTGTTTTCTCAGATGTAAGGAGCTCACATTCAAACCAATTTTAAAGACATTGACCCATTTCACGAATATATTTAGCAGAGTTTGAAAAAAATCATGGCAGTTGGAATTTCCAGTTTTGAATGTGTGAGCTGACTGAGCATTTTCTTGTCTAAAATGGTGCAGAAAGAAAGCAGATCCTAATGGGTAGTGAGTGTACTTGAATCAGCATCTTTATTAATCCTTATACTACCAGCTGTGGCTTATAATCACCACTCTTCAAGAATGTCAAGTAACTTTTAAGCATCATAAGAAATACATTGCTTTTTTTTGTTTGTGCTTTTTTCTTTTCTGATCAAAAAAAGAAGATGTAAAGATCTTGTAAGATGAGAAGTGAAAGAACTTATCTTGTTTATTTGAGCTATGTTATTTTTCTGTCCAGTGCTTGCAAGAATGTGGTGTTATATCTAAGGTCTTTCACTTGCATTATTATTGAATACCCAGAGATAAGCTGTTTCCTATTGGTTTTTATGCTATTTTAAGGGGGAAGGCAAGAACTTTTTTTGTGGTTTGCACATTCCAGATGTGGTTAGTTTCATCAGGACCTTTCATTGTTGATACTGTATGGTCTAACATGTTGTTATGCTGATTTTCATTTCATTTTACTACCATAAACATAAGCGTGTGTGATGATTATGTGGTCAAAAAACCCAATAAAGTCAGTATACAAGTGTCATTTTCTGTTTGTTTCTCTCTCTTTAAAATAAGGCTAAGAAGTAAGAAGAATATGAGATAATCTAGTAAAAGCCTAAATTTGCACCCCAACCCCCAACCCCCTTTTTTCTGGCACTTTTGTTTTTATATATATGGGGGTAATAAAGCAAACAACACAGGAGCACTGTTTGTGTCATTGCACCTTTAATTTCAAAGTGACAAGTTTTCACCCCCTTTTGAATCTTTTTCATAGTAAATGGGCATTGACATCTGTCGTGCTCCTGTGTTGTTGTGTTTTTGGGGTTGTTTTTTTTTTTGCTGTTTTAGTTTGTTTGTTTGTTTGCTTGCTTGTTTTTTGTTTGTTTGTGTCTTTTTATAAAGACCATATCTTGGGCACTAAATTTGAGTAAGTGGTGTGCAGCACAGGAGAGGACATGTAGATCAAACAAAAATGCCAGAAAAACAGCTACAGAGAATTGAGTAAATTTGTGTTTTCTGTGGATTATTATAGATTCTTCTTACTTTTGGTTATGGTTGAATGAAAGTGTTTAATATGTATGTACCATAAACTGGAAATCATTTCTTTCTGAACACAACAAATGGAAGGAAAACAAAAGCAATTAATGTCTTAATTCACATCAGGCAAACTTGATTAGACATTCACTGTAACTTATAATCAAGGAAAAGCAACGTCATCTGATTTCATGGTATCAACATGCCCAAAACTGATGCTGTAACAAGTCACACTAGATTATCTGTTTTTTTGGAGCCAGGTCTGTCTCATGGAGAAAACAATACAACTGATTAGCACTCTATTTGCTTCACAATTGGCTTTTGCAACCATTATATTTTTCTGTTGGTCCAAGCTGCTTTCAGGTTCAAACCTTGTATGATTACTACATATTTATGTGCACCTGTTGATGATTTGAAAATTTGTTTGTCTGATTTGTGTTGCCAAATACTAAGCATGCATTTCCAACCAGGAACCTCCACAATTATTTTATTTTTTAACCATGTTGTTTTTAATGTATGTGGCACAGTTAAAAGAACTAGCCTTCTCCTCAGAACATGCATGTTGTGTCCAACAGGCAGAACTAGAAAGATCCAAATAAAAAAATAAAAATCAAGGATTTTGCTTTAAAATGCCTCATGGAGTTTTATGAGTAACGACTACCCTCATGGATTTTATTTGATAAAAATGATTTTATGAAACAAGACAAAAGTAGAGCTTTATGAGTGACGATTAGTGCATGTAGTGGAACTAGCCATAAAAAGCATAAAATATCCTATTACATAGCATGCCCTCTTCCATCTTCAGCACAAGACATGCATGCTGAGGTCACCCACTGGTAAGTATTGAGCTGCAGCCAGTGTCAGACTTGCTATAACACTTGTTGGTGTTTTGCCCATCCAGATAAGCTAATTATTACATGTGAAGTTTCTAAACCATGTTAGCACCAACAGGTTTTGTTGAAACAAAATCCTGACTTGTAAAACACACACACCTGTGTTGTCAAGTGTACCTGAAATGTAGGGTAAACATGCCACTGAGGGGCATCTTTTTTTCTCTCTCTTTTTTGAGACTGTACCACTGGTACCAATTAAGGTCCATTACCTTGCATTTACTTGCATGCCAGGTGAGAGTTACTGTAGGAGACTCAGGTCTTTGTTGTTGTGCTGATAAACTCCCTTGCATGTTACTCCTGACTTTTTAGTTTTTTTTGTCTTGATCTTTAATCTTATCATATGTTCGACAAGACATGTTTTGAGAGCTAGTCTAGTCTAGTTTTTTACCCAAATGGTAGAAGAGGCCCTTGAATGAAACTGCAAATTAAGGATTATGTTGTTAAATACCCCTGGCCTTGAATTATATATATATCGAATTAAGAAGATTTTGTTTGTTTGTTTGTTTGTTTGTTTTGTCATTGTTGATTGTTTTTGTACAGATCACCAGACTTCTTATACCCTCTGTCTCATGTAGATTCCACAAACCAAATACTGTTGGTTGCCACACCTTTTCCATCATCAGCACAGTACATGAATGGCCTTCCCCTCTCCTCTCAAAAAACAAAAACAAACTTTCTGGGCTCCTTCATATCCAACCACAAAACTTCATTTTTTCTTCTTCTTTTTTTCTAAAACAACAGACCTGCCATGTCTTCCCCTTTCATACAGCTATTCAACTCCACTCTAACTGTGAACCTCCACTCATTGTGTAATATTAGTCAATCAATGTTTTATTTTATGTCTGTTCACAGCAAGATGATACACATATTACTTATTAAACAATTATTATTATCATTTTAGCCATCATCCTGAAGTTGGAGAGTCAGTGCTGCAATAGTGTACTCATTGTGAGGGTACCCATGTGTGCATGTGTGTGTGTGTGTGTGTGTGTGTGTGTGTGTGTGTGTGTGTGTGTGTGTGTGTGTGTGTGTGTGTGTGTGTGTGTGTGTGTGTGTGTGTGTGCATGATCAGAATGGTCCTGCTAGAGAAGATTTTGCGCTTTATAAATGCTTTAATTATTGATATTGTTGCTATGTGTTGTGTTCTGACAAATGTTCCCAAGCTAATAACAAACATTGGTCAATAAAGAGGCCAGCTACAGAACTACAGAACAACACTCAGCAATTCAGGCCAAATACTGAAACGTTACCATGGGTACTAAAAATAGTATCAAGCATCAGGCACGTTCAAGCGTTTGTCACTAGGCTGCTAGTGCTACCACTAGTAGCACTATTTAACACAGCAGAGGTTTATTTGTATTAGCTAGTTTTAGGTTTTAAGATATCGGAGTGCCGGCAGGGAGTATTACTTCCCTTCCCTGTGTTGGCACAGGTTCAGTGGTTTGGGTACAACTTTGAACTGTCTCAACTTTCAGATAACACTAGATGCAGAGTGGTATGTTTGTAGGTGAATTTACAAACGTCTTAAAGAAATTCTTTTGAAATTTGATGTTGACAGGGTAAAGATAGACTGACAAGACTGATGCGTCGTCTGCTCCATAACCTGTCGGTGTCACTGTGAATGTGATTGGGAATCGGCCAGGCAGATTATCTTTTGGCGAGAAAGAGACAACGGTGGTTTGACGGATTATGTGAAAAATATTCATTTGCTAAATGCAACATTGTTCCCTTGCAAATTTGGGCCTAAAGACTAAAAAGAAAGCCTGTTGATACATTGTCCTCTTCCGACACCACCTGTTCTGGATGGGCCCTTTTTGATTGGGCAGTATAATGTGGCCCGATTGGCCAGATCTGTTATGGCAGTCATACCATAGGCCTATCTGCTGCTTGTACTAGCTTAGTTTTTACATTGTGAATGGATTTCACCAACATCTTCTGAGTGAATTTGAATTGCATTTGAAGACTAGGCAAGGCTGGGTTGTGATAAACAGTAAGTGGCTTGATTCTGGTAGACTCCCAGAAGAAGAAAAAAAAGAGTTCAAGTAAGATTTGTTTTGGAATTACTATATATATATATATATATATATATACTACTACTGCTATTAAATTTATACAGTGCAACACTGAACAGGGAGGGAGTGTGCGTTTAATTTTAATATATATGTGTGTGTGTGTGTGTACAGTAAGTATGGATGATCATTTCCTTTGGTAAATGTTCAGCCCAGCTTTTTTTTTTTTTTTTTTCAAGTGCTGTCAGAGTGTTTAGCTACTTTTATTCCTTTCACAATACTTACATTTACAGTGATGGTAATACTGGCTGATCAGTACATTGGAAGTGCTTGGGCACGCAATGAAAAGAAAAAAATTGGAGAGAAAAAAAATGAATGCAAACAATATACCAGAAAAATATACCTGTTCACTGATTCAAAAACAAAACAAACAAAAAAACTAAAAATAAAAAACTGCAAAGGATTATTAAATGGAAGAATTTTTTTACTGAACTGGTTCATATTGAAGCTGATTGTTTAAATTATTGGGAGCACAAACACTTTTAGGTCTAATGTATCAGTCACTGAGTCAGCATGACTCATGGGGTACTGCAAAAGACCTGAAGGAAAAAAACACTGTCAGAAACTCAAGAAATCTAGCCCATGTGCTGTTCTTAATGTTTTCCATCATCCATTTCAATAAAAAATATCATGTCTTTCATTTTCAGCATCATTTACTGATTTAGATAATGCCAGCAATTAGACACTCATAAGTATTCAATTGTTCATTATATTAAATATTTTGGTTCTGTTGTTAAAGCAGGCACAAGCATTATTTCCAATATTTTAGGAAATCATTTGTTTTTAATTAAGATTTTGCTTTTCAGGATTTTGTCCTTAGTGCCAACTGACATACTGACAAACCCAATTTTCTGTGATGAAAGACAACTTTTGTCCTTTCATAAAAAGTAAAACTGTAACAGACCAGTTTTAGCAACTTGTTCACAAAGATTTCAAGTACTTACGTAATTATACACCCCCTCCTCCCACATAAACTCATGTATATATTTTTTTATAATGCATGCAACCCCCTTTTTTGGGGTCAGTATTTTCAGAGATATGGGCTTCACATACAAGAACACAATGCGGCGAAGCCGAGGTGGACCATTCCAGACAAAGCCAGCAACAGATTTAACACGATGGCGGCTGAAATGTGAAGGTGGACGCCAGGTGTGGTCTTATGTTGCTGATGAGGGTGCTCGTCCACAAACTATGCTGGAGAAACATTCCCTTGGACTCAGTACTGTGAGTGTATTAAGTACTATTACTAGTATTAGCCTATTTATAAATGTGTGATTGGTCCTCAGATGTTGCTAAAATGCTATGAGCCTATGTGCCATGTGGTTGATTGATGGGATGTTAAAATCCAAGAACTGACGAACTTTATTAGTCATTGTGCTGTGGTGAGCCTACCACTGTAAAGGTTTGGGCAAAAAGACCACACAGTTGATGGAGAAAGTACTAAGTAGTACTAATGTCTTCACCATTACATACCCTTTGAAGATGTCAGGAAACTGGAAAGAGAGTGGAGAGGAGGATGGGAAGGACTGCATTCCAGATGTGGATGATGAGGGGGAAGAAACTGGGTCAAAAGTTGTCAATCTGAGTGTTTGGGACCAGGAGTTTTGCATGTGATGTCTTCATGGTCTGAGCTAGACTTGTTTAAATACATTATATAGTATATATACACATATTGTATGCATTTATTGTATTAATCATGATTCTCCTAGCCATAATTCAGATTTTTCTTTTCTTAAGGAGTTTTGGGTTCGTATAAATACTATTATGATGTATTTATAAAATAAAATTGTGTGTGTGTGTGTGTGTGTGTGTGTGTGTGTGTGTGTGTGTGTGTGTGTGTGTGTGTAAAACTGAGAAAAATCAAAGAAAAACAACAAGTTGGCATAAAAGTTCCCAAATTTTCAGCTGATGCCTTCCTCAACTGAACGAGGGTAAAAACACAGTTCACACAACGATTCTAAAATATCAGGTGATTAAAACTTGAAGAATAAAAAAACAATGACTAAGACTGAACTAACTGTTCACAGAGAGTCCAACTCGGCTTGTGAGTGTACCCCCCCACCCCCACCACCATGTTTTGCACTGATGCACACACACTACCCTCACCCACTCGTTTCACCCCTGTCTCTATCATGCTAACCGTCTCTGACTGTGTCTTCCTAGGTTATTACTATTGTTACCACTCTACAAATGCTAACAGACACTAGCACACTCCGAAACAACCCTCACCAATGCAAACAACCCACCCTCACTGACTCACCAACCCACTCTCACACCCACATACACACACAAACATGAGCACGTGCACACACACACACACACACACACACACACACACACACACACACACACACACACACCCCTAGCAGAGGAGCCTAGTCAAGTTAATCTAGTGTGTTCAAGCCACACGGAGCCAGGGTCTTGAGTTTCTGGATCAAAAAAGCCTCTCTCCACAGTCTATCTTCACGTTTGTCAGAATGTACCTTCTCCACCACGACACACTTCATGTTGTGGATGCTGTGGTCTGTTTGGTTGAAGTGCTTAGTGACTAGGGTGCCTGTGTTTTTGTTGATGTTTGAATGGTGCTGGTAGAATCTAGTCTTGGGTGTATATTTTTTTTTTTTTTTTTTAGTTGTACTTCTTTTCTTTATTTAGAAGGAATTTGCACCATCACTACCCAGAGCAGAAACGGCCACAAAAGCAGTTGACAATGGCATGTCATTCTACAGCAAGCTGCAAGCAGAGGATGGTCACTGGGCAGGAGATTATGGGGGTCCTCTCTTCCTGATGCCTGGTCAGTGACTTCACATACACAGTGGTCAGTCATCCTCTGACATTGGTCAGGGGTACAATGATCGGTCACAGACATTGGTCAGGGATGTGTACACATACATACTTGTACAAATTGACTGATATTGATAGGACAAATGTCCAGGCCATAAGGCATGAATAGGAGTTAGGACATTAATTTTGTCCCTTTTCATGAAGGGGACATTTAAATGACAGCCTGGAGCCCTTGAAGACCTTATGCCCATAAGTTATGGGCCACTTGGTATAAACAGGACAAGTGAATGAGGTGTACGGTACATTGTGCAGTCACAAACAGCAGTCAGTCAGAGACGGTGATCTGTTACAAATGCAGGATAAAAATACAATAGTCTGGCTTGGGTTTTCTAAAAAGGAAGTTATTGTGAAAGCAATTGTCAACAGGGTCAGTAGCATTGGTGATAACTTTATCTAATAAGCAACAAACAGAAAGACGCAAGAATACTCAAATACATGAAGGGAAGAAATGCAAAATTTTGTAAGCTTTGGTGTGATTTTCCATATGAAGGAAGAATTCTAGCTTCTGTTGAATGCAAGAATTGTTGAAGAATCTTGAGGCAAGTGGGAATGATCCTGAAACGATGAGCAAGAGGATTCTATGGGAAGAATGAAGATTTAAGCTGATGTAGTTCTAGCGTGGCTTTTTATCTTTATCAGTATGTTTGTAGTAATGTTTTACTGGACATGTTCATTTGTTCAGGTTTAGTGATTGTCTGCTACATGACCAAAACACCATTCATGGAAGCCCAGCGACTGGAGATGATCCGGTACCTCCGATCAGTTCAGTGTCCTGACGGCGGATGGGGACTGTGAGTTCATCTGCTTTAGTATATCTTCTTAACTATAAACATGTGTGTCAAGAGACAGAATGCACCACCCATTGACATAAAGTCCAACAAAAAATGTGGCAGCACCAACATACCTGAAAGACTTACCAGAATACTTTTCCCTCTCATCCATGTACAGTCAGCCTGGTTTCGTCAGTGAGCAAAAGTTCACCAACAGAAAAAAAATTAAACTGTAAGATAAACAGGTGGTTGAACGAGTGATGTGTCTCATCTGTGCATGTTGATTGGGTATTCACAGTCTGTCACTCACATCTTGGTGACACGTACATTATAATACTTAGTGACTTGCATGAAGTCTGTGTGTCTGTGTAATTGTCAGTGTTAGGCTGCCATGCCCTGACTTAACCAAAACCTTTAATGCCAATATTTTCTTGGATGCTGTTTGAATGAGGTTTCTAAGATGGATGTAATTTATTTTTTAAACATGTTTTAATAGTTATTCAGGTAATGAATTCTGTCATATTCTGTCATCATAGCATAGTAACCCAGGAGATAAAATATATATATATATGTTTGTGTATAAATGTTTTTTAGCAAAACACAAAATAAACAAGTTCCATTTGTATAGCAAAATGTATCTCAAAATTAAGCTACTGTCTGATTATATGGTATCCATTTCATCATAAACTTATCATAAGTCATTTCCATTAAATGCACATGCTTATCAACTTTGTAAATTTGTTTCAAGTTATTTATAAAGGCTTCAGATGTGGGCTTAAGTTTGTTCAGTCTGCATTTATAAACAAAAAGATTTTGCATGCAAAAGAATCAATTCAAAACTGCCATCTATGACACAATTTTTGTCTTGCAAAATCACAGGGGCATGGCAAAACTGAAAAGTGTGTAGCTCAGTAAGCTCTTATCTGAGTGTGTTTAGGGATGAGATCATGTACACACTCTCTTTCCTGACTTTGACTGGCATTTTAATAAGATAAATTACACAAACACTTTTCTGGATTGGCACAAATGCAAGCCTTGTTTTATGGCATCCCTGAAACAGACTGCTGGACACAAAATGGCAGCATTCATATGTCTGCATGACTTTGAAGTGTTAGTTTTTAACAAACAGGACAAGAAGTCAAATGTAAACCTGTTGTGTGTCTATTTTTTGGTTTGCTCGCTATTAACACTAACACTATTAATAGGGCCTGTGATGTTCCTTTGGTGTGGCTTGATCCCCTTTAAATACTGTCGGCTGTCACCACACTATTTGGCAAGGTGTTCCTCATTGTATAAGAACTACAGCTCTAGAGTAAACAGCATGGGAGCCTGTACAATGGATTTAAGTGTGTACCTGGAAATGATAAGTTTGCTCAAATAGTGTAAATAGTTGCACCAAAATTAAGGTATCCTTTTCTTTTTCTTTTTTCAATGTTTTTGTTTATTTTCACCATATTTTAGTTTTTTTACTTGTATGTGTATGTATTGTGTGCTTGAATTTGCAAACTTTGAATTGAATGCAAACTTCCATAGAATAACA